>JAPIVC010000414.1:0-235437 GCA_030586385.1 Camponotus fellah | reverse complement strand
ATCAATAGCAGATATTCGCTACCTTATGGATATACAACGGCATAACAATATTCTTATTACTTGTGCGTCTTTTTCTTTTTTAAAATAAGAGTCGCGCATTTTCCGATTTTATTTTAAAAATAGAATTATAATATTGTAAGTAGCATAAGAAAAAATGCAAAATTTATAACAATATAAATATAATTATTTTTGGATATATTTTTGTACATTAATAATAAGCAAAAAATTTTATAAAAATTCCTGATTTTTTTGAAAAATATTAATAAATGTAAGAATTTTTATCTTAATTCATGTTTAATACTTTTTAGCATTTTCCTTCTTCCTTTATAACACCTCGCCTCGCGTTCGATCATCTGCACGTTCATCTTTTTAATTTTCCAAATTCACTATAAATAACAATGTAGTCTAATTATAATTATTGATTCGTGCTGAAACTTTGTCTTTCCGATAAAAAAGCGCGTCATAAATCGCTCGAGCGGAGGGGCTTGTTTCGATATTCCATAGCGGGCCCCGAGACAGAGCGGGAGGTAAGGATTGTTTCCTCGAGACATACCGACTACCCCGAAAGTCGATAAGCGGGGGTTCGTTCCGCCAAGTCGTAGCGTCTAAGGGTCAGGTAACGAGAATTTGGCTTGGAGCCCTATACAGGTGGACCGGAGCTGGAGTGGGAGGAGGATTGCTTCTTCGAGTCTAGTACGTGGAAGTAGGGAAATAAAAATTTGCTAAAATCGTCGACATAGGCGGCGTCGACCAATCGCAGCTCTGGGCCACTATGGTACGTGCCAATCAAAATCGAGATTTCCGGAGGTGGGGCATTGTTTCTTCAGGTATTTAACACCTAACAATCTTATCAATATCCTAGTCCACCAATCAGAACACCTCCCTCCACTTCACTTAGCCACGCCCACGTCGCCAAAGGCCGAGTGGTGGGGGTTTGTTTTGCCGCACCATAGTGGCCCATATCTACTTATATATATATATACACATCTATTAGTTATCCATAAATATCTCATATAGATATTTTAAACATTTATTAGATATCTAGTAGATAAATTTTTCCGAGTGGGGAATATATGTATAGGAAATATAATAAAAATAAAAAAATAATTTTTATATTTTTTTTAAGTAAAATTTGAAGAAGTAAAACATTTTACCTATAATTATTAGAGTCCAGATGTCAGTTCCGTTTTCCTCTCTCTTACTCTTATGTTAGCGCCAAAAGCAGTACCTCTACGCGCCAGTCTAGTGATCTAATGTAGCAAAAAAGACACCGTCTCATAGAATACAAATTCATATATATGTCAATCAGCTTTTTGACATCAAAAATTATAATTTTTATTATTTATCAAAAATTATCATATATTGTTGCATACATTAGAGTACATTGATTATCTGATTATATACATTACCAATATTTTTGAGATACGACATATTATTAAGTATGTATAAGGAATTAATTATAGATAGACCATTTTGACTACAGTAAAATTATCTACAAAATTATTTATGATGATATATCATATATATAATGTCCCGAGAAAAAATGAGTGTAATATATACAGACATAAATATGCATAATTTTATATGATTACATATAATAATGTCCAAAAATTGGCGCAATATGATTTTAATTTATATGATCATATTCGATCAGTGTATAATTAGATCTAGCTAAATATGATTACATAAAGATAAGATCATATTATACCAAATTACAAATATTATTATTATGACATATAATACAACATATATTTTCAGATCTTTTCATAACCGATAATTTAGATTTATCTGATAATGAGATCTAGTCATATATAATTATAAATATATGATTGTATTGCGCCAATTTTTATATATTATTATAGTATTTCCTATGAAATTTTATATATAATTTAATTATATAAAAGCCAATTATACAGAGTGGGCCAGATAAAGTGTTACAGTTTAATATCTTTGAAACGGCTAGATGGATCTTAATGTTCTTGAATTCGATTTTTTCGATGTGCTTTTTCACGTGGACTTATTTTCATTTTCCGCAATCGGCCCTTCGGGCGGGGGTGGGGGGCATCAAGCTCCGTTTTTTTAAATGGCACCTTCCCAAAAAATTAATATTAATGGATTCTATGTTGAAAAAGAAGTAACTTTTATTCGAAAAAAATTTTTTTACAATCATTAATTTCCGAGCTACAATTATTCAAAATTTTTCGGAGCGCCGAACTTCACACTTATGTGAAACAGTGTTTATACTCTCAACCTTGGTCTATAATAGGCAGTTGTGTAAACAAAACAAATCGAATTGAATGAATATTAGGAATGTCTTCTATTGAACATTCGCACTTCAATACTGTGCTACAGTTGAAGTGCGAATGCTCAATAGAAGACATGGCACAGTTTGATACAGAAGTTAATATGCTGTTGGTTCTTGGTGAATGCCGAAACAACTATCGCGAAGCAAGTAACGTCTTCCGACAACGTTATGGTGTTGAAAAAAGTCATATGGCTTTTCATCGATTAGAGAGACGAGTTCGGACTACTGGATCTGTAATTTCAAGAACGCGTAATAGAGTCAAGCAAATTATAAATGAGGATAATAAAGTGAATATTCTGCTGTTAACATAAATCCACACATAAGCCAATTAGAAAGAGAGTCTAACATTTCGCGAACATCGATTCGCCGATTGCTTAAGACTGAAAAATTTCATCCATACCATCTGGTTTTGCATCAAGAACTTTTGACAATGGACTACGATCAGCGTATCAGATTCTGTGCGTGGATGCGACGGGCTATCGAAGAGAACAATAACTTTTTTTTTAACGTCCTATTCTCTGATGAATCAACATTCACCAATTGTGGACAAGTAAACCGACATAATTTACATTATTGGTCCCCGGAAAATCCATACTGGATGCATACATTCCAACATACCATTCCAACATTGCTGGTCGCTAAATGTTTGGTGCGGCATTGTCGGAGACTCTGTCATCGGGCCATATTTTTTTGAAGATACAGTAACGAGTCAATCTTATTGTAATTTTTTAAGTAACGAGCTTCATGTACTGTTAGAAGATGTTCCACTGTGTATTCGATGCGATATGTGGTTCCATGATGGAGCACCATCTCATTTTGCTAGAATTATGCGCACGTTGTTGAACAAAATGTTTGGACAACGATGGATTGGACGTGGTGGACTTATTCAGTGATCAGCTCGTTCACCTGATCTAACACCTTTAGATTTCTTTTTATGGGGATACATAAAGAAAAAAGCATTTAGTACAGTTCCTACTACGAGAGAAGAATTAAAGGAACGAATTCGGACTGCTTGCGCATCAATTACACCAGCTATGCTATTCAGTGTTCGCAGAAATATTATCGAAAGATTACTTAAGTGCTTGGAAGTACATGGTATGCTTTTTGAATACTTATTAAAATAAAAGTTACTTTTTTTCAACATAAAATCCTACTATAGACTAAGATTGTATAAACATTGTTTCACAGACGCCCGAAAAAAACGCCTGAATAATTTGTTACTACATAATGTTACTTCTTTTTCAACATAGAATCCATTAATATTAATTTTTTGGGAAGGTGCCATTTAAAAAAACGGAGCTTGGTGCCCCCCACCCCACGAAGGGCCGATTGCGGAAAATGAAAATAAATCCACGTGAAAAAGCACATCAAATCGAAAAAATCGAATTCAAGAACATTAAGATCCATCTAGCCGTTTCAAAGATATTAAACTGTAACACTTATCTGGCCCACCCTGTATATAATCTTACATAATTACATAAATCCATTTTTTTCTTGGGATGACAATATCGTTATTTTATACGATTATATTACTGAAAATTATGTATTTTTTTAATGTACTAATGTTTATTTTTATTAATATTTATTTTATCAAAGTAGTTTAAATTAATCATTGGTTAATTTACAGGCTTAAACAACATAAATTTTTAATGAGATAATTATGTGTAATGTAAGCTGCATTCCGTTTCATACGTGACACGCATCAATAGTGTGAGGCTACAATTTTGTTCTGAAATATGTGCGTTATATACACGCACACATATATATATATATATATATATATATATATTAAAATAAACCGCAATTAATTGCAGTTTTTTTAACAAAACAAAAGACAATTTTTTCATGAAACAAGATAATTTTATTTAATAATGTATTGTCCATTTTTATCAATGACTTCTTGCCTTCTTTCAGATAGCATAATTCCGTGTTTATAAAATTTTTGATTTTTATCGGCAAAATACTGAACTATGTGTGACTTGACATCATTATTGCCATTTTTACCATTCAAGAAATTTTGTATAGCTCGAAACAAATAATAATCCGATGGTGCAGAATCAGGAACTATATGTAGATGCATCAAAATTTCCCACTCAAGCTCTCTCAATTTTAAGCGGATCGCCAAAGATATGGGGTTTTATCGTGATGGAAGACGATGCCTTTTCTGTTGATTAATTTTAGTCGTTTTTCTTGAATTGCATTGTTCAGTTTGATTAATTGTTCAATGTACACAACTAAATTAATCGTCTGGGTGTGTGGTAAAATCTTAAAGTGGACAATTTCTTTGTAATCTCACCAAACTGACAACATGATCTTCTTTTAATGAAACCAATATTGACACTGCCGTTATTTTAAGGCTTCGTCACCATACACAGCACATAACTTTTGTAAGCTTTCGATGCGCTTTTTCCTTTGCGGCAGTAAAAATGCAAAAAAAAATGTAAAATTTAAAATTACATTACGGACCTTGCTTGCGTAGCTAAATTTTGAACTTATATCTTTTGTCTCCTCTATATTACTTGGAAATCATCACACAGAGATTAGGCAAAGTGAAATCTCTTTTTTTATGTCTTTTAATTTTCTCTGGAATTAAAGTTAATTGTTGTAAGTCAGATTGAAAAGCTTTGCAGATCGTTTCTGACCCACAGGCTGTCTGTTGCATATTCGTAATCTAAAGCTTATTTTATAAAAATATAAATTGTACTTACTAAATGAAAGGATTAACAAATATATATTGTATATATGTATATTGTATAATCAAATTTTGTATTTTATTCAAGATATGTTAACGTCGGAGCGAGAAGGGGGACACGTCAAGTTTTCATATCTTATTTCGACCTGAAAATCATTTATGCGATTTAGAATTTGTGTAAAACTTTTTTAAATTATATACATCATATAAAAAATGCTTTAGTTAAAGTTTTCTTAACTCATATAGTATCGATTACGAATTAATATCACATAATTTATTGTACTTGGCTAACAGTATTAATCTCATATCGGTTTTAATATTTTATTTTTATCACTTTTTTAGATTTTTTTTAATTTTTTTGTGTACTTGTGTATTTTTTTATCTTTATAAGATTTTCTTTTAGGGGATCTTACTGCTTTTTGTAAAAATTTATATCATTTCTACAGAAAATATATGTTAGATTTTTTTACAGATTTTTTTATGTACTTGACGTATTTTATTTTACCATTATAAAGTTGTTTCTAGAAGGATATCACCACCTTTTTGTAAAAATTTATATTATTTCCGCAAAAAATATATATGCATTTTTAAAAATCTTTTCTAAGGATAAGTCGTGTATTTTTAAAAGATTTCATTTTATAGATATTAGAGTTTACTCCCAAAGCGTGGTTTTTGAATATTGTTATAATACGATAAATTAGTCTCCTTAGAAGTTTTATCTAACGGCATAGTTTTTTGGTATATTTTTGTGATACCGTTTTCGAGATAGATTAGCTTTTTTTTAACCCACAAGAGGTTAGGTTAGGTTTTTCAAAATTGTTATGCGATAAATTAATCTCTCACACGTACACACACACACACACACACACACACACACACACACACACACACACACACACACACACACACACACACACACACACCCCCCCCCCCCCCCCCCCCCCCCCCCCCCCCCCCCCCCCCCCCCCCCCCCCCCCCCCCCCGCCCCCCCGCCCACCACACACACACACACACACACACACACACACACACACACATGTACATAAATGATTTTGTTTCTTAAAGAATTTTTACACACTAATGCGAATAATCATATATGCGCGGTATGAACGCAGCTGAGGGACAAAATCGCTTTGAATGCGTGCGAAAATACGTTCATGAGTCTGAACCTTATGATGGAAAATGAAAAATGTCACAATTCTAATATGCGATTTTCATTTCTCGGGATTGACACCATTGATTTTATTCAAACTAGTCACAATCGAAAGCTTGTATTCACATTATATGAGAAAAATGCCGTTAGATTTTTAATTACGGCTTTAGTTTCTGAAATATTTCAATCGAAAGTTATGTGACATCATTTAACGTAAAATTCCGGATAAGTTACTTCGTAGCGCTGTGTCGAGAACAGTGACTCTCAATGCTCGAATCCAATTTTTTATCCAGTTCTTATGTAGAATCCAGTTTTTATGTACTTGACGTCATGACACTACCGCGTCGCTTGATATAAGTGAAATATTATGAACTATTACGAAATATTTGAATGTATGAATTCACGGCTTATTAATTACCATTACACGATCCCAAAGATATTGGCAAACTGGTCCCTTATAATTAAAAAATTACTGTAGTTGCAATATTTTCGTAGAGATTAGAAATTTTGATTCTATTTTAAATTACTGTAGTTGCAATATTTTCGTAGAGATTAGAACTTTAAATTACTGTAGTTGCAATATTTTCGTAGAGATTAGAACTTTTGATTCTATTTTATCCCTAAAATATACTAACATACATTAAATGTTTGACGGAGATCTTGAGACATTCTGTATACATATGTACATATATATTTATTTACGTAATAATTGAGTTTTGATTATCGATTTTCGACTCAAATGATAATAACAATATTCAGGAAAACATTTAAAAGCAGATAATGAATATTAAAATTAGAAATAATAATATATGTGACAAGACGTATACTGGCTGTAATTGAAATTTTTAATACAATCAAATTAGATTTAATTAATCGATTAGGTATTGTATATTATGATGACGATATTCTCAACTTCTCTTATGCCGATTAATTAAAATTATTTTAAAATTAACTCTAATTAGAATTATTTTAGAATTAACTCTATGTGGGAGAACGGGTTTTCAACCATAGCGATCAAATGATTGCAACCAATATATTAACTTACATGAAAATTAATACCATAAATAGGAAATATAAAAATAAATATCTTATAAATAGTACAAGAAATAAACAACACTTCTTTATTTACTTTATACATTAAATTCTTGAAAAGAGATCATTATTTACGATAAAGATATAATATAAAATCTGAAATATATTTATCTTAAATATAGAGAATGCGATTCTTCAATTAATTTTCTCTCCAGAATGCTTTGCTGGAAAAATTATCTTTATAAATAAAACCTTTATATGCGAAAACGGAATGCGAAAACATAAAAACAAATATATACTTATTGACTTCTGTCGATATGTAAGATACCCTGTGCTATATATAATCAAGATGATATTTATATAACACTACATATAACCTTCTATATACTGTTAGGTATGCCAATAGAGACGTCAGTTTAGTCTCTTGAAGCGATAAGTTCACGATTGAATGCTTTTGGTATTAAATCTGATATTAAATCTAGCTAATTTAACTAATAGGACAAGACATTAAATTTATAATAAAATATTTATCTTTATTTTTTTAAATGTACATATAAAATAGTGTGAAGGAACAGATAATGCTTCTATTTTATAAAAGACCTTTTCTTTAATTTTTTAAATCGACTGATTCCTTTTATTTTAAGTATTGTTTTTATCTTTTACATATATTATAGTTAACAAAAATAAAGACATTTATGTTTGTATTGTGATGTTTCGAGCATTTTGACATATAGAATGTGTAAAATTTATAAGCAAAATTTCTTTTTGATATTATTATGTAAAATTATTATGTAATTTTATATTATTACTATAAAATTTTATCTAAGCTGTAAAATATTATTTAATTATCTAAGCTATAGCTATAAAATTATCTAT
Source organism: Camponotus fellah (assembly GCA_030586385.1). Lineage (NCBI taxonomy): Eukaryota > Metazoa > Arthropoda > Insecta > Hymenoptera > Formicidae > Camponotus > Camponotus fellah. The sequence goes on along the minus strand of JAPIVC010000414.1, from coordinate 227,379 downwards.
CTTAAAAATTAGTTATAATATTACCTGTGTGTTGTTTTTAAAATATTTTCTACGAATGGAACCAGTAGGATATGTAAATTTGAATGTGTAACGAATTAACAACAAATAATAAAAAATTAATATTTTGTTCAAAAAGATGTGTTATAAAAATATTAACATAATTGTTTTTAGAATTTTATTCAAATGTTTGATACAATTCGTTATATTATCAAAATTTCAAATATTTGATGATATTTGATTTCTATTCAGTGTTTGTATGTGTTTAATACTTTGTATGTATGTGTTTAATATTTCTTACTTAAGAAACAAATTGATCTTGAAAATAATATATTAGTAAATATACAATCCATATCACGAATAAAATCCCGTTTTTGAGACTATTCCTTCACTTCTCATACATTTTAAGAAAAGATTTTATAAAATATACATATATGTTTTGGATTGTCAACTAAGTAATTGAGATTTTTTTTTAACAAAACAAAAGACAATTTTTTCATGGAACAAAATAATTTTATTTAATAATGTATTGTCCATTTTTATCAATGACTGTCATCTTTCAGATAGCATCATAATTCCATGTTCATAAAATTTTTGGTTTTTATCGTCAAAAAACTGAACTATGTGCGATTTGACTCATCATCATTATTGAAATTTTTACCATTCAAAAAATATTGTAAAGCTCGAAACAAATAATAATTTGGTGCAAGGTCAGGACTATATGGATGCTTCAAAATTTCCCACTCAAGCTCTTTCAATTTTTAGGTGGTTGCCAAAGATGTGTGAAGTCTGGCGTTGTCATGATAGAAGACGGCTTTTCTGTTAATTAATTCTGTTGATTCTGGTCGCTTTTCTTGAATTGCATTGTTCAGTTTGATTAATTGTTCAATGTACACATCTAAATAATCGTCTGATTGTGTGGTAAAATCTTAAAGTGGACAATTTCTTTGTAATCTCACCAAACTGATCTTCTTTTAATGAAGCCAATTTTGACACTGCCGTTCTTTTAAGGCTTCGTCACCATACACAGCACATAACTTTTTGTAAGCTTTCGCGTTTTTTCCTTTGCGGAAGTAAAAAAGCAAAATATGTCGAAAGTGTTCATTTTTCTTTTCCATTTTTCAACCGATGACAAATAAAAATTACACAATCGATCAACAAAATTTTTTTACAGATTGTTAATTGGAATACGAACTGTTAAACGACAATATATGTTTGACATTTGAAATACATGAACATATCCAAAATTCAACTAACGCTATCTATCAATAAAATCCGCAATTACTTAGTTGTCAATCCATACATATATATACATATATATAAAAACGATTAGTATTTGCAAAACTTGTTATGCATACCACGATATGCAAAACACCGAAATATGTAATTGCATTAAAAGAAATTTTTTATATATAATTCAATTATATATAAAGGCCAATTATAATCCTATATAATTACATAAGTATAATCCTATATAATTACATAAATCCATTTTTTTCTTGGGATGACAATACTGTGAGGTATTATTCTAAAATCAAGAAATATAGTTATTTAATAAATTAGGTGATATATTCTTTTTCTCTCAGTACAAAAAAGACTCATATTAACGACGATGACTCGTGTACATCTCCGCGACCTCTGTTCGTTGGAAACTCACTAGGTCTCTTGCTCTTAGCGCTACCGGTCATCTACAGTATCTCCATATCGCTAGTAATAAAAACAACTCCACATTGAGCCCCCTTGTTTTTACTGACTTGTAGTACTCATAAATTTCTTGATGTTTTTCAATAGGTTGAGTCCAGTTAATGGTTTTGTTAAACAATCTGCAGTCATTACTTCATGTGATACATGTTTCACTTTTATATCTTCTCTTTTAACTTCTTCTCATATGTAATGACGTTTTCTATTAAGCATCTTTGACTTTGTCTTAAAGTTACCTCCATTTGCTAATCTAACTGCATTCAAATTGTCGCATCTCATTTTTATTTTTACTTCGCTTGATAATCCTATTTCTTGTATTAATTTCTTCTTTCATATTACTTCTTTTAGTTCTTCTAGCATTGCTTCTAATTCGCTTTCTGTTGAAAATAATGCAACCACTGATTGTTTTTTTGCTTTTCCAATGAATCAAGTCTCCATTTCGATATATTAACAATCCAGTAAATGATTTAGCATCCCTTGTACTATCCCACGACGCATCAGTTTCACATTCAATTCCGGTGAAAGTACTCCTTTTTCTAAACTCTAGGCAATACTCGATCGTTCCCTTTAGATATCGCAGAATTCGTTTCAATGCTATCATTTTTGATTCATTATTAAATTGTGACAGACAGCTCAATGGAAATGATAAATCGGGTCTTGTATGCACACTCAGATACATCAATCTTCCAAGTAGTTCTTGATATAGTTTAGCATTACATTTATTACTTCCTTCACATTCCTCTAACTTTTGATTAATCAATTGGTGATCCTAATGGAATACAATCTTCCATTCCATATAGCTTTAGTAATTTGTCAATGTAGTTCTTCTGGTGTACATAAGTCCTTCCTTCTTCTTGATCTAATTGCATGCCTAAAACTGTCTTTACTATTCCAAGATTTTTTATGTTTATTTGTTTTTTAATTTTCTTTATATAGAATTCCTCAAAAAAATCATTACTAGATACTAATGGCATATCATTTACGTGTATTCCACAAAATAAAAAATTGTTTCTATTTATGACATAAAATAAACATGGATCTTTTTTAGATTGTTGTAAGCCGGTTTTAATCAATGTTTCTGTTAAATATTCATTCCAACATCTTCCTGCTTGTTTTAAGCCATATATACTCTTCTTCAGCTTGCATACTTGATTTTTATTATCTATATTATCTATATTTATTATCTATATCCTTCCGGTAATTCCATAAAAATTTCTTCTTTAAGTTTTCCATATAGAAAAGCAGTTTCTACATCATATATCTTTATCTTCCTTCCTATTTGCGCACTTATGCTAAATAATAATCTAATCGTTTCAATTCTCACGACCGGTGCAAATGTTTCTTCATAATCCAGTCCTGGGCGTTGTCCACATCCTAGCGCTACCAATCGTGCTTTATCTTCGCTGTTTACCATTGGGGTTTTCTTTTATATTAAATATCTATTTATTCTTTATCACTTTCTTGTCTTTCGGGCGCGGTCCCATACATCATGTTTCTTCATTGATGCCAATTCCTCATTCATAGCCTTCCAATCTTCTGAATTGTTAGATTCTTGTGCTTCTCTTACATTTTTCTTCGGTATTTCTTTATTAATAGATAACATCGCTGCTTGTTGATCTTTTATCCTTTTAGATCTTCTTAAATTCTGTTCTTGACATCGTTGTTCATCTTCCTATTGTTGTACTTGTCTTCGCAATTCTATTGCTTCTCTGGTCGTTCCTTTTGGTCTTCCTTTATTTCGTATTTCTTCTTGTTGTCTTTGCAATTCTTGGCTATTATTTTCATTTCTCATATCATCTTCGTCAGATTTTTCCAACACAGCATCTTCATATTCACTGCTTTCTGTTTCAGTTCTTCTTTCTTCATCATTTGCTTTTTCTTCATCTGACTCTTCTCTTTCATTATTTTTCGAATTTAATCCCACGATGATTAATTCCAAATTTCTGTTAACTATTTGATTGTCATGTTTGTTTAATAATTCATTTCCCATTTTATTTTCTTCAAATTTAACATCGCAATCACTTCTAATCTTACCTGTCTCCGGGATATATACTCGATACATATTATTTGTAGAATAGCCCACAAACACTCCTTTCAATGTCTTCGATTCAAATTTCTTCTAGTGCATCCTTTGTCCAATAAATATGTTGTACAACCAAATACTCTCATATATTTTATATTAGGCTTTCTTTGATTCCACATTTCGTACGGAGTCTTTCCATGTACTGTTGATTTGATTCTATTTTTTACGTGTGTTGCTGTACACACTGCTTCAGCCCAGAAATCCAGTGGCAATTTCGACATCATCGTTCTTGTCATTTCTATTATAGATTTATTCGCTCGTTCTACTACTCCGTTGCATTGCGATATTCTTGTCGGACTTAGTTTATGTTTTATTCCTTTTTTACTTAACCAATTTTTCAAATAATTTCCTGTAAATTCACCTTCATTGTCCGAACAGATAGCTTTTAATCCAGTCTGATTTTCTTTCAATATGATTAGTTTTTTCAGATGTTCTGTTGTATCACTCTTTTCTTTTAATAATTCCACAAAAATAATTCGTGAATAATCATCAATTACTGTCAATATATATTTTTTCCTCCACGTGACTGTGGTTTTATAGGACCAATCAAATCTATATGCCACAAATCCATTTTATTATTCGTCTTCCTGCATTCCAATATGGAATGATTCTTTCTACACATTTTTCCTTCGACGCATGACTCATATTGTTTCTTTTCTTCAGTAGATTCTTTCATTCTTATGACAAGATCTTCTTTCTTCATATCCTCGACAATCTTCTTACTTGCATCTCCCAATCTTCTGTGCCATATATTTATCTCTTGTGACGTTGCTGCAGTCTCATTCTTTATTAATGATTTCACATAGTAAGCATTTCCTTCACTCAGCTTTCATTATTATTTTTTCCTGATTATCATATACAATAGTTTCATATTTATCAAAGTTAACATTGAATCCATTGTCTGTGATTTTCGCTACCGATAATAAATTTGCATTAATATCTGGAACATATAATACATTAGTTAGCCGCACTCTATTTTTACACGTTGATTGTTTTGCTAGTATTTCTCCAATGCTTTCAGAGTTCAAATTTCTTCCATTTTTATCTACTCAACGAATCTCCCTTTCTTCTTTTTCCATGCTGTCAAACAATTTATTATCACATGCTATATGACTCGTTGCACCCGAGTCTAATAATCAAACGTAGTTTTTACTATCGTTCTTTACTATATTTTTATTCTTTTTAACGGCTAATACTGTACTTACATGCGATTCTTCATTTACAGACAATACTGCCTCATCATTAATTTTTGATGTAGATTCATTTCGTCCACGACTTCGTCCAGTTTCTCTTCTTCGAGAATTTCCTTGGAAAAATCCTCTAAATCCTCTATTAAATTATCGTATCCTCTATTAAATATCATCGTTGTCGACGTCCTTATTGTTTGTCCTCGTTTTGTTCAAATTTGGCTGGTTCGTAATGGCCGTCTTGTGGAGAACAATTGGGAATATTGGATATAATTGTTCTAGACTCGATTCTTAATCACAAGATTTATTGTAGAAAAACGAACTCGAATCACGAAGCTCACTGTCGTTACAAAATTAGATCGCCGCGTGTGTAATATAATAAAAATGAAGTAAGAAAGATATGACTCTATTTATCGAAGACTCGAGACGAAGTGACGATTTATCTCGCTGATTTCGGTTCCCCGAAATGTTGCCCGATTCCCGAGAATCGCCGAATTTTTCCGATTTCTCTCGATGATGTCTTATTTAGACCGAGTTGTGCGGTCGTGACGCCTTAGCGACCGTTCGTACCAAACATAAATCCTCTTCCTCGTGATGCCGAATTCCTTTTCCTTGCCGAGTTCCTTACAATTGGCTGCGATATGATTAAATCCTTGGCAATTAAAGCATTTTTGCTTATTGTAACATTCATGTGACGTATGACCTTTGATACCACAGTTATAACAAAGAATGCCATTCTTCGATTTCTCTCTTGCTCTTCTAACATTTTCATAACCTCTTGATGTTTTTTCTTCCTTTCTTTTTTCTCTTCGTATCTCCTCTTGTTTTAATGCATATTGAATATCATTAATTGTCAAATCTTTCTGCATTTCAAATACTCATATATTCTGCTCAAATTCAATTCTTAGTCCTCTCAAAATGTACATTTTTAATTCATAATCTTCTATTCTTCTTCCTAATTGTACACATTGATTTCGTAATACTTCTCTATTTAAAAAAGTGTCTACACTTTCGTCTGTCTTCATTCGTATAGTCGACAATTCACTTAAAGATCTCGCCCTTAACTGTTCAGTCTCATTTGCCATATCATGCTTAATCAATGACCACAGTTTATCTGCACTCTTTTCTCTGCTGTATTTTAACAACTATGCCTTACTCATAGTATTTATCATTATTGTTCTCGCGGCATAGTTATCATCGTCCCATTCATTCCATATCTTATATTTGTTCCTATAATCTTCATTTTCAGGTGGCTTTACATTTATTACTTTTTTCATAGTTTTTTCGATCTCAAAATTTCTTCGATTTTCTCGCTCCACAAAAAATAATTCGTATCATCCAGTGATTCTATGTTCGTAAGATTCCAGCTCTCCGCCATAACCTTAATTTTTATTTATACTTTTCTATCACTCTTTATTCTCAATAACTCTATTTTCTCTCAACACTCTAATAACTCTTTTTGAACCACATTATGCTACCATATGTGAGATATTCTAGAATCAAGGAACACAGTTATTTAATAAACTAGGTGATATATTCTTTGTCTCTCAATACAAAAAAACTCGTATTAACGACGACAACTCGTGTACATCTCCGCGATCTCTGCTTGTCGGAAACTCACTAGGTCTCCTAGCGCCACGAACCGGTCATCTACAATATCTCCATATCGCTAGTAATAAAAACAACTCCACACATCACTACATTTCAGTCATTGAAAGGCATAAATATATGCTTCCAAGTTTATTAAATAATTACGAAACAATAAGACACAGGTGACGATTATTTAATAAAGATATACTACGCATGGATGTGAAGATTTATTGTACGAATTAATTATAAACGTATTGTTTTATTTTTTATAGAAAAGTCAGTGAAATTGTAACATTAATTGTTATAATTAACAATGCGTATTCTAAGAGACAGTTGGACGATATAAATTTTAAATAAATCAAATTTCTATATTTTATATAATATTTTTCTATAATTCGATTCATAATGATACTCTGTATTTGTGCAATTATTAAATATGAAATCATTTATTGATAAATTATTATCAATAAATGATTTCGTATTTAAATGGATTTTTTAAATAATTATATTAAAAAAATCCATTTTAGATAAAGAAATTTGTAAAAAAGAAGTTAAAATATTCAGTTATTCCCAATATTGAATACAAGATAAAAACACGCCGATCGGAGATCAAAAAACAGATAAATTATTTTCGATCTTTATTTAACGATTGAATAATTAAATCTTTAAGACATTAACTGTTTAGGAATTAAAAATACAGCATAAATGATTGTAATAATATTTATAAATGTATATACTTAATTATTCGCTAATGTCATATAAGAATTAATATTTGTTTAAATGTATTTATCAATATAATATTAATTGTACAATATAATATTAAAAATATTGTGTTGCGTAATATTGTACAAAAATGTTATTATATAATATTGTATAAAATTGTTATATTGCATTACAATATAATTCATATTATGAATATTATGTATATTTTTAATATTATATTATATAACATATTACATAACATATTGCATAACATATTATATATTACATAACATATTGCATTACTTTTTTGTATTATTCTGTAAATTTAATACATAGATGTTGATTATATATTTACATGTGTTTATTTTACACAGAAAGTAAAACCATATAAATAGCTGAACTAAAAAATCTTATATCATTTTGAAAACCGCCTCGTAAAATTTCGAGATATTAATTAAAGAAGATCGACCAATACAAGTGTAAGTACGATTATAATTCTTCAATTAATTTTCTCTCGCGAATAATTTCTTAGAAAAATTGTCTTTATGAATAAAAGCTTCATACACGAAAATGGGATAAAAACATAAACAAGTTTGTACTTATTGACTTCTGTCGATATGTAAGCTATGCTACGTATAATCAAGATGGTATTTATATAACACAGCATGCAAAATTGTGTGGAGTAATAGGTAACGTTTTTATTTTATAAAAGACATTTTATTTATTTTTTTAAATTTTCTTCTTTTATATTCTTAAATTTTGAAATCGATTAACTCATTTTATAATCTTCTATATACTGTTGGGTACGTCGACAGAGTCATCAGTTCATGATAGTCTGTTGAAGCGAAAAGTTCGCGATTGAATGCTTTTGGTGATTTAAATCTGATATAAAATCTGGCTAATTCAACTTGTAGAATAAGGCATTAAATATATAATAAAATATTTATCTTTGTTTCTTTAAATGTGCAAAATTGCATGCAAAATTGTGTGGAGTAATAGGTAACGCTTTTATTTTATAAAAGACATTTTATTTATTTTTTTAAATTTTCTTCTATATTCTTAAATTTTGAAATCGATTAACTCATTTTATTGTAAATATTATTTTTATCTTTTGCATATATTACAATTAATAGAAATAAAAATATTTACATTTGTACTATGATAGCATGTTTCGACCATTTTGACATATAGAAAATGTAATATCTATAAGCAAAATTTTTTTTGCCATTATAAAATTGTGTAATTAATTTTATATTATTGCTATAAAATTATTTAAGCTATAAAATACTATCTCATTATCTAAGCTATAAAATTATCCATTTTAAAAACGTATAATACTTGTGTTTTGTTTTTAAAATATTTTTTATAATGAATATCTAGACCCAGTAAGATATAATTTAAATGTGTAGTGAACGAATAAACAACAAATAATAAAAAATTAACATTTTATTCAAAAAGATGTTTTATAATAATATTAACATAATTGTTTTTAGAATTTTATTCGAATGTTTGATACAAATCGCTACATTATCAAGATTCCAAATATTTGATGATATTTGATTTCCGTTTAGTGTTTATATGTTTTTAATACGTTTCTCATTTAAGGGACAGATCGATCTTGAAAATAACATGTTAGTAAACATATAATTTATATCACGTATAAAATCGCGTTGTTCAGAATCTTCATTTCTCATACATTAGTGCTTATATTATATATATATATATATATATGTATATATATATATATATATATATTGTATATACAGGGTGTCATAAAAGTACCGGAACAGCAAAATAACTCGAAAAATATGAGTCCTAGAAAAAATGTCAAGTACTGGGCTTTTATGACTTTTTTCCTGGCTATCTGACGGTGACCTTGGATTTGACCTTGACAATGACCTTGAAGATCATTTCAAGGTCAGGTCTATTTTTTTTAAATGGGACCCCATACTTTTGACCCCAGAAATGAAAAGAGCGGAAAATTTTACGTTCGGATATGACCTTGAACACTGCCAAATTTGACCTCTGAAGGTCACATAAAGGTCAAACGCTTGTTTGGCTGAACGCGAATGTCTTCGAAAATGCACCTGCTAGGGAGCAATGTTACGCATAAGGATTGTAGAGGTCAACGAGGGACATTCAGCCGTGACCTTGCCCTTATTCTCAAGGTGTCTCAAACCCGACCACTGGGCAAGGTGTCTCAAACCCGACCACTGAAGGCAGGTGTCTCAAACCCGACCACTGAGGCAGGTGCTAGACGGCAACCCCTGGCAAGGGTCTCAAACCCGACCACTAAGGCAAGGTGTCTCAAACCCGACCATGAAGGCAAGGTGTCTCAAACCCGACCACTGAAGGCAAGGTGTCTCAAACCCGACCACTGAAGGCAAGGTTCAGTTAGTCTCGGCCACCGAAGGCAAGGCATCTTGTAACTCGGTCTGAGATTACAAGAGATGTTCAAAATGTTGCCATTGACCGTTTGACAGTGTGCTAAGCGGACGTAAAAATTGTCAATCGCACTCCTTATCATTTCTGGGGGTATTGCAGCACATTCGTCTATGATCCGTTGTTGAAGCTCATCCAGGTTTAGTGAAATAAACTTTATTTTTTATGTAGCCCCAAAGAAAGAAATCAAGTGGTGCAATGTCGGGCGATCTCGGTGGCCATCGATTGTTCCTCTTCTACCTATCCATCGATTAGGAAAGTATCGTTCAAATAGTTTCGAACAATGCGTCCATAATATGGCGGTGCCCCATTTTGCTGGAACCAAACATCACCAAAATTATCACCAACAATCTCCTGAATTGATGGAACAATTTGGTCTGTTAGAAGCTGCAGATAGGTTTCTGAGTTTAAATTCCCATTTATAAAAAAAGGCCCAACCACTTGATTATCATAAAGACCTGCCCAAACATTCAATTTTTGAGGTCGCTGCGTATGTGCTTCAAGCATCCAATGAGGATTTTCGTTGCTCCAATATCTAAAATTATGATGGTTTATCTTACCATTAATTTCAAAAGGCGCTTCGTCTGAAAAAACGATATTATGCAAAAAGTTCGGTTGTTGATCAATTCTTTGCATCATAACTTCTGAAAATTTCAGTCCAAGTGGAAAATCTTTAGAAGTGGTTTGACCTTAATAATAATCTTAACTCATGACTTTGAGAATAAGGGCAAGGTCACGGCTGAATGTCCCTCATTGACCTCTACAATCCTTATGCGTAATAGCAGGTGCATTTTCGAAGACATTCGCGTTTTCAGCCTAAAACAAGCGTTTGACCTTTATGTGACCTTCAGAGGTCAAATTTGGCAGTGTTCAAGGTCATATCCGAACGTAAAATTTTCCGCTCTTTTCATTTCTGGGGTCAAAAGTATGGGGTCCCATTTAAAAAAATAGACCTGACCTTGAAATGATCTTCAAGGTCATTGTCAAGGTCAAATCCAAGGCACCGCAGATAGCCAGGAAAAAGTCATAAAAGCCCAGTACTTGACATTTTTTCTAGGACTCATATTTTTCGAGTTATTTTGCTGTTCCGGTACTTTTATGACACCCCTGTATATATATATATATATATATATATATATACAGGGTGATTCAAAATAAGTATAGTGTCCGTGAAATGACATATTCTTGAGTCAATTCTAAGACGATTTTTCCTTTAGCAAAATTTCGTCCGATGCTTAGTTTTCGAATTATTAAAAGAAGTAATTAACTTATAACGGATCGGATACAAGAGGCAGGCAAGGGTGGCGCGAGTCACAGTCAGACGCGGGTGCTTGCGCGGGGCGATCGCTGCGATCAGCTGGTCGGTACATACACACACATGCGAATACATAATTCTCATTCTCTCTCTCTCTCTCTCTCTCTCTCATTTGCTTATTTGAAGTTATTATTGCTCTTACTGAAATTATTATTTATTTTTTTGTTACATTTCATTTTAAATTTTCTTATTCTATTGTACCTTTTTTTTTTTTTTTTTTTCGAGGCACTGAGTTATGTGGACTTCAAGCATACCAACTGTACCCTATCCACTAAAAACCCCTCTTTCGAATTCTCTAACACTGTTTATTTGACATATTTGTTTTCACACAATACCAAAGAAGTTATTCTTACCTTGTTCGATGTTGCTGTAATTTCTTGACAAATGAATTTCCATAGATCGTACTTTCATTCAAATTGAACATAGATATCACGTTTTAAAGAACAGAGATCCACACTAAATAATTAATCGAAAATCTTTCTTCTTTTATAAACTGTATTCTTTATAAACTTCAACATAATCCATTCATTCCTTACGATAAGACAGATACCATGACTCTATCATAATCCAAATCCGAATAATCACTGGGCAACCTGTTAAGAGCCGCGAGTACCCGTGTGCTGGGGTAGGTTAAGGAACAGCGCGAACGTAACAGGTGTGGAGGAGGTATATTATCTTGACTAACTGTATGAGGTTTAAAATAATTAGAATAAATAAATGCTTAATTTTCATGTAATGTTAAATATTATTAATATTAAATATTATTAAATATTCTTAAATATTATATACTTAAATATTATATTATTATAAATAGGTAAATTAAATATTTAGGTGGGAGCCAGTGATAATTCGACTTGGTCGGTCCTAACAGGGTGCGAAAACAGAAATAATTGTGAAATGAACAATAAAAAATAATATTAATAGGTACGGGGGGGGGAGTGGGGTAAATAAAGAAGATGGCCATGAAAGAAGCGCCGAAGGCCCGTATCAACTGGGGGGGGGCGCAGCCGTAGAACACCAGACGGTGCTTTTTAGTGGTTCCCATGGCCTGAAATATAAAGCCACACTATACGCACTATAAAAATGGTGACAGTACCTTTACAAAACGGAAACCGAAAAGATATCGTGATAAATGCAAGATTCCGTACACGGGCGGATGTATCCAATACACGACACCCAAGGCCACTTGGTTCAGCCTTGCTCAATTTTACAGAAAACCAGCATTTTGGATTTATCTGCATTTAAAGTCAGTCCCTTCTTCTAAATATCTTTCTAGCTTTTCATCATTTCTCTCCGTCCCATATAAGTGGTACCAAAGGCTCTCCTCGGCTTTTCTTTGAAAGGCCCCCAACGGTGTAATTATTTTTCGAAAGTACTATTTATCTATTATTATAAATTTTGTCGTTAAAATGAATTTAACAATTTTTTTATAGCTGTTTACTTTGATTTAATTGCGATTTAATTGATTTAATGTAAATCTATTTTGTGTATGATGTATTTAATTTAATTACGATTCGCAAACTTTTATTGCTCATTGCAGTAAAGACATTTTAAATATACTAAATTTTTTTTCTTTGAAACATTATAGGATCCATAATATGGCGCATGTTAGTAGAAATATTGCCTTATATATTTATACAGGGATTCGATAAATATATAAACAATAAGTAAGTATAATGTACTGTAATGTAATAATATACAACTTATAGGAAAAGGAAATAAAGAATATATAATAAATTTAATAATATATTTCTCTCGTTGTAATGTTTACAAGACATAGATATTTGATATCTCAAATTTATACGGAGATTTATATTTATGAATTTTTGTCGAGATTGAATTTCATTTAAAATTTTTCTTAATAAATATGTAATAGAAATTCATATTTTCTAAATAACAAACAATTCAAATGGAATAATTACGAGAATTTAGTTTTACAAACATAGAATGTAAAAACTTTAAAATCCTTGTAATATAAAAATTAAAATTATTATAACAAATATTAAAATTATTATAATATTATTATTTTGTTGATCGATCAACTTGGTAAACAAATATTTTTTAAATAATTCCAAATATTAGGTTCTTTATATTCAATTTAATTAATCCTAGATTTATGTAGCTTTCAATATTTGGAAATATTAATAATTTAATATTATTGATTAAACATTTTTTCTTGAAGATTGTCAAATGTATTTTAATAAGAGACTCATTTAAAAAAATTATAATTATAAAATAAAATTATAAAATATTATTTGTTCTGTTACAGATAATTCAATTTATTCATGCAAAGCTACACCAAATAATTTCAAACTATTAGGAATTATTCCTGCATCCAACTCATCTTCTTCAAGCGTTAATCAAGCTTCTTCATCTTCAATACTTAATACATCTGATTCGGAAGTTATGGAATATGATTCACAAATTATCGATTCACAGGTAGAATCAAAACTGACTACAAAGAAACAATGGTTGAAAGATGCCATACTTTTCCTAATCGAAAAGTAACTATCGAAAACTAATCCTAATGGCAAAAAAACTCATCAAAATTTGCGAGTACTACTATAAGAAATGAAGAAGTATGGAAGAATATAGTTAAAGAATTAGAAGATGCAGGTTTTGTTGGATACTCATGGAAGCAAGCACAAGATAAATGGAAAAATTTACGTAAAGCATATATAAAAGTAAAAGATAATAAGGGAGATAAAAGTAGTGGTGCAGCAAGAGTGACGTGCAAATTTTATGATGAACTTGATGAAATTTTTACAAAAAGTCCAAGTGTTCAACCAATAAGTACTGCATCTTCTCGAAATTCCAAAAGTTTGTCAGATGCAGATACTGATTCAGATATTGATAGACTTATCTGATTGAAAGACTTATCAAAACATCACTCCATAAAAAAAAAATAAGTTGCAAAAAGATGCTTTTACATATTTATCAATTCTTAAAGCAGATGCTGATGCTAGAGAAACAGTTCGAGAGGAACGGCATCAACAAACCCTAAATGTTCTTAATAGAGCTATTGATACTTACGAGGCTCAAATGCAGAAACTAATTGATAAATTGTAAGTTTTTTTCTGATTTGCTGGCTATAATTGCTTGTGATTTGTTTGCAATATATCTAGTTAAACTCCTAGATTTATGTTATTGAAAAGTTTATGTTATGACATGGTTGTGCTCATATTTGCCTAAACTAAATTAATTTAGTTTTTCTATTTTTTAAAATAATGTATAATAAGACTAAATATATTTAAATAAATATATTTATAATGATATTTAAGTTCATATTTTTAAGTTTTTTTATTGCTATTTAATTTCTTTGACAAAATAAAACTAAGAGCAATTTGTTGTATTTAATAGTTACATACTGAAATATTTAAATAGATTTTTACTGCTATTATGGTTATGCTCATTTGCTATTTGCAACTAAAATCGGTTTAATTTTTCTTTGTTTTTTTTAAATATTGTGTAAAACTTAAATAGATTTAAGTAGATTCTAATAATCTTTAAGTTCATACTTTTAAGTTCTTTATTGCTATATAATTTTTTTTATAAAATAAAACTAAAAGCAATGTTATATTTAGTTACATATACATGAAATATTTTTTCAGCTAATTATTGCTTATATAAATTTCATAAAGTCTATTAAACTTTTTTAATATTATTCCTAAGTTTGTTATTGTAATGTGATAATAATGTTATTATATTTATGTCATTGTGGTATAATAATAGTAAAGATGATTTTTCTGTATTATCTTTTTTCTTTATTATATTTTATAATAAAGAAATGAATAAAAGTTCTATAGTATATTGTAAGTCCGTACCATGTACACAGGTGGCGTTGAACTATACGCCGTTAATTGCCGCCACCGACACATAACGGGTGTCCGCGAAAGCAGCCGACGCGCTTAAAAACCCGTGCGCGAGGCCGGAGAGGCGAACTCTCCTTTGTGGAAGCGAGCGAGTTACCTAGAAGCGAGCGAGAAAGTTTGTGAGAATTCAATAAAATCAGTTTATTCATTATCGTCATTAGTCTGTCTTTCGGTTAACATCATCCGACCATCCTTCCTTATAACATTTGTAAAGGATCAGAAAATTACCTCAGCAATCTTTCAACTCAGAAGTGAGATCACCGTCCTCAAGAATCGCCGGCTAGAGGAACCTTCCAGCAGCAACGGTCCAAGGTCAGGACATCTGAGATAAATACAGAGAAAAAAATAGAGGTTTTTTCGGAGTACGTGGCAAAAATAAAAAGATGGATCAGGTCACACTTGAAAAGCTTACCGTTGATCAATTAAGGCATGAGCAGCCAAGTATCGTCTTCCATCGACGGGCCAAAAGTTTGATCTGATAGAGGCGATCATCGCCCATTTCGAAACCCACGGACCCGTCTCAGACTTGCTTGGGTCAGCCCAGGATGAGGAAGACGACGCGGAGGAAGTGGGCCCTTCGAGACGGGCAATCCACCGAAGCAGACCGATGTCCTCCGCCAGATGCGTTACAAGACGTTATCCGACGGCAGGACGAGGAGCGACAGGAGCAGAGGCGCTGCTTCGAGGAGCAGCAGAGAGAGTTTGGTCGGTTGCTGGAAGTCCTCGCGACACCGAAGACTATGGGCGCGTCGGCGATGAACGGCGCTACCGAGCGCGAGAATCCAGCACCCGGCCCGTCTGGCTTGTCGGAGAGGTCGACCTCGAGCCAGGAGACGAATGCAGCCAGGGCTTCCGCGTGGTCGACGGGCAGCGCAATACAGGTTGGCCTCACAGATCTCAGAGTTCTCCGGAAAGAAGGAAACGTGCGGTCCTGGTCTCGCAGGGTGGAGAAGGTCGCCTTTGTACACGGGATGAGCGACAGCGTCACGCTACTGGCGGCCTCCAGTTGACAGGATCGGCACGAAGGTAGTTCGACAGCCGGACCAGCGGTAGAGTCGTGGATTGGACTCCGCAACGACCTGATCAAAATGTTTGATCAGAAGATACCCTTTTTCAAATTAATGCAGAAGATTGAAGGAAGAAAATGGTTACCTGGCAAGGAGACCTACGACGAATACGCCATCGATAAACTGGCCCTGATGCAGCGGGTAGACCTGGACGAGAAGGACAAGATCCACCTGTTGATTGGCGGCATCACCCAGTCCTCACTGCGCGGCATCGCTCTGTCCGTGAACGCAACCACGGTGGACGCCTTCATGGAGTACATGAGGCGAATCACGCACGGTGTCACGGAGCAGGACAGGAAGCCGACGGCAGGCAACGCGGCGGCTAAGCCCAAAGACGGATCTTGCAGGAATTGCGGGAAGAAGGGTCACGGCCACAAAGAGTGTAGAGGTGAGCCAATTTGCTTTTATTGTAAGGAGAAGGGATATCGACGCTTAGATTGTCCGCTTCTCAAAAAAGAAAAGGGAAAGGCCGAAAATTGGCGGCGACGTCGGCGGTGGCAGCCGAAGTCTCGGAGGCGTCTCCCTCAACGAGCGTGGTGGCAGCCGGAGTCTCGGAGGCGTCTCCCTCAACAAGCGTGGTAGCGGCCGGAGTCTCGGAGGAGCATCCCCCAGAGAACGTAGCGGCTATCCAGGAGGGTCCTCATCGGCTCATCAACGACCCGTTGATCGTCGTCGACAACCTGTTGGGAAAAAACAGACAATTAGCGGCGTTAATAGATACGGGGAATCCTGTATCGTTTATGAAAGATAGCGTTTTCACTAAGTATGTAAAACCGAAGCGAATAAAAGTCAATGCGACGAATAGAATATTGAAAAATCTAAGCGATCAGGCGTTAGAAATTTTCGGTTCAGTTAATGTACGTATAACGTTGCGAGCGTTGCCACGAGTTAGTTTTTCAATATCATTCTTTGTTTTTAAAAACGATACTTTTCGAGCTGATCTGATTATAGGTCGCGACTTTTTTATTAACGAGAGGCTTACTTTAGTTTTGGAGCCTTCTGCTCAAGGGCAATATAACAAGGTCGAACTGTTTGTCCACTTGCCTCTGTGTGTTGAAGAGCGAGATAGCAACCTAGAACAAACAATCGATAACCTTACAACAGATTTTGGTTTGAATGTAGACAAAAGATTAAAAACATTGATATATAAAAGCGAAAAAAAGAGATTGTACCTATAGAGGATGACTATTGCGTGAAGGTCAGACTGAAAGACGACTCGGTATACGCGTACGCTCCCAGGAGATTCGCTCATACCGAACGACTTTAAATGCGGAAAATTACCGACGATCTCCTTCAACGGGATATCATCCGTTCTAGCGTATCACCGTATTGTGCGAAGGTCGTCCCTATAAGAAAAAAAGACGGCAGTATGAGATTGTGCGTCGATTTAAGACCGTTAAACAATAAAGTTATAAAACAAAAGTATCCGTTCCTCGTCGAAGAATGCCTCGCGAGACTCGGGGATAATAAAGTATTCTCGCTGTTAGATCTAAAAGATAGCTTTCATCAAATTAAAGTACACGAAGACTCAATGAAATATTTTTCATTTGCTACTCCCGACGGACAATTTGAATACAAAACGCTTCCGTTCGGTTATTGCGAAGCATCGGCCGAATTTCAAAAAAGGTTAATACAAATACTTGGTTCGTTCGTCCGGGAAGATAAAATAATCTTATATATCGACGACGTCTTGATTCCGTCCAAAACAATCGATGAAAACTTAAAAACAATCGAAGAAATCATGCTTACTCTTAAAAAATATGGATTCGCATTGAATTTGTCGAAATGCAAGTTCCTCCGTAAAGAAATAGAGTTCCTCGGTTACGTGATCTCTAAAGACGGCATTACCTTAAGCCCGCGGCATACCGAAGCAGTAAAAAATTATAAACAACCGGAAGATCGGCTTCAGTTGCAAAGATTTCTCGGCTTAGTAAACTATTTTAGGAGATTCATTAAAGATTACGCGGGGATAGCGCGACTGCTTCAGAATCTTTTAAAAAAAGATGTAAAATTCGATTTTGATAATACGTGTATCGAATTTAATAAATTGAAAGAAATACTCGCCACAATCCCGGTGTTACGCCTATATAATCCTGCAGCCGAAACGCAGTTGCACACAGATGCCTGTAGTACGGGCCTCGGCGCAATTCTGCTTCAGAAACAGGCAGACCAGTCGTGGGCTCCTGTTGCGTACTTCAGTCAGGCCACTAATAACGCTGAAAGAAATTATCACAGTTACGAGTTAGAAATGTTAGCTGTAGTGCGAGCCATTGAAAGATTTTATTTGTATTTGTATGGTTTAAATTTCATCATAGTTACAGACTGTAATGCGATTGTCTACGCGGTGAAAAGGCAAATTTAAACCCTAGGATAGCGAGATGGACTCTCGTGCTTCAAAATTACTCTTTTAATATAACTCACCGGCCTGGCACACGCATGTCCTACGTAGATGCACTCAGTCGTAGCGTAGCATACGTAAATGAGCTTCCTCTCGAGCGCGAGCTGAAATTCCGTCAGTTGGCCGACCCTAAAATATACGAAATTGCGACAGATTTAGAAATGCAGGATAATGATCGGTTTAATCTAGTAGATGGATTGGTGTACAGACGCGAAAATAAAAATATGAAATTTGTAGTACCAGAATCCATGACATTTGAGCATTCTTCGAGCCCACTATGATGATATGGCACATTGTGGTGCTGAAAAAACATTATCCGGCATTAAACAAAATTATTGGTTCTCAGCGATGCGAAAGAAAACTTATAATTATATAGAGAATTGTCTTACCTGCCTCATGGCTAATAATGCGACAAACAGATTCGAAAGGGAGACTGCTTTGTATCCGTTGCCCAGCTCTCCGCTACAGATCCTGCACGCAGACCATTTCGGGCTTCTGCAGGATACACCTGAAAATTTTAAACATATATTAGTTGTGATGGATGCATTCACCAGATTCACTTGGTTATTCGCAACAAAGTCTACCAGCAGTAGAGAAGTGATTATCCATATGAATAGAATATTTAATACATCGAAGCTGGTAACGGATAGAGGCACAGCTTTTACATCGCATGAATTTTCGGAGTTTATGGAAAGGAATAGCATTAAGCATAGAAAAGTAGCGGTAGCAACCCCATGGGCTAATGGTATCGTAGAGCGTGCCAATAGGTTCATCAAATCATCTCTCACAAAGCTATTAAATACTCACTCAGAGTGGAATCAACATTTAGGCACACTGCAATATATAATGAATAATACGTACCATTCAAGTATCAAATCGAGCCCAGCAAAGCTTCTTTTTGGTTTTGACCAACGAAGCCACACCGATTCAGCTTTTGCATAGTACACACGGATTCTTGCTAATGTTGATTCCAATCTGGAAAAAGAAAGGCAAGCAAATAGAGACAGGGCCCTTCAGGCAACAGACATTGTAAGGAGTTATAATAAAAATTATCTAGACCAACACAGCGTAAAACCAACAAAGTATAAAGAAGGCGACTACGTACTAATTCGAGATACGCGAAATGTGCTCGGAATTAGCTCAAAACTAAAACCGAATTATAAGGCTCCTTACCTGATAGCGAAAATCTTAGGGAATAACAGATATGTTATCCGCGACATCCCGGGTTTCAATATTTCAAATAGGCCGCTGGATACAATCCTCTCAGCAGACCAAATCAAGCCATGGATTAGGCTAAGCGATCCTACAAAAGACCAAAAATAAATTTAATAATGTACCGCAAATTAAAAAAAAAAAGAAATTTTATTAAATAAGATAGAATTAAGAATCATTGTAAGATTTAGTTCAATACTGATTATTGTAAATATTTCAAACCAAAGAAACTTTTTATACATACCATTGTATCACGCAGAAACCACTCGCCGATATGTAACAAGCGTCATTATAACCAAATGCGCATTTAACAAAGAACTACATACTATAAATAATATATTTAAAAAATGCAATCGGTAAAATAGAAACCCGCCAAAGCACCGAGACGGTACCCGAGGCCAAGATGGCCGATGCTGTAAATCCGTACCATGCACACAGGTGGCGTTGAACTATACGCCGTTAACTGCCGCCACCGACACGTAACGGGTATCCGCGAAAGCAGCCGACGCGCTTAAAAACTCGTGCGCGAGGCCGGAGAGGCGAACTCTCCTTTGTGGAAGCGAGCGAGTTACCTAGAAGCGAACGAGAAAGTTTGTGAGAATTCAATAAAATCAGTTTATTCATTATCGTCATTAGTCTGTCTTTCGGTTAACACCATCCGACCATCCTTCCTTACATTTGTAAAGGATCAAAAAATTACCTCAGTAATCTTTCAATATATTATTTTATTATTCAATATATTATTTAGTATATAGTTAGTATATTTAGAGTTAGTATATTTATATAGTATATAGTATATAGTTATACTATAGTATATTTTATTTTGATATCCTTTTATCTTTTCCTTAAGATTATATTTTACAAGATATATGCACAGAATATTATTGTACATTACAAGTTGATTGTTATTGCCTGCCAGCAACTTGAAGACACAAATAATTACGCTTCACTTCACCATCAACAAATTCTTATCCTGTTTCATTGTATATATATTCTATATTTTCTCTATCATTATTTTCCTCTTCATATAGTTCTCTTCCTCTTCTATAAACTCCTCTATATCATCATCAATATCTTGTAAGCAGATGTTGTGAAGGACACATGCTGCAAGGCGATTCTTCCGAAAACGGCCACGCTCCGATTTTCTTCAAATTTTGTAAACAGCTTCCATTTGGATAGAAAAGAAGTATATTAAAAGGATTTTGGCGACTCAAAGGTTAACACACTTTTAAATTATTTTTTGTATTTTCTGTATATTTTAATATACAACGTTTTGATGATGTTTACTTTGACATATATTAACATAAATGTCATTCTAAATAAGTATTTAAAAGTTTTAACCATCGCTCATTATTTATTATAAATTATAAACAAAAAATTTTTCACCATTTTTCAGTAGGAATTAATTCTATTTCTCTAAGCCACTCAATTGTTGTTTGAAAATCACTTAACTTCTTCATAAGAGAAAATAAATTTATACGATTCGACATTTTAAACTTCGTTGAATATACATCTGTACAAAGCACTCGTTATAACTCAACTATCTCCTAACTACAAGCCAAAATAACTCTTGTTCTTGACTTAGCTATGTATTATATTGAAAATATGCATATTGTTTATATTGTGCGCAAGTTATTATCGAGAAAGTGTAGCCACACACACACGCGCGGAATTCAGCTGCCAATTCCTGAACGTTGCCTCATACGCACACATAGAACGACCCTGTATAGCCGTGTACATGTACCGCTCGGCGCGCCACACAGCGGCACACGTACACAACCATACACGTCTCGTTCTATGTATGCGTATGAGGCAGCGTCTCAAAATTGACAGCTCTAGCGCGAAGTGAGCGCGGGAGGAGGAGCAAAACAAGACCTTCAAAGAACGTTTTTCCTCTAACAAAATCGTCGCTCTGCCACGCGAAGCGAGATATTAATTTTAAAGATTACACTGAAACTATCCTAATTACATGATTTTATATAACTTTGTAACGATGCACCCCGTGCACCTTAAATGCATCGTTTATAAATAATATATTTAAAAATGCAATCGGTAAAATAGAAACCCGCCAAAGCACCGAGACGGTACCCGAGGCCAAGATGGCCGATGTTGTAAGTCCGTACCATGCACACAGATGGCGTTGAACTATACGCCGTTAACTGCTGCCACCGACACGTAACGGGTATCCGCGAAAGCAGCCGACGCGCTTAAAAACTCGTGCGCGAGGCCGGAGAGGCGAACTCTCCTTTGTGGAAGCGAGCGAGTTACCTAGAAGCGAGCGAGAAAGTTTGTGAGAATTCAATAAAATCAGTTTATTCATTATCGTCATTAGTCTGTCTTTCGGTTAACACCATCCGACCATCCTTCCTTACATTTGTAAAGGATCAAAAAATTACCTCAGTAATCTTTCAATATATTATTTTATTATAGTATATAGTTAGTATATTTAGAGTTAGTATATTTATATAGTATATAGTATATAGTTATACTATAGTATATTTTATTTTGATATCCTTTTATCTTTTCCTTAAGATTATATTTTACAAGATATATGCACAGAATATTATTGTACATTACAAGTTGATTGTTATTGCCTGCCAGCAACTTGAAGACACAAATAATTACGCTTCACTTCACCATCAACAAATTCTTATCCTGTTTCATTGTATATATATTCTATATTTTCTCTATCATTATTTTCCTCTTCATATATTCTCTTCCCTCTTCTATAAACTCCTCTATATCATCATCAATATCTTGTAAGCAGATGTTGTGAAGGACACATGCTGCAATAATGAAGTATGGTATTAAGTCTAGAAGAGACATATCAAGAAACTTGAATTGCCTAAATTTTCCTTTTAACAGAGCAAAAGCTCTTTCTATAAGCTGCTGTTTTTGAGATACCACTTTATTGAAGTTCTTTTGATCCTAAAACACACTTATCATGTTAATAAAATCAAAAATATTATTTTTAATTACATTTATTATATATTATATATTATATATTATATTAATATATTATATTGTTCATAAAGATGCTGTATCTTCAGACTTACTTGTGTAAGGCGTCCATTATTTCGAAATGGAGGAATATACCAAGTTAGACAAACTTCTTCTACAAACTTCTGTAAATAAATCTGAGTTACGAAAAACTCTATAGTCTTCTACTGATCCTGGGTAATCAGTAAAACAATCTATAAAAAATAAATCTGCATCGCAGATAGAATGATCGCCTGAAGAACTAAAGCATACTGTAATTTTCTACATTTGTAGTGAATAGCAATTTCCTATAAAGTAAAAACTAAATATAACAATTTTTTCTTTATTAAAAACATAGAATTATCAATAACAGTTTTAAAAGAAAAAATACTTCAATATTTTGTTTCTTTATAAATATGTAAGAATCATCAATAGCTCCTATTACACCAGGCATCAAAGCTTCTCCAATACTCATAAATTTTTCTTTTGTAGTTATCAATTTTGGGCCTGTAGGCCATTTAATGATTTCATTTGCAATGTTATACAATGCTTTGACAACACGACGCACGCAGTCGTTCAGAGAAGATTTACCTAAGTTAAACTTTTCACTCACAGATCTAATCAACAAAAATTTATAATCAACAAAATTTGTAACTATTGTAAAGTATTATTTATATTTAGCTACTTTTTATATATTTATTCGAAAAATGTAATATACCTGAAGGAATCTGGCGTACTAAGAAGCCAAATTGTTGACAGAAGTTGTATAGGCACAGGTATCATTGGACGTCCAACAGGTTCAGCATTAGATAAAGATTGGCCTAGACGATTTTCTAAATTTTCAAAAACTTCAGGTACCATTCAAAAGTGATGTTGAAATTATCTTGTAGTGTAGCGAGGTATTACATTATCAACATAACCTGTTATTCGCGCAGGTTTCCGTAATTTTCCTCGAATTCGCTGAACATTTTCCATTAAAAAAATCTCATTTTCAAACTCAAAATCATCTTCTGCACTTTCACTTTTTGCTATAATTCTCATCAACATTTCTAGTAAATTCTGATTATTTATTATCACAGAAATTAATATACGATTTCTCCGAACATTTTGGTTCGCCATTTTTATTTGACTTATACTTGTACTTTCGGAAAATCGCTTTATCTGGTGTTACCCGAGTTGGGTTTCTGCTTTAACTCTGCTTAACCTTACTCTATTCACGGAGTAGGATTTCCGAACGTAACCATAGTGGTCGATGGTGGTTATATCGCAATACCGCGCTGAAAAATGACTCGTCCTTTTAGTGGCGAGAAAATGATGCGCTATCATTTCAACATCACCGGTAGATAGCATGATGTACTTTTTTCATAGTGGTTTTCCCTATAGGCCTATTCCACTCTCAATTTGAAAATTATTCAAAATGCCATTACTATACACTGAATGTATCGTAAATGTAAAAAATTGATGGTGACAGTCTTTACAAAAATTGATCCGTGATTGAAAATCCCTCGATAATATGTATTGCACACGTTGATAATGATACGATGATAAAATGCTTCAAGAATCCTTTCCTCATCTCGTATACGAAGGCGCACTGCTGGATCGGTTATCCCGATATTATGCACGACACCCAGTTTCACATAATTATTGCACAACACGTAAAATTGTACGGCCACTTAGTTTTTATGCACGCCCGGAAAATGATTCCATGTAAATTGCGGCCACACGGTATGTATTTTCTCCCGCTAGTCCGTATTCCACAATCATATCCGTATATTTCTGCAGAGTATACTTCATTTTCACTGTTAATTTACTACGCAAACACAAGATTTTTATTAAAACGTCTTAACTCTCGCACGCTGTTACCAGACTGCGTACGCCAGCAGCAACTACAGCTGAACGGACAATCACTTGTGCATTAGAGGTTGACATATGTCACGTTGTAATTTAATCATGATACTCAGTCAGAAGTTGGCTATATCTCAAGGGCTGAAAATGAAAGGATGGACATCGCCCGCGATTTCAAGCCGGAAAATCTCGTAGAAAATGTAAAATATTTACATTAAATCACATATCGTTATATTCCTTTCAAACAGCGCTACAACATTTATCACATCAAAATATCTACATTATTATAAAAAAATTATGCATATCTCTCCGTTCTTCAACACAGATAAATTTTGTAATCAATCACTATACTTATAATAAAATTTGGTTCAAGCCATTTAATTTCATATTTATTATGGTCTATTTCTTTTAGTTTAAAAGATAAAAGGGGATGGCCACTTCTAGGTGGGACTGCTGTATACAGGTAGACCATTTTAATCAATATACACAAATATCTCAGAAACACTGCATTAATTCCAAAAATATTTCAGACAAAATTTATATGGTTTGAAAAGGGACATAAGACAGTGCCATTAATTTGACCTTGAAGAATCACGTTAAGGTCACGTGAAGATCACTTCCAATTTTGTGAATGAGGTATCCCATATATTCTTGTAGATTGCCTCAAGAGCTTTCCAAAACACCATAATAAAGTATTTTTTTATTGAGTACTTTTGGAGTTATGAGGCTTAAACTAATACCTTAATTTTACATAAACCGTAAAATATCTTGTAATATATTCATTTTTCGATTATCTTAACTTAATACTTTTATATATAAGATAAGGAGAGGAATCAATTGGTATAGAGAAAACACAGAATTGTTTTAAAGAAAAAATATAAAATTATTAACTGCAATTTCTTATATTTTTTCCTCCGAACAATTATGCGTTCTTTTTATACCAATCGATTTCTCTCATTAGTTTGTGCATAAATGTATTAGGGTAAGATAAATGAAAAATGACTATTTTACTAGATATTTTACGGTTTATGTAAAATTAAAAAATTATTTTAAGCCTCATAACTCGAAAAGTACTCAATAATAAAATTTATTATGGTGTTTTGGAAAACCTTTGAGGCAATCTACAAGAATGTCCAAAAGTATATAGAGTATCCTATTTAAAATATTAATGCTGACCTTCACATAACCTTAAGGTGACTTTCAAGGTCAAATTAATAACACCGCCTTATGTACCCTTTCAAGCCAACATTTCAAGTATTAAGGTAAGATAATCGAAAAATGAATATTTTACTAGATATTTTATCATTTATGTAAAATTAAGATATTATTTCAAGCCTTATAACTCGAAAAGTACTTAACGGAAAAACATTTAATTATAGTATTTTGGAAAGCTCTCGAGGTCAGCTACAAGAATATGCAATAAAAAATAGGGTGTTCAATTTAAAAAATTTGAGGTGACCTTTGCGCCATCTACAAATGATTATTCAAAGTCAAACCAATGGCACCATCTTATGTCCCCCTCGAAACCAAACAACTTTTGTCTGAAACATTTTTCCCTCCCGGGCTTGGAGATATTTGACTGGATTATTTAAAATGGAACACCCTGTATAAATTAAATTTATATTCATCACAATGCTACTTATAAAAATAATTATAACTTTGTAATATAAAGGTTATTCTTTTGCATTATTAAAAAATAGATTAAAATATAATACTTTATTGCCATTCAATTAAATCACTGTGTCATTCTTATATTATATTTAAAAGAATATTCTATTTTGACTATTTTTTGACAAAAGACTAGATTAAATATTTATTTATATTTGGTTTGTAATAAATTTCTCTCCTTTTATTAATGTTTAGATAATTATGAAAAATTGGAAACCCTAAAAGTTAAAATGGAGAATGAAAATGATATGAAAAATAAAAAACAGCATGTAAGTAAACCCACATTGTTACAATAGAAAGTATAAGAATTAAAAAATTTAATATTGTTTCATTTATTTATAGTTAAAGTCTAATAATAATGTTAATGAAAGAAAATCAAGAAAAGTTGCATTATTTGAAAATAAGGAAAATTTATGCACTCTAAATACAAGCCAGATGAATATTAAAATGAAAAAGCAGAATAAAAAATATAATGGTAATGAAAAGGAAAATTTGTGCACTCCAAATAAAAAAATAGGCCTGACTAATACGAAAAAGCGGGTTAAAAAATATAACGGTAATAAAAAAAATATATTTATTGTTATTTATATTTGCACTTTAGTTAACAATAACATTCATACATGTTTTTAATGCCTAGACGCAATACGAACAAATTACAGCAAAATGGAAATTCCACACAAGATGGAAATATATCTAACAATTTAAATAACATAAAGTCAACAAAAAAAGCTATGGAAACCTCGAATGACACTAGTAGAAATATTTCTTTCATTTAACTGAATATTTTTTATTACTTTTACACTTTACGTTTAGTACTGTACTGTTAAACAATGAAAATAATGAAAATAACTTGTTTCAATTTTATTTTTATTTATTTTATAATTAATAAACACGTTTCTTAAGTATCTGTTGCCAGGTACAATAGAGAAGAATCAGAAAATAGAGATGCATCAAATATTGCAAAAGATACTACAAATGAAAAGCCTAACATTTTCAATAATATTGGTATAAATATTAATATTATTATATTAAATTATCTTTTATAGATCTTTAATTTAGATTATGTTTATTAAACCTGAATAGTTTGCTTTCAATAAATTTTGCTCTTATTTGTACTTATTTTTAAATTATTAAATTAAGTTTCTATTAATATTTCCAATTTGACAAGAAATTTTAATATTACATATTTCAGTAAAAAAATTATTTGCATATATAATATATCATAGACTTAGCAATATTGAGAATAACTATGATTATTTATTATACATTATTATAAAGTATTATTTTAGGTACGGAAGCAACTAATAATGAAAATACAGAATTGATTACTTTTAATATAGTTAACCTACCAGATAATTCTAATCAATGTTCTACAGAACTTGTTGTGGATTGTCAAAATATTTTAGATTTTAGCATAGGAATTAAATGAGCAAGGTAAAAGAAATATATAGTATGTAGTAAATATATAGTATTATGTATAAATTTGACGGTCTTTCGATTTTATTGGATTAAACTTGAAATTTATCATTTCTATTTAAAATTTTTTAGCTTTTCAACTATAAGTTGGTCATCTATAAGTTTGGATTTGTTCACTAATTCCAATAATAATGGGTAATAATGAAATGTTTCTTTTTTTCATTCGCTATTAAATTAAAAACATTTTTACTAAAATTATAATATGATAGATATTTTATCACCGCTTGAAATAACAGAACAAAAAACATTTGACACTCAAACTATAAATTACAGCATAAAAGAATATTGTGATAATAGTTTTGACGATGTATCATACCCCCCTCGTTTTAATTTAATAAACGTACGAGAAGAAGGTACAACAATTTCATATTGTAATTTTATATTAAAATTTATCATTAGAATCAATTAGATACATTTTAATTTATAATAGTAATTTTGACATTTTTACGCATTATATTTTAGAATATCTAGACACTATTAAATATATATTGAAAATAATTATTTTTTATATTAAATAAAAGAGTGGCAGTAAACAATTTATTTCTTATTGCAGAAGACGAAGATGAAGTAAGTCGTACTGGTTCGATCAGTGAATCATTCATCTTATAGGCCTGATTCTGAAAACAGCAATATAGGAGAAAATAAAAATAATTCGAAAACTTCGATGATAGACAAAGTCAAAATTTACAAATTTCTAAAATATCACCCAATACAATTCTATCACTTTCTCCTAGACATGCGCCAGATGACACAAATATGTTTGTAAAAACTATGGAAACTGGAAAAAGAAAGATTTTTGTGTTTATTGCCACACGGAACAATCCAAACTGAGTCGTCATCTCAGCAGAAAACACAACAACGTAAAAGAAGTAAAGGATATCTTAAATATTCCTAGGGGACAACAAGAGCGTAGAATCTTGTTTAACAAAATTCATAAAAATGGACATTATTTTTTTAATACTAATTCAGATGTTAATACAGATGAATTGAAAGTTATGCGACGTCCTAATGCTAAACATAATAAAAATGCTAGTGATTTTTCTATATGCCCTCAATGCAAAGGTAACTATTCTAAATCAGCTCTTCGACATCATTATAGAAGATGCGGTAAAACGAAATTCTACATACAGTAGAATTATATTATCCAAATCAAGGAAAATTACTGGTCGAATTCATGAATCTGCGTGTAAAATTCTCCGAAAACGCGTTTTTTCAACATTGAGAGATGATGATGTTACAAGAATTATAAGATATGATGAATTAGGCTATTAATTTTGCAAATAAACTATGTGAAAAATTTCAAGATCCTCACTTTTATGACATGATACGACAAAAATTGCGTCTGATTGGTCGTCTATTTCTTGAAATAAAGAATCAAAATGATAAAATCGATGATCTCTTTTTGTACCAGACAATTATGATGCCTGTCTCAGAGCTGCTAGAACTTTAGCAGGTTTAAATGAGTTAAGAACTGGCTTTAAAACTCCGTCAGTAGCAACATCTTTGGGTACTTTACTAAAACAACTTTGCAAGCGATGCATTACCGTAATGATAAAGAGACGCGATAAAGAAAAACGAGAACTTGCAGAACAATTTTTAAATCTATTAATAGAAGATTATTCATCTTCTATTGCTCAAACAGCTGTTGAAACACTGCATCAGAAAAAAAGATATTCCAAAATATTACTACTATCTCAAGATGATATTAAGAAGTTAGAAACTTATTTAAATGATACACTGAAAACAGTTTCCGACTCATTAAAGCAAACATTTTCTTTAAACACTTGGAAAATATTGGCAGAATGTTGTTTGCTGTCTATCTAGTTATTTAACCGATGTAGAGCTGAAGAAATCGAACGTGCTTTAATTGAAGATTTCCAGAATAATGAATCAGTGAATGAAAATACAATAGATACATCTTACCTATCGCTTAGCAATGAAGAAAAGAAAGCAGCACAAAAATATGTTCGATTCACTATGAGAGGGAAATTAGGTCACACTGTACCGGTTTTACTTCATAGGCAAATGTTAGAACATTTACAATTACTTCTAAGTCATCGTGAAAGTTCATCTGCAAAAGTTCATCTAAAAAATCCATACCTTTTCGGAATACCTGGCATATTAAAGGGAGATTATTTAAGGTCGTTAGAGAAGAGAATCGTTATTTAAGAGCATGTGAACTTATGAGAAAATATTCACAGGAATGTGGAGCTTCAAATCCAGATACATTGCGAGGAACTAATTTAAGAAAGCATATAGCTACCATGTGCACTAATTTAAATTTAAGAGATCATGAAGTTTCCGATTTGGCTAATTTTATGGGTCATGCGGACAAAGTACAAAGAACATTATCGGTAGCCCATTTTGAGTAAAGAAATATTCCAAGTGTCTAAATTATTAGAGATTGTACATGGAAAAGACAATGATGAAGAAGCAAAGGAAATTGATATAGAGCAAAATAATTTTCATCAAAGTATATCGTCACGTAAGTTTATTTGTTTCTCTTTGTTTATCTTAATACTTAAGTTGTCAACATAGACAACATTATCAACATTAGTTATACTAATAATTATTATATTATTCATAATTAATAAAATATAGGAAAGCATAGTACATAATTACAGTGAGGTTGATAAAGTTCTAAAATTATAATTTTGATGCTTTTTATAGAGGATAGTAATTCTATATAAGAAAACAAACTTAATACGAACAAGCAAAAATTTAGTAATAAAATTTTTATTTTATTTAAATTTTTAATGTTATAGTGCAAATCCATACTAAAAATATGTTTATCATAATTAATAACTGCTCTTTATGTATAAATCTACTTTTTCTTAAAATGTAATTTTTAATATTACGCGTGATTTAAACATCTGAGCTATACTAATTTTTTATTTTAAACATAAATTACACTTTAAACTAAATCTTTAAACAAAATCAATTTCTATTGTTATCCTAATCAATTACAATCCAAAAAATACGATCTTTATTATTATGATATACAAGCAAATTTCATTTAATATTTAAAGAAGTATAGTATTATTAACACTATATTTTAATGCTTTATGTATGTTCTTATAGATTCAGTAAATCTTGAAGAATCTAATGCAAGTAAGAGCAGTATAGATTAAAGTCTTTCAAGAAAAAAATCTTCATTATCGTCTTCAGAAATATATCATGAGACTAAAAAAAAGCGATCAAGTAAGTTAGGTTTATTTATAGCATTCACTCAACATATCACTTCAAAAACTTTACTTCCTCTCAAAGAAATTCAAAAGTTAATGGATATGAATTCCTGCACTTGTAGAACAATCATCCGGCATATTAGTTACATATTTACTTTTATTATTAGCATCTCCATTTGGAAAATGTGTTCGTTCACGTTGGACTACAGAAGAAAAGAATATTGCTTACGCAGCATTCAAGCAGTATATTATCTCAAGGACTTTATCTCGTCTTCAGAAAATTCAAAAATTAAAGAATGCGAATTCATGCATTTTTAATATTGTGCAGCAATCAAAACATGGGTTAACAATCAAATAAAGAAAGGTCTAAATGATAAGGAATTTACTTAAAATAGAACAAATTTGTTTCTTTCACTATATTTATTTAAACAAAAGATATTTCTTTATTTTTATTTGATTCAATTTATTGAAATATTTGTTTAATTAATGAAGATAATTTATGTTTAGAAGTTTGAAAGACTTTCGCTTATGTTTATTATATCTATTTTGTGTTTATTAAGTTTATTTTTTGTGTTATTGTATCTTGTGTTATTGTATCTATTATATGTATCTTGAGTTTATATTGTTGCAGTATCTTTCATTTAATATCTCTTGTTACAAAATTAATATTATTTACATTGTAATTATTTTGCAATATTAGTTATTTTATATTCTTTTAATTAAGTTTAATTATTCTTATGATAAAAGAAACAAATGTATTCAGATAAAGAGATAGTGAGAAATTCTGGCGGATTCGCACATAAATTTTAAATTTGTCTCTCTCTCGCATTTGATTCTCTTATTCAAGACTTTCCAACGATATCTCACATTTGAGTGAAAGCCCTGGATAAGATGATCAAAAATGCATATTGTTATGGTAGAATGTTTTGGAATAGTTGATCTACGATCACTAGGGTGCTGACTCGTCTTGATGGCAACAGCATTTTTGATCACCTTATCCAGGGCTCTCACTCAAATGTGAGGTATCGTTGGAAAGGTCTTGAATAAGATAATCAAATGCGAGAGAGAGAGAGAGAGAGAAAGAGAGAGAGAGAGAGAGAGAGAAAGAGAGACAAAGAGAGACAATAAAATTTATGTTCGAATCCGCCCGAATTTCTCACTATGTTGAATTTTCAATATAATAATTGATAAGAATAATTGATAAGAATAATTTTGAAAAAACCATTAAAACTTAAACAAAGTAAAAAAAGTAATACAAAATAAAATCTTTAATTTCATGAGCAAATAAATTGCTTTTATTATTCAGCGTGTTAATTTAGATATTTCAATATAGATATTTCTTGCAACAAATTAATGTTATTATTTTAAAATATATTATTTTGAAGTACAAATGTTCTTATATTATTTAATTGTATTATTTATATCTGTATTTTGTAAATGTATTTTTCAAATACATCTGGTCTTTTTCTTACAATATACGCAAACGTATGTGTCTTGTAAAAATAGTATCCTATTTTATTTATATATAACCCAGATAATAAAATCTGTCAATTAGCAAATTACAGATCTAATTTACGAATCTGCGTGTAAAATTCTCCGAGAACGTGTTTTTCCAACAATGAGATATTATTAAGAATCCATTATTAAGAGCTTCAACTTATAGATGATTAGTAAAAATCTAAAAAATTTTAAACTTGATAAACTTCAAGTTATCGAATAAAATCAAAAGATTATCAAATTTATATATAATATACTATAGCCCATATTCTGAATTCTTTTTTATCGATATAAGATGCTTTTAAATGTATAGTATATGGTATATAACTTTCAATAAATGTTATTGCTAAGATCTATTAGTCAATCAATCGAAACGCCCTCTGAAACTTATGTAACGAGCGACAAAGTCAGTTTAAATTTAAAAATCATTCAGATCAATTCACCATAAAATTACAAATTACAATAAGAATTTATCAAACAATTTCAGACAGTATTTATATTTAAAGAAATGATTAACTTTGTGGTCTTAGTTGTTGCCATTACATCGACGAAATCGATTCCCATATTTCACGATATCGCAAAAACAATTTTTCACTTTAGCTATATTAATCTGCGTAATACTTTCGCATTATATAGAATTAAGGATCAAATTCGATAGATACACTTTGACGATTGCGCACGCGTAAAGTAAAGTAGGGAGAATATTTCGACTGGGGATTAAGAATAAAAGGGAGAGACAAGAGCTCGCTGCGTGCGTGCGTGCGTGCGTGCGTGCGCGCGCGCGTGTGTGTGTGTGTGTGTGGGAATGAGAGAGAAAGAGATAGATAGAGAGAAAGAGAGAGAGAGAGAGAATGTGTGGGAACGATTCTCGTTCGGTGAGTGGCGCGTGTCAGCTAACAAGTGTGACATAAATGAAGACAAAATGCAGAACGCAGTGTGTGCCTTTGGAATAAGAGTTGAATGTTTGAAAAAGTATGCATGAAGGCAGAGTGTGGTGCGAGGTCAGAGCGCGTGCCGAGAGCATCAAATCGAGTGAATCTCCTTTACTGTATATCTATATCAATAAACCGCTTAACACATTTAATTTATCTCATGCTTTATCCCACATTACTATGCAGTGACTATAACAAATGTGAATTATCTACCATTACCTCATCAATATATCCTATCAGTATCATACTGCACAGAATATTGCAGCAATATTATTAATATTCTTTTAATGCAACCACATTGAAATATTTTCACAATAT
This sequence comes from Camponotus fellah, assembly GCA_030586385.1. Lineage (NCBI taxonomy): Eukaryota > Metazoa > Arthropoda > Insecta > Hymenoptera > Formicidae > Camponotus > Camponotus fellah. Next base: position 193,913 of record JAPIVC010000414.1, on the reverse strand, counting down.
TGCTGCAATGTTCTGTGTTGTATGGAATATTACGCTATTACGTCATTATTATTAATTAATTTTTAGGTTCAAGATTTGCTTATATACAAGGTTGGACTTGTAAGTCTTCTGTCAAAATTCAAATTCAAACTTGATTCTCGAACTACGGTTCTGTTAACTTACGATCCGAAATGCCTTACACTTATGCCCAAAAGAGATATGTATCTTACTATAAAGCCGCGATAATAAAAATCCTAAAAAAATTATCTTTTCAAAAAAAGGTAAAAAAAAAGAAATCATCTCAGTAGTAAAATTATTGTAAACTGTTTTACAAAAAATTATTTTAATAAAAAGTTGCTGTATTAAAAAAAATTGTGTAAAATAGTTATTATAATTATCTACAAAAATTGTCATAATTATCTACAAAAATTAATGATATATTTAATGATATATTTAAAAATTACGAAAATAAAAGAGTGCGATTTTATTTTACATTTATCAACAGTGTGTGTGTGTGTGTGTGTGTGTGTGTGTGTGTGTGTGTGTGTGTTAGGTTATTTAAAAAATTTTAATTATTAAAAACTCGACGCTGCTGAATAATATACAAATAAATTTGGCAGCGAGGAGTTTTTTAATAATTAAAATTTTTTAAATTACGAGCTACATGAATCAACTATTCATCGTTGAAGAAATAGGGATTCTGACTTTTACGACAAAGATGTAATAACTTTCGACGAAAATATAAACATAATTTTTCTTCATCTAATTCTTTCAGCAGTTAATCACATCTAACACACACACACACACACACACACACACACACACACACACACACACACACACACCACACACACGCACACACACACACACACACACGCACGCACACACACACACACACACACTGTTGATAAACGTAAAATAAAATCACACTCTTTTATTCTCGTAATTTTTAAATATATCATTAATTTTTGTAGATAATTATGACAATTTTTGTAGATAATTATAACAACTGTTTTACACAATTTTTTTTAATACAGCAATTTTTTATTAAAATAATTTTTTGTAAAACAGTTTTATACAATAATTTTACTACTGAGATGACTCGACTTCTTTTTTTTTACCTTTTTTTGAAAAGGTAATTTTTTTAGGATATCACTAATTTTTGTAGACAATTAAGAAATAACTATTTTGCACATTAACTTTGTTTAATGTAACATTTTTGTAGTTTAAATAATACTATGTCTTGTGCATAAAACAGTTTTTTACAATAATATAAAATTTTTTACAATTTCATACTGACACATGATTAACTTTTTTTTAAAAAAGTAATTTTTGAGGATATGTTAAATATCCAAATAAATAAGCAAAGAATCCGCCACCAGCCCCGTCATTTCATTAAAATATGACGATCTTCTCTACTTAATATACTTTTTGCAAACTTCGTAAAGTTAAAATATAAGAAAGCTACATTCTTCAATTAATTCCAGATGAAGTTCACTTTAATGAAATTTTAATTTTAGATTTAATTACAAATCTTCGACGTTTTCAATGAAGAAAAATCGTCTCTAAAAATAACTTTAGAAATCTGTTATTAATGTTAGTGTGATGACTAAATAGTGTGATAGTGCAGGAGACTGCATATAGGATGAGTTTTATTTCGTGTACCAATTTTTTTGTTATACGAGGGATTACTGATTGCAGTTGCAATAAATTAATCGATACATAAGTGGCAATTATTTGGATGGGTATTACATTCGATATTCATGGTCGTTTCAAATAATTGACATCTATAGGTATTTTCCGATTCATGCATGATGCGTGTGACAGAAAATGTATAATATGCGTAACATGAACTATACATTTTCTTCATGCGCATCATGCGTGAATCGGAAAGTATATTATGTACGATCAATTCATTCTAATTACAGTCGGTAATTTCTCGCATGATAAAAAAATTATACATCTCTCGTCGTCACGAGAACACAGCACCTCTTTCGTCAAATGTGCGAATCGTACAAGAAAAATATGTGAAGAATGTAATCACGACGGTGACGTATCTTAATTAAAAAGTTTCACATTGAGACTTTCGTTATATTTCTGCTTATAGAGCATATAGAGCAAAAATAAAGACACTTTCCTTATATAAAACGAACCCAAGCAATTGATTAAACCTAATAAGAATTTGATCGATTCAGCGGTTATTAAGAACCGATAATATGCATTACTCGCAACTTAGCCATTCGCATAAAGATACACGATGTGTCTTGCGCCTGAGTGATGACTCGACTTCAAGACACTACCGTGTCTCTTGATAATTGTTGGGTATATGGTACCATCTGACAGGCGCTAAGCACTATGCTATTGTTTGACGAACTGCGCAACCAAGAACGATTATTCGCACGACAACGCGCAAGTATGACGTGGTACGATTATGCACACGGCACGATTATGCACACGGCACCACGGGAAGATGAAGTCTTAAAAGGCCGACCGAGAGACGGACCGTGGGAGAAGCATACGTATGGTCAACGTGAACGGAGCATAACGACATGTTCGAATCTTCTACTACTTCGGACGTTCGCGAGCAAGAGACAATATTGAGACATAACGACATTTAACATAATCTGGAAACCAACACTACAAAACGCACTCCCGAAGACACAACAATAATAAATAAGCATTCTTGAATATATTAAATTTACTTATCCAAAAATATTATATATATGTGCAATAACATTTTCGAATAACAAAAATGTATAATAGTGTATTACATGTGTTTCTTTGCTTGCCGCTACGCGACGACAAATTTAACTAATTTGTATTTAAATGTTCATTATAAAATGGGTAAAAATCAAGTCTTCAAAGGATTGATAAAGGACTAACATAAGATCTAAAGTACATATATCTATTTTCGTTTATTTAATTTTTGGTGAACTGACTTGATTTAAAGTAATTTGTTGAATGATCTGGATCCTTTGTTGGAATTCAGAATATTAAACAGATTATTTAGAAAAGAGAGACTAGATGGATATATAGCTAATAGTCCATTTAGTGCGTGTATTAAAATATTTTTATTGCCGAGTGTAAGATTGAGAGTCATATATAAATTATCGAGATAAGCATTAAATAAGAAACATTTAATAAAAAACTATTTCATTTAAATAGTTAATAGATTATCCTTTTCTTTATCCGTTATAAATATTAACATTTACCTTACTGCCTGCCAAATAAAATATATTTGGTATAAACGTGTTTTATTTTTAATAGTTATTTTAACATTTTTGTTTTCTTACATTATGAAATATGTTAAAATGTCATATAAAAACTTTCATATTTTATATATTATTATTATTTTATTTGCAGCTATTATTTTTTATCTCAATTTATTTCGTTCGTCATTGATTGACAACTTTTAAATAATTTGAAAGCAATTAAGCATATGACTTCTAACTTTCTTTATACCAAAATGAGAATTTCATTGTTACTGCATATCCGTAACAATTAGTTTATTGCTTTCCCAATAAGAGATTCTAAATATTAAACAAATTATTTAAAATTAAAAGGATAGATAGGAAACTGTTACATTTATTATTTGAAGCAAAATGTCAAAATTTAATGTTTTTATAAATTAAATCTCGAATTTGAGGCATTGAATATAATTTTCTTGTTGTCTATTTGCTTTAGTAAATAGACAACATTTAGTAAATTTAGCCTCATTATTAATATCATATTTCTGAAAGAGGTACGGAACAAAAAACGAAAATGCTCCATACAGTAAAAATTTATTTCATTAGCTTATAATCTTACATTTATGACGAGATTTTGTAACTTATATAATGAAATTTATTGACAAATTCAAATGTTTTCCCACATTTCTGTTTAAAGATATGAGTAATTGTGCAGCTATATTTGTGCGGAAAACGTGAAAACATAGAATTCTATTTATCATTCGTAAAGGACCCCGCACGGTTCTTGTGGGATTTGAGATCCCGATCAAATTGACTGAATTTTTTATTTGAATTTGAATTTTTTATAATGTAGATTTTGACTCACTAAACAAAAGTTCCAATAGTCATCAGGCCAAAAAATCTAAAGTTTTTTTAGTTACAGCGACTCAATGTCCAAAATTGACCTCCATCGTCAGCCATTATGACAACCGTTATTATGACATGAATGTGATGGTAGGCATTTCAGATTTAAATGTTGAAAAAATGTAAGATGGTTTGGGGAAGTTTAAGATTTGTGGAGAATGTGAAATAACCATCGACAATATTGTTTAATTAATTACTAACTTGTAATTATTAATTATATTATTAGAAGGACAGTATAATTCATTTCTTTGAGAATCTTTTTTCACACTTTTATTTATGCATACACATTTGCATGCACACGCATACACACATACACACAGCATTTTAAAGAAAAATGATGTTTTTTATGAGCACATATCGATACATTTAGACACAATTATATATGTGAGATTGTTTAATCACATTAATCTGTGAATATAAACATGAGTTTGTATATTCATTATATGGGTGTATATAACTTTTTGTCCTAATATACTATTTCCATTGTTATGTCCTTATAATATTTACAATAATTACATGCTAGTAATTAATTAAATAATATTGTCGATGGTTATTTCATATTTTATGGTTTTGAAATCTTATAAACCTTCCCAGAATTTTACATTTCTTCAACATTTGTATACACGTCAAAACGGCTCTCGATCTCGCCTTTATTGACTGGATTAGTGTGTATGTGTGTGTACGTGTACGTGTAAATGTATGTGTATAAATAAAAGAGTGAGGAAAGACTCTCAAAGGGATGAAACATTAAATCTCAAATGCCTACCATCACGTCCATGCCAGAGTCGAGCAACAGTTGTCATACCGACTGACGATGGAGGTCAATTTTGGACATTTGAGCCGCTGTAACTCAAACACTTTAGATTTTTTTGGCCTGATGACTATTGGAACTTTTGTTCAGTGAATCAAAACCTACATCATATCAAAAATTCAGCCAATTCAATCGGGATCCCATAAAAACCGTGTGAAATTCTTTGATTTGACATCTATATCGGCACTTATGTCAACCAAATTTTAAACATTAACGCCTATATGTGATTAATAATGAACTCTCTTGTATGCGATGCGATTATTACAATCAAAATCTCTTTATTATTTTTGTTTTTCATTGTGTTTTAATGCAGTGCAATGACTGGAAAAACGCGTTTGTGAAAAATATATAATGTGAGACAGTCACCAAATGCTTTAAGCTTTTTGTACAATAATTTAACAAATAACACGAAAATTTTTTTACCGAAATCTTAACTAATACCGTCAATCTTTTATAATTTACGATTTTCTCTTATACGAAACGACAGGACTCCGCAAGGGCTGACTCCTTTTACACAATTTTCGTCTAACTGCTAGAACCTCGAGCCAAAAAGTGATTCCTTGATTGCGCCAGGCGATCGATCTCTTCCCCCACCAAGTAGGGATTTTATCTGGCTAAATCAATATTCTGACGCGTTCGCGTCAGCCGTTGCGTGTCTCTCTCCGGTTCTGGCCTTTCTTTCTCTCGACGTATCTCGGCCGTAGTCTTCTCTATAATTTTAATAATATAATTTTAACAAATACTCGATGACAACAAAACAAATATATTTCTGCAATTAGCGCTCGAGGAGTCCCATCGAGCGTTGATATCAAGGAAGATTTTTATTTTCCTGTCACAAATAATAAGATTTAATTCATATCAAGTAATTAATGGGAGACATACATCCAGAACACGTACTGAAAATGACTCTATTTTCACGAATTTTTTTCGTGAAAAGTATTAAGATTATCAAGACACATGAGTTTTACTAATATTGTTACGTCCCTGGTTTTCATCCCCTGAACATCTTCGTTTTATCCCTTGGATATCATCGCTAGGAGGGTTGTTGATAAACAACGGGGCGCGGATGTTTTTCCGGCGCCATGTTTGAGTTCACCGCGGGCTGTCGTGCTGTGAGGACGTTTCCTCCGACGGCGGACTTTCATTTACATTTATCTCAGTTATTGTTATATTACGTTGTGTTACTTTACCTATTATTATTATTAAAGTTCTGGTTCATCTTACGCACGCGTTTTCATTTCGGGCGCGAGAGATAGTGCGAGAGAATTGTGAGATTTCCCGAGGAGTGTGCGAGGAACGTAACAATATATTACACACACACACACACACACACACACACGCACCCCGCACACGCACGCACGCACGCCCACGCACGCACGCACGCACGCACGCACGCACGCACGCACGCACGCACGCACGCACGGACGCACGCACGCACGCACGCACGCACGCACGCACGCCCCCCCGCACGCACGCACGCACGGCACGCACGCGCGCACGCACGCACGCACGCACGCACGCACGCACGCACGCACGCACGCACGCACGCACGCACGCACGACGCACGCACGCGCGCACGCACGCAGTCCCCCACGCGCCGCACGCACGCACGCACGCACGCACGCACGCACGACGCACGCACGCACGCACGCACGCACGCGGACGCACGCACGCACGCACGCACGCACGGCCCCACGCACGCACGCCCCCCACGCACGCACGCACGCACGCACGCACGCACGCACGCACGCACGCACGCACGCACGCACGCACGCACGCACGCACGCACCACGCACGCACGCACGCACGCACGCACGCACGCAGCCGCACGCACGCCCGCACGCACGCACGCACGCACGCACGCACGCACGACGCGCGCGCACGCACGGACGCGCGCACGCACGCACGCACGCACGCACGCACGCACGCACGCACGTACGCACGCACGCACGCACGCACGCACGCACGCACGCAGCACGCACGCACGCCCCACGCACGCACGCACGCACGCACGCCGACGCACGCACGCACGCGCACGCACGCACGCACGCACGCACGCACGCACGCACGCACGCACGCACGCACGCACGACGCACGCACGCACGCACGCACGCACGCACGCACGCACGCACGCACGCACGCCGCACGCACGCACGCACCCCGCAGCACGCACGCACGCACGCACGCACGCACGCACGCGCGCACGCACGCACGCACGCACGCACGCACGCACGCACGCACGCACGCACGCACGCACGCACGCACGCACGCACGCACGCCACGCACGCACGCACGCACGCACGCACGCACGCACGCACGCACGCACGCACGCACGCACGCACGCACGCACGCACGCACGCACGCACGCACGCACGCACGCACGCACGCACGCACGCACGCACCGCACGCACGCAGCAGCACGCACGCACGCACGCACGCACGCACGCACGCACGCACGCACGCACGCACGCACGCACGCACGCACGCACGCACGCACGCACGCACGCACGCACGCACGCACGCACGCACGCACGCACGCACGCACGCACGCACGCACGCACGCACGCACGCACGCACGCACGCACGCACGCACGCCACGCACGCACGGCACGCACGCACGCACGCACGCACGCACGCACGCACGCACGCACGCACGCACGCACGCACGCACCCGCACGCACGCACGCACGCACGCACGCACGCACGCACGCACGCACGCACGCACGCACGCACGCACGCACGCACGCACGCACGCACGCACGCACCCGCACGCACGCACGCACGCACGCACGCACGCACGCACGCACGCACGCACGCACGCACGCACGCACGCACGCACGCACGCAGCACGCACGCACGCACGCACGCACGCACGCACGCACGCACGCACGCACGCACGCACGCACGCACACACACACACACACACACACACACACACACACGGTAGGTCATTTAATTGCCGCCCTCTATTTATATAGCGATATTCCTCGTGGAAAACTGAGTCGAAAAGTCCTGAACCATTTCTTTCTATAATGAAAAAAATTTGAAACCATTTTTCTAAAACCTTTTTTTTAAACCATTTTGTTTTCTATAATGCGAAAAACTTTATTTTGCAATAAAAATCACATTATTTCTATTAAAAGCGTTTTCTTAAAAAAAATTTTATCAAGGAGGCTAAAGGTCAGTGCTTATTACCGCAAATTAACTCAATAATTATCACTTTATTAAGCATTATAGAAAAAAATGTTTCAGGACCTTTCGACTCAGTTTTCCATGAAGAATATTGCTATATAAATAGTGAGCGTCAATTAAGTGACACTTTTTATATACATATATACATATATACAGGGTGATTCAAAATAAGTATAGTGTCCGTGAAATGACATATTCTTGAGTCAATTCTAAGACGATTTTTCTTTTAGCAAAATTTCGTCCGACGCTTAGTTTTCGAATTATTAAAAGAAGTAATTAACTTATAACGGGTCGGAAGAGGCAGGCAAGGGTGGCACGAGTCACCGTCAGACGCGGGTGCTCACGCGGGGCAATCGCTGCGATCAGCTGGTCGGTACATACACACACATGCGAATATATGTATAATTCTCATTCTCTCTCTCTCTCTCTCTCTCTCATTTGCTTATTCAAATAAGCGAAGAAAGAAGTTATTATTGCTCTTACTAAAATTATTATTTATTTTTTATTGTTACATATTTTCACTTAAATTATTTTCTTATTCTATTGTACTGTTTTTTTTTTTTTTTACGAGAGAGGGGAAAATACATGTTATGCATACTCACCGGCGATCCGGTGAGTTATGTGGGACTCGAGTACCAAGTCGAATTACCAACTCGGTACTCCCTACCCACTAAAAACCCCTCTCTTTCGCTAATTTTCTCTAACACTGTTTATTTGACATTCCGAAATTTGTTTTCACACAATACCAAAGAATAATTATTCTTACCTTGTTCGATGTATTGCTGTAATTTCTTGACAAATGAATTTTCCAATAGATCGTACTTTCATTCAAATTGAACATAGATATCACGTTTTAAAGAACAGAGATCCACACTAAATAATTAATCGAAAATTCTTTCTTCTTTTATAAACTGTATTCTTTTATAAACTTCAACATAATCACATTCATTCACTTACTCGATAAGACGAGAAATTTACCAATGACTCTATCACTAATCACTATAAATCACTGTCGAATAATCACTGTTGGCCATTAAAAATCACTCGATTAAAGAAAAATACACGTTATTACACGACGTGACGACGTGACGATATTTACCCGGCGACAGCAAACTGTTTTTGGTTATGCTAGGTTGCGGTAGGTTAAGGTACTAACAGCGCTCGAACATGAACATGTGCTTGATTGAAGACGCGCCAATTTAGCGTATAATATTATTATCATATGATATTTATACATTGTATGATATCTGTTTTAAAATTAATTAGAATAAATAAATGTTTAATACTTTCACTGTTAATGTTAAATATTATTTATTATTAATACTAAATATTATTATTAAATATTCTTAAATATTATTATTAACATTAAATATTTATTTATTATTATTAAATAGTGTTATTAATATTAAATATTTAGTGGGTAGGGAGTACCGAGTTGATAATTCGACTTGGTACTCGAGTCCCACATAACTCACCGGATCGCCCGGTGAGTATGCATAAAATGCATTTTCCCCTCTTTGTAAAAAAAAAAAAAAACGGTACAATAGAATAAGAAAATAATTTAAGTGAAAATGTGTAACAATAAAAAATAAATAATAATTTTAGTAAGAGTAATAATAACTTCGAGTAAGCAAATGAGAGAGAGAGAGAGAGAGAGAGAGAGAGAGAGAGAATGAGAATTATGTATTCGCATGTGTGTGTATGTAGCGACCAACTGATCGCAATGATCGCCCCGCGTAAGCACCCGCGTCTGACGGTGACTCGCGCCACCCTTGCCTGCCTCTTGTATCCGACCCGTTATAAGTTAATTACTTCTTTTAATAATTCGAAAACTAAGCGTCGGACGAAATTTTGCTAAAGGAAAAATCGTCTTAGAATTGACTCAAGAATGTGTCATTTCACGGACACTATACTTATTTTGAATCACCCTGTATATCCTTATATATATATATATATATATATATATATTTCTTAATAAAGCGTTACACTTTTATTAAAAAATATGAAAAATATATAGCATATATTATTGTTGGTGCCAGACGTGTTCCCATGTGTTACGCTTTGTCATAATCATTGTGCCATGTACAAGGTTCATCTAAAACAAAAAAAGTCAATTGATTCTTAAAATAGATTATAAATCTAGTGTCTTTGTCGTAGCCTATTTAAAAAATTTGCAATATTTAAAAAATGGTGTCTACCTGAAGGCATATTTTCGCTTGGAAAAAATGGATCGCTTATTGGCAATGAAAGAAAATAAAATAAAAGACATAAAAAGACGGCTACGACAAATGTCGCAAAATTTTATGCTAGATAAATAGAAAAAAATTAGAATACGATCCATACAGTGGTTCTCGAAATATTTGATAATCGTTTTTGAAAACACAATTTCGAGAAAAATGCATTTAAAGTGTTAAATATACTTTTAAACTTTTATATATCAGTGATTTTTTTGAGTTATATGGAATCATTTACTTTAGAGTCATATAGTGAGTCCTCTGCAGACATGGCAGCCAATTCAAGTTTGACTTGTCTACGACGTAATCTTGTTTCCTTCGTCATGTCTTGAACGGTATATTCTTTACTTATTATTCGCGAATTATCTGCTGAAGCATATTGATGCGTATTGCTTGCATGAATTAATTTACAATAGTAATTTTAAATTTTAAATCCGAATCTGCGTGTACTTTTTGCTTTGAACGTTATATTATCATCACAATGTTTACTTTTCACACACTCAGATATTGCTGTGAAATAAAGTTTAATATCTTGTATCCAATATTTATCCCTTTTAGCACTAACATATTACTAGCGTTTTTTTAACATTTAGCAAAAGAAAACGAGTGCAGATGCTATGGCGCTTGCCAGGTAAACATTCACCCGCCAATCGTGAAGCCGAGCATTTACCTGTTTAAAACGCTATCCTTTTTATTTTTTTTTAATTTCGATTTAAAACTTTAAGGAAATAATCTTAAGATATTATACTATTATATAAGAAAATGCAGAAATTAAAAAGTCATTTTTTCTGACTCATCTGGGTGTATGTTTTCCCTTAAATCTTCGAAAATAGTAGTAGTATCGCTTGAACATTAGCTATAATAAATAAACTATTGCATTGACTTTAAAATTATATATAAATAATAATAATGAATACAATCTTTTTCTGTATTAATATACATATGTATAATTATTGGCTATAATACATTATACACACTTTCATATACTATACACAATATATACTCCTCTGCGCTCGACTCTCCCTCATTCTCGCGATCCGATATAAAAATCTCTTTCATAGCCAGATAAAAATCTTAAACGACATCAATCTGATTCGATCGTCGTAGGCGTCCAGTGTGGGATTAGCAGATAAAACGTTGCATCGTTTCGACGATTAGGATTATCTGCGAGGATTTGGCTTGGTGAATTCAAATATTGATAGCAGAGTATATCGTCGATATTAGTGCAAATGGGAAATTGATACTCGAGTGTTGATGCAGTCAAGCAGCCTCGAGAGCTTTGCCTGAGATTTCCGCATTACGGAAAATGTAACTACAATATAAGCGCGATACAGGTATAAATTATTTTTCTTCAAGTAATAAATATCGCGAGATATTTTTACCATTTTTAGATCGATCACTATTAACATTAGTTCAATAACATATTTATATAATGTGATAACTTTATAAGATTACATATTTCTTCAAATTCGAGATTTTAATTCTTTAATTTTGTTTCCATTTTGATCAGCATATTTTTATGCATTTTTTAAGTTAAATAAGTTTAACTTAAATATATTTAAGAATAGATTTGCAACAATTATATTATGATCAATATATTAGTGCGTAATATAAATAATTTAACGTGTTTAACGCGACAATTTGCATGTGTTTTTGCATTACCGCAAAAGGACCCCGCAGAAAACATATGGAAAATGGCTTTCGGTAAAATTGGCTGAAACTTTCCCATTTTGTACTTCAAGTAATGTTGATCAAAAGTTACCATTGTCACAAGTCAATCTTACGAGCGTTTTCGTTCTGGAAAAGCTCGAAATTCGATAATAATACCTATGATACCTATGATACCTATGATATATTTTCGCTTTCAGCGTTATACAGGATCAACGACGTGAACGTAACGAGTATCTAATCCCTTTGTGTGTATGCATGTGTGTGTATGCGGGGGAGGGGGGGTGCGTAAGTGCGTGCGTGCATGATATATAACATATTATGTGTATGTGTGTTAATTATTGTGTTTTTATCACATCTATTGATTAATAATATCAACATTCCGAGGATTATCTGGAGGTTCTCTGGAGGTTCTCGATCTGCATCATCCAATGTGATGTTGAGCAATGACATATCAGGATATTTGATATTTCTCTGATATCGTGCAAAACCTAAGTACTATAAGATGCTAGCAACGTGTGCGCATGTATCTAAAGTGCGAGAACTTCCAGATGATCCTTGGAATGTTGACATTATTAATCAATAGATGTGATAAAAACACAATAATTAACACAGATACACATAATATGTTATATATCATGCACGCACACTCATACACACCCACACCTACCGACCTACCGACTTACCCTCCCCCACACACACACGACACGCACGCACGCACACACGTATACACACACACACACACACACACACACACACACACACACACACCCCAGAGAGAGAGAGAGAGAAATACGTATACACACGCACACGCATACACACAAAGGGATCAGATATTCGCTACGTCCACCTCGTTGATCCGGGATAACACTGAAAGCGAAAAAGTATCATAGGTACTATTATCGAACTTTGAACTTGTCCAGAATGAAAACGGCACGTAGGATTAACTTGTGACAATGGTAACTTTTGATCAGCATTACTTGAAGTACAAAATGGCAAAGTTTCAGCCAATTTTACAGAAAGCCATTTTCCATATGTTTTCTGCGGGGTCCTTTAATCCGAGTATAATGCACAATAATACAGTTGTTATGGATGACGATTTGGATGGAAGCATATTCGTGATTATTAATTTATTACAATACAGAAACCAGTAGAAAAGGAAGAGCGAGAGCAAAAGGGAGAAAGAGAAATTAAATCTTTTTTACTTTTTTATATTTCAATGTTTTAATATATTTTGAAATAAAAAAGAATGCACACGAGAGTTTAAATGTATTTATCTGATCTTATTACTATGCAAAATAAAGCTACTAATAAAACAACATTTAAAAAAAACTTTTTTATTTTCTGCGAAACTTTTTCTATTTAAAAAAGAAACATCTTTTAGAATCGAGTTTTCTATACAGGGTGTCCGTCGATTTTCGACCTTAACGAAATAAATAAGTAGATTGACTAAAATTAAGAAGGAATGACCTGTATTGTTTTGGGATTGTCGCAATATTAAGGAAAAATTAAATAAAGAAGATCTGCCAATTTGCGTGAGTAGAAGCGCACGGCGATGAGAATCGTTCCACTGTCCGATACTAGTCGCGCGGCGAAGCGGCGGGTCGCTCTCCGAGACATAATGGTGGTTTGCGATATATCGCAATACCGCGCCGAAAAATTACCCGTTTTTTTAGTGGCGAGAAAATGATGCGCTATCATTTCCACACCACTTTGCGGTAGATAGCATGGTGCGCTTTTTTTATAGTGATTTACCCCATAGGTCTATTCCACTCTCAATTTGAAAATTATTCAAAATGCCATTATTATACGCTGAATGTATTTTAAATGTAAAAAATTGATGGTGACGGTACCTTTACAAAAATTGATCCGCGATTGAAAATCCCTCGATAAAATGTATTGCACACATTGATAATGATACGTTGATAAAATGCTTCAAGAAGATCCTTTCTTCATCTTGTACGAAAGCGCACTGCTGGACCGATTATCCTGATATTATGCACGACACGCAGTTCATGCACGACATGCATTAACTACTTTCTTTAATAATTCGAAAACTAAGCTTCGGACGAAATTTTGCAAAAGGAAAAATCGTCTTAGAATTGACTCAATAATATGTCATTTCAGGGACACAGGAGTTATTTTGAATCACTCTGTATAATAATTTTTTACAATGTTATACAATACAATATTTTTAATATTATATTGTGCAATTATAATATTATATTGATTAAATACAACTAAACAATTATTAATTTTTATATGACATTAGTGAATAATTAAGTATATACATTTATAAATATTATTATTATTTATGCTGTATTTTTAATTTCGAAACAGTTAATGTCTTAAAAATTTAATTATTCAATTATTGAATAAAAATCGAAAATATTTTATCTGTTTTTCGATCTCCGACCAACGAGTTTCCATCTTCTGTTCAACATCAGTAATTGAAATAATTGAATTTTTGTGCTTTTTTTACAAATTTTTTTATCTAAAATGGATTATTTTATTAATTATTATCAATAAATGATTTCGTATTTAATAATTGCATTGTCACAAATACAGAGTATCATTATGAACTGAATTATAGGAATATTATATAAAATATAGAAATTTGATTTATTTAAAATTTACTTCGCTCAACTGTCTTTTAGAAAACGCATTGTTAATTATAACAATTAATATTACAATCTTACTGACTTTTCTATAAAAAATAAAATGATACGTTTATAATTATTTCGTACATAAATCTTTACATATATGTGTAATATGTCTTTATTAAATAATATCCTCACCTGTGTCTTATTTTGTAATTATTTAATAAATTTGTAAGCATATACTTAATATTCCTCTCAAGAACAGAAAGGAAAATATTAGCCGTTAAGGCATAAGCTCGCTCTATTGGTTCAAGCTAAATATAAGTTAGGTTATATTTAGGTTTTAATAAAATTTGTGGTAATTTTATATATAAATAATTGATTATAATTTCAGAATTTTTACTATGAGCCAAACATTCTACAATTGTATCATTTCCTTTTATGTAATCATTAAAAACTTTATTCCATGTATCACGATCTGCCGTTTTCAAACCATTACAATATGTCCACCTCTTCCATCCAGGCAAAAGTCTATAGAAGACAGTCCAGAAAAGAAATAAAAATCTTCTAACAAAATTGTATTAATAGTTTCTTTAGTATTTTATAAATAATTTTTGATAAGCGATAACTAATGTCTCAAACATATGAAGAATATAAAAAGTATTTCTATAAAAAGAATATTATGAGAAGATTTTCTGCCTGATTGTAGTGGCGCCGAACGTGTCTTCTTTCTTGAGGTTATCTCCTCTATCAGAGGAGACTTATTCTCCTTTTCCGCCGTGGTGCCGCTTTGCTGGTATCTCCTTGGAATTTCTTCTTCTTAAATGCGTGGGAGAGATGATTTTAGCTCTGCAGGGGTCCTCCTTATATTTTCCGCATGCTGGCTTTGACTTACGGGAAAAGCACAGTCGGCGTGCGACGCCTAGCGGAGGTGCCTGGTACTTGGCGCGCGCTCTCCGCTTGCGAGAAAGCGCGTGCCGGGTCGGCGTGCTATCGCGAAACGTATTATTGTGCTATCGCGAAACGTACTGTTGCGTCTCGTGTGGCATAAATCGCCACAAATTTCAATACTCCCTTTTTAAGGACAAGGGGGCTGATTTTTGGGAGGAGAGGCGTTTCTTAAGATTTTTATTGGTTAAGCCCTTTAGCTCAAGACTTAGCTTCATCCAGTAAAGAGTGGGAGTGAGCTGATTATCTTAACGCCGGATGTTTTGACGATTTGGAGAACGCTTGAGGGTGGCCTGTCGAACGAGCGCACGTGCACTATCAATTTCAAAAATATTGCTGTATGTTTAGATTTTGGCAATCTTACCGAGAACCAAATCTTTATTTCAAAAGTTCATTAGATAGAGAGGCTTATAATTCACGAATTTATTTAGAGTTTCGTTAACGCTATCTCGACTGGCTATTCTCAGTATTAGATTTGTTAGGTTTAAATGATTTATATACGCGGGTTAGGTTGCGTTTTTCTATGCACTATTATTTTGAAGAAGGATTGCTTTGTGCTTCAAATGCAAGCCGATCCTTGATTTTTCTTTCACGGTATCATTTCGAAGAAAGAAAAGAATCGTGGAGTTCACTGGACGTAACATAATATAATATAATATTAAAAATGTACATAATATGAATTATATTATAATGTAATATAATAATTTTATATAATATTATATAATATTATGCAATATAATATTTTTATACAATATTATACAATACAATATTTTTTATATTATATTGTACAATTAATATTATATTCATTAAATACAATTAAACAATTATTAATTCTTATATGACATTAGTGAGTAATTAAATATATACATTTATAAATATTATTATAATCATTTACGCTGTATTTTTAATTTCTAAACATTTAATGTCTGTTAAAGATTTAATTATTCAATTGTTAAATAAAGATCAAAGATAATTTATCTGTTTTTTGATCTCCTACCGGCGTGTTTCTAATTTGTATTCAATATTGAGAATGATTAAATTTTTTTAACTTCTTTTTTACAAATTTCTTTATCTAAAATTCTTTATCTAAATTTTTTAAATAATTATTATCAATAAATGATTTCGTATTTAATAATTATTCTGTCACAAATACAGAGTATGATTATGAACCGAAGTATAAAAAAATATTATATAAGATATAGAAATTTGATTTATTTAAAATTTATCTCGCTCAACTTTCTCTTAGAAAACGTATTGTTAATTATAACAATTAATGTTACAATCTCACTTTTCTTGAAAAAATAAAACAATATGTTTATAATTAATTCGTACAATAAATCTTTACATCTATGTGTCGTATATCTTTAAATAAATATCATTAAATAATATCGTCACCTGTGTCTTATTTCATAATTACTTAATAAACTTGTAAACATATATTTAGTATGCCAATGACAGAAAAAGAAATATAGCAGTAAGCTAAGACATAAGCTTGTTCTACCGATTCAAATTGAAGATAAGATACATTAAACCAATATTTAAATAAAATTTCTGATATTTTTGTTTTTAAATAATAGATTATAATTTCAAAATTTTTACTGTAAGCCAAACATTCCAATATATTATCATTTTCTTTCCATGGAATTATTAAAAATTTTATTTCATGTATTACGATCTGCCGTCTTCAAAAAATTACAATATGTTCACCTCTTCCATCCAGACAAAAGTTTACAGAAGACAGTCCAAAAATAAAATAAAAATCTTTTAATGAAATTGCGTTAATAGTTCTTTTGGTGTTTTATAAATAATTTTTTTGTAAGTGATAACTAATTTCTCAAACATATACAGAATATAAAAAATATTCTTCTAAAAAGAATCGAATATTTTGAATATTATGATAAGAATTTCTTGTTTCTTTCAAGATTTGCTAGATGCTATTTCAAATGACTCCTAGATTTTACTTCGCAAGAATTTTCATTTATAATACATTTCCACTTTGCATGTTCTTGTTTTAAACATTTAGTATAGTCATTGATGTTACTTTCGTCATACAGAATTCAATAACTAGATCTAAAATTCTGCATAAAAATCTTAGCACGCTCTAAAATTTAATAACTATCATTATATTTAGTTTATTCATTATTTACAGGAATAGATATAATACGCGCATTCGTTTTATTAAATAATTTTTTTTCTTTAATATTTATGTGACTTCGTAGCATCGATATCATAATAAGTAGATTTACCAATTTCTTATTTGTGTGTGAATAATTGTGTATATATTTTATCATCTAAATAGGTATAAATTTAATATCATTTAATGAATTTTTAATACACATATCGATGTATATAAAGTGTGTCATAAAATTGTGCTAACATTCGTGAATGGATAGAACGTAGCAAACTGAACAGAAAGATTCTTTATCATTCTACAATTTTTGTAATAATTATTAAAATATTAATTAAAAATGTGAATAAGAGAGTGTTTCGTACCGGTATGAAACACCTTATATTCAAAGATTGAAAAATTTATTAAAAGTTGTATCTATTTGCACTTCAAATATATAATAGTTATGTAATTCCTGATATGTTTTAGAAATAGTTCCGGTGATTTACCTAAAGAAATTGCATTTTTTAAATATGAGATGTCAACTTCCCGGTGGCACCGCAACATGCGAAAAGTCCTATTTAAACTATGCAATTCTATAGTTCTGTAGTTGCTGATAGTTTTTAACAATAGTTCCGACCGCTAAATATTTTTAAATAATTTTTTAATATTGAAATCGGCACTTAATCTTTCGCTAAAAATGAGCAGAACTTTTATGCCATTTACTCTACGGCTTCGAGCTTTAAAACTTATCGAGCGAACTCTTCGGGATGCAAATGGAATTGTAATAGAACGGCGAAATAAAGAAAATTTCCCTCTGGACTTGGAAATTTGCATGTGCCTTAAAACTAAAAATAAGTAAATAAATTTCTTAATTTTTTATTGTAATTATTCTTACTAAATATCAGCAGAATTGATAACTAAAGATATGTACTAAAAAAGCTTATAAGTAATTATTTAATTATTTACATACATCTGCAGAAAAACTATAATTTTTTAATTTTTTTTGTTTATTCTTTTTTATATATTCTTTTTTATATATGTCACGGGCGACTTCTGCTTGAAGTGCCGTCGGATAGCACGAGTCGGGATCAGGGGTCGTATTAATGAGAGCGTGTGTAGACGGTTAAAATAAAGAGTATTTATTCTGTTAAGTGTGTTTTACAGTGTGTGTGTGTGTGTGTGTGTGCGTGTGTGTGTGTGTGTGTGTGTGTGTGTGTGCTGTCTGTCTGTGTGTGTGTGTGTGTGTGTGTGTGTGTGTGTGTGTGTGTGTGTGTGTGTGTGTGTGGGCGGGTGGGTAGGTGGGTGGG
Source organism: Camponotus fellah (assembly GCA_030586385.1). Taxonomy (NCBI): domain Eukaryota; kingdom Metazoa; phylum Arthropoda; class Insecta; order Hymenoptera; family Formicidae; genus Camponotus; species Camponotus fellah. The sequence goes on along the minus strand of JAPIVC010000414.1, from coordinate 174,973 downwards.
TGCGTGAATTGTATAAGCCGAGTACGTCTGTGGTGACGCGAAATTGCGAGATGCGTGACGCTCGTCGAATTGCTAGCGCATGGCACGGACGGTGTGAACGCGCGGTATAATATAATGTCTGTTAATGATTCGATTGACCGTATTCAATCGGCGCGCAATATGTTTGTAATATACATATGTAATACTCGCTCGCAATACGGATGCAACTCGGAAGTAATTCGGTGAGTGTCGTGGATCTTTAATCGATACAATGCGCGTGTTTATGTTTTCGTGCGATCAATGACCAGTGACGTAGCGCGCGTCGCGTTTTTCTATGCGCGTGTCTGGGCGTTCGGTCTAGCTCTGTTTTTCTTGTAGCGGTAGGCTGTTTTGATTGTAATTCTGTGAATTACAATTATTTTTCGTGATATGAATCTTCCTCGGAATTATTGCTACGATTTCGGCTGTTGGAACGGAATTTCGAGGAACGCCGTGCCGACGAGAACTTCTCGTCCGGGGTGGCTCTGCTCTCCACCTCGAGATGAAATGCAACGGCGTTTGGTGGTCGGATCGTGGACCATTTTGTCGAGATCTCTCGGACCGAACCGGAGTGCTCTCGGGTTCGTTCTTTTCGGTCGGTTATTGAATCAGGAGGAAAGAGCCTTGATCGAGGATCGAGAACACTCGATGGAGGAAGAGTTCGCTCTACCTCCTTTCCTTGGATCTTTGGCTATTCTTCAGGAGCGGTTTAGGATTTCGGAGCTTGTTCATTTGTTGTGAGCTAGTTGGAAAAAGGTGATTAGTCTGCCGAAAGTATCTGTTTTATACCGGGCTAATTGCCCGCGTCGACGCGCGGCGGTATTCCCCCTTCCGAACAGGTTATCGGAAAGCGGTACGGCCGGGGCCCGTTCGGAGGGGATCGGGATGCGCGCCGAGCGCGGGTTTTCGCCGGTCGACGGTTCGGGACACGTCGGCAGCGCTCAGCGGTATTCGGCTCGTCGATTAACGACGCTAATGTTGCTCGCGATAGTTTTAAAAAAATGTGGGCGCACCGCGTTCCTGCCTTTGCCCGGCGGATGTTCTGCCGGGCGGCAGCTTCCGGCGGATCGCATACCGGGAACAAACACAACAAAAAAGGGGTGCACCGTTACATATTTATATATATATTATTTATATATATATATATATATATATATATAATATATGTAAATATAATATATATGTGTGTAATATATATGTGTGTGTTTTTAAGTTATTATTATGTCATCACAATAAAAGTACTCTTTACACACACACACACACACACACACACACACACACACACACACACACACACACACACACACACACACACACATATACATATAATCATATTATAAAAACAACAAAAACAGAAGGAAATAACATTTAAGAAAATAAAGAAGATAAGAAAAATAGAAATTAATATGTACGAAACTTAAAATTACCTCTCTCTTACGGATCACTTTTATGTTTAATATATGTATGTAAACATCGCGAACGGTATCCATTTATCCCAGTTTCATCCATTTAATCTTCGTTCATATATGTCGTAGATATTCGGTTAATGTGTGATGCGCCGTTTCTTTCCGTGATACGCAGTTGTTTGAATTTTGTTTATTTTTAATAGTTTACAAGTATTTTTAAATATCTCGCTCATGAAATTAGTTTCTTGATCTGTTAGAATATTTTCCATATTCCATGTTTAAGTATTTTTATAACAAATTCTTTACTAATTGTATTCGCTTATTGATTCGGAATCGATATTGCCTTGCGAAACTTAGATTATCTTGGAAAGTTAATAGATATTTATTTTCATTAGTAGTAATCGTTAGCGATCTGACAATGTTTAACGCGCATTTTTCAAACGGTTTATTAGGTGTATCCCTAATTATTAACGGTACTTTATTTTTTCACGATAATTTATTTTTTTGACAAGATTCACATCTTGCAATATATCGTTCGACGTTTTTTGTTAAGGATGTTTTATATCTATTTTTAAAATATTGAAGAGAATTTAATGAAAATTGTACAGAATGTCCTTACATATGTTTAAAATCTTCAGTTCACAATTTTTAAATCGATTTACTAAAACGTTCACAAGTTATAAGGATTTTAATTTGCATCGAATTAATGTGTTCTTATGGGATACATATAATCACGTCGATTCAAATGACAAAATCGTATGGAAATAATATTCAGAATTTGTTTGAAATTTGCAAAAGTTTAAATAAAGAAATACTTGCTCAAATAATATTATACAAGTACTATCTGGTTAAAAAGATATTAAATATAATTCAATAAAGGTAGCCATGTATTTGTTACAAGGCGAAATTCTCTGCCAAAAGTTAATCATTTCGATTAACAAAATTCGGAATATTTCAGTAAAAATGCAATAAATATTAAAAAATACATCTCTGCACTGTAGTTAAGATCAAATTCTAATATTCCACACAATTTCTTACTGAAAATACATCAAAAGTGGAAATATTCATCAATATTGATTTTCAGTTACTTTTTGCTGGAATTGTACATACAAAGCATCCTTAAGCCTTGTCAATAATGCTGAAGTCGAATCGTTCAGCTTGTTGTGCCGGATGCAACACGGGATGTGGGATAGCCGGGAAATTCTAACATAAACTTCGGGATCGGTTAAATTACAAATTTTATTCTCATAATTATTATCCTCTTACAAATATATATTCACTTATTTTATTTTATTCGGTTTCTTTTTTAACCTTTTTTCCTTAAGATCGTCTTCCCTTCAATCGCCTTGTTCGTAGATTTCGAGTGTTAATTTTTTTCAGTATAGAAAAAATATTTCATGATTTTTCGACTCAGTTTTTCACGAGGAATATCGCTATATAAATAGTGTGCGCCAATTAAGTGACACCCTGTATATAGTTGTTTTGTTGCAGTACGCGCTTATTTTCATATAATTTTCTATTAACCATTCGTCGTATTTTATTTCGAACGGAAAACACGAATCTCGTGGTAATTGTAAGAGGACTTCTTTTAAATGGGAAATTATTTCATTTATTGGTGTTAATAGAGGATGCATTATGCCTTTACGTATGTATGTGAAATATTTTAAAATATCCTTTGCGTTTCTAATTAAATTCGTTATCATTGCTATAATTACAGCGAAATGTTCGTCTATTTCTTCACACGTCATATATTCTCTAATATATATATATATATATGATATAGGAATCGCGGGTCTTGTGGAAATTGTTAATTAAAATAAAGAGAAGAAATTCAGAATAGACTATTTTATTGAAAAGATACTCGAGAGAGCTCACAACCTTCCTCTATCGCGAGTTACGATCTTCTGCTCTCGAAAACGCACGGGCGACCCGGCCTCAGCTATTGCTTACATAAACATAAACAAAAGCATCGCGTCTCGCTCGCGACAACAGGGATGCCTTGTCACGCTGTGATAAATACAACAGTTTTATAGTAACTTTCCTAATTCCTACATATATATATATATTTTTTTTATTATTTTTCAGCGTGTTCCACTTAGAAGTGGCCACCACCTTTTATCTTTTAAACTAAGAGACTAAAGAGACTAAAGAAAACTAAAGAGACAGACCATAGCAAATATATATGAAATTAAATGGCTTGAACTGAACTTTATTGTGAATATAGTGATTGATTACAAAATTTATCTGTATTGAAAAACGGAAAGATATACATAATTTTTTTATAATAATGTAGATATTTTAATATAATAGAAGTTGTAGTGCTTTGAAACGAATATAACGATGTATGATTTAATGTAAATATTTTACATATTATATGAGATTTTTCGGCTTGAAATATCGCGGGTGACGTCCACCATTTCATTTTCGACACTGCGATATAGCCAACTTTATTTTCTGCGAAATTTTTTCTATTTAAAAAAGAAGCATTTTTTAGAGTCGAGTTTTCTATATAATTAATATTGTAGTATATGATTTAAATATATACAGGGTGTTTTCAGTATCTCGCAATAAAGTAAAACCATTAAAAACGATCGACGAATGCACGAGACTAGAAGGGTGCCGCGAGAAAGGTCGTCCCATTGTACCTAAATATTTTATAATTTATATCTCGAAATTTTACGTGGTTTTTTGCAAAATGGATATATAAGATCTTTTACTTCAGTTTAGCAAGATCTACTTATAATTTTATTTTATACCGAGATATTGGAAACATCCTGTATATATACTTATCTGTAAAATAAACACACGTAAGTATAAAATCAATATCTACGTATTTAATTTGTAACACAGAAAAATAATACAATATAATATGTAATATAATATAATATTAATAATATATATAATATTTATAATATGAATTATATTGTAATATAATATAATAATTCTATACAATATTATATAATACAATACTTTTATACAATGTTATACAATACAATATTTTTAATATTATATGGTGCAATTATAATATTATATTGATTAAATACAATTAAACAATTATTAATTCTTATATGACATGAGTGAATAATTACATTTATCAATATTATTACAATAATTTATGCTTTTAATTTCTAAACAGTTGTCTTAAATATTTAATTACTCAATTATTGAATAAAGATCGAAAATATTTTGTCTGTTTTTTGATCTCCGACCGGCGTGTTTGTATCTTGCATTCAATATTGGAAATGATTGAATTTTTACACTTCTTTTTTAGAAATTTTTTTACCTAAAATGGATTTTTTAAATAATTATTATCAATAAATGATTTCATATTCAATAATTGCACTGTCACAAACAGAGTATCGTTATGAATAAAATTACAGAAAAATATGATATAAAATATAGAAATTTACCTCATGCAACTGTTTTTTACAATACGTATTGTTAATTATAACAATTAATGTTACAATCTCACTGATTTTTCTAGAAAAAATAAAACAATACGTTTATAATTAATTCGTACAATAAATCTTCACATCCATGTGTAGTGTATCTTTATTAAATAATATCCTCACTTGTGTCTTATCATTTTGTAATTATTTAATAAATTTGTAAGCATATACTTAATATTCCTCTCAAGAACAGATAGGAAAATATTAGCCATTAAAGCATAAGTTCGCTCTATCGGTTCAAGCTGAATATGAGTTAGGTTATACCTAGATTTTAATAAAATTTCAGGTAATTTTATTCTAATTATATATAAATAATTTATTATAATTTTAAAATTTTTAGTGTAAGCCAGACATTCTACAATTGTATCATCTCCTTTCATGTAATCATTAAAAACTTTATTCCATGTATCATGATCTGCCGTTTTCAAACCATTACAATATGTCCACCTCTTCCATCCAGGCAAAATTCTGCAGAAAATAATCCAAAAAAGAAATAAAATTCTTCTAACAAAATTGTGCTAATAATTTCTTTAATGTTTTATAAATAATTTTTGACATAAGGGATAACTAATTTTTCAAACATATAAATAATATAAAAAATATTCCTATAAAAAGAATTAAATATTATGAAAAGAATTACTTGTTTTCCTTAGGATTTGCTAGATGCCATTTCAAATGACTATTAGACTTTACTTCGCAAGGATTTTTATTTATAATACAATTCCACTTTGCGAGTTCTTGTATTAAACATTTAGTATGATCGTTGGTGTGACTTTCGTTAAACAGATTCCAGATATTAATTCTAAGTTTCTGCATAAAATCAAACCTTAGCATTCCCTAAAATTTAATAAGTATCATTATATTTAGTTTATTAATTATTTATAAGAACAAATAAAATGTACACGCAAATAAACGTTTTTATTAAATAAATTTTTCATATTTCTTTAATATTTATGTGACTTTGTAGTATTAATACCATAATAACCAGATTTTCCAATTTCTTATTTGTGTGTGAATAATTGTATGTGTAATCTAAGTAGGTCTAAATAGATATGGATTTTATATTATTTAATGGATTCTTAACATATACAGGTCCCAGATCACACACAGTCCCAGACCCCTTTTAAATAAAAATAAATGGTTTTTATCAAAAATCGCGAACAATTTTTACGTAAATCGAGTACGGTCTATCAAATGGTGATATTTTCAAATTTTGATTCCGACGAAATACATTATCCAGATTGGAAGTTAAATTTTTTTAGGGGAACATGATTCTTTTTATTACAGATTCAAATTGTACGTGAAAAAATAAGAAACTTTTGTGTCAAACGTTTTTTCTGAAAGCGGCTCTGTCAATTTTAATATTTGAAGTTCATTATTTCATCACAGTTACTTTCAAGGCCAGTTTTAAGATTGACAAACGAGATTTACCATGTTCCCCTAAAAAAATTTAACTTCCGATCCGGATGGCATTTTCCAGTCGGAATCAAAAGTTGAAAATATTACCATTTGATAGAGCGTACCGGATTTACTTTGTAACGTCGGATTTTCGCGTCCTAATATCGCAGTAATTAATTTTGGATAGCCGTCGGTTCCAGGGATTATTAACGAGACGTGAGAGTAGGTAAAAGAAATGTTTATTGTGTAAGAAGTGTGCTGTGTACAAGTGTAAGTGTGTGTGTGTGTGTGTGGGCGCGGACGCGTTAAAGCGCGATAGCTCGATCCACGCGAATCAATCGTTCAATTCGATCGGCCGGAGAATTGATTATGTTGTAATCGGCGGGTCGCGATTTACGGCCGTTGCGGATGCCTGTTGCAATGCAATTGCAATCGCGACGATAGCTAATATCGCTCGCGTGCGAGTGGTAATTCGCGATCTAATGCGCTTATAACTTCGTGCGCTTAGTATGCGCGGAAGATGCGTTCGGTTGAGTCTCGGAATCGCTCGTTATCAGTGCTCGCGCGCACGTTTTTGCTCGCATTTTTATATCGCCGCCGGCGGCGGGCCTTTAAGCCGGATGTATTATTGCCCGCCCGATATTTCCCTGGAAGGAATAAGGATTGCGGAAGGCGTCGCGACGCTAGCGAGCGTCGGAGGCGGCTCAGGTTCCACCTCGTGATAGGCGCGACGCCTAATTTGGGATCTAGGATGAGATGCGATCCTTGAGCACCGATATCGATCGGCGGAGGCAGCGTTCTCACTACCCTCTGGCTCGTCGGAATTCGCTTCGGATTATTCTCTATGCTTGGCTTGCCTTCAGACTAGCTTTCGCTCGAAAGGATCGGAAGGATTTGAACTTACCTGCCGCCGAGAGCCCTTTTTATACCGCGCTAATCACCCGCGCCGGCGTATTCGGTAATTACTCCCACCTGGCGCCGGTAAAACAATCGGTTCGGGTGCGCCAGGGGGAGTTCGGGGTGCCGGCCACGGGTTCTCAAACGTCGGCTCCCGACGACGGTGTTCGGGATGCCGCATGTGGTTCTCAACCGGCGGCTCCCGGCCGACGGTGTTCTGTCGGCATTCCTACCCGGTCTTTCGCTACTGATTAAAAATGTGGGCGCACAGCCCCCTGCCCCTGCCCGACCGATGGTCGTCGGGCGGCAGCTTCCGGCCGGTGTTCTGCCGGGAACGATGCAGTTTTGGGGGTGCATCGTTACAACTTAAAAATTGTTCGCGATTTTAAAAAAGAAACACTTATTTTCATTTTAAAAGGGGGTGTACGGATGATCTGGGAGACCCTGTATATACTTATATTAATATACAAAATGTTCATAAGTTTCATAAGAATGTGCTAATGCTTGTGAGTGAGTAAGACGCAATAAACTGAACATGAAGATCCTTTACCATTCTGCAATTTTCGTAAAACTTGAAATATTAATTAAAAATATCAATAAGCGCGCGTTTCATGAGGTTAGATCGTAAATATGTGCAATAAGTGTGTCAGCGGCGAGTGTCGCATAGCAATGAAAAAACAAAAGTCAAGAAAAGCGCGATCAAGCGAACAAGACACTCTGCATACATATTTTAGTCTATGTATATTGATATATTGATAATTTTGATCAGTTATTTGCTTAATTTAAATTTGTGGCATATCAAATATAGATTTTAAGTATTTCAAACTTTAAATCAATTAATTTTTTAAATAAAACAAGCATTTAAGTGGATTATTATATATTAGATTATAAAGTGTTATGAAATTTAACAAAATTACCTCAAAATTATAAGTCAATTTTTCTGCAAAATGTTTGTATATTTTTAACACCGTAAACATTCTAATACTACGGACGGAATTTAATGTAAGAAAGATAATTGTTATACTGTGCTTTATAATTTCCTAAAACATTCATTATTAATTACATAATAGATCATCAATTAGCATATAAATCTTAAAGTATTATTATTATAGAAAAACAACTTTATAAAAAATTCAAAATTTATAAAATGTGATTATATTAAATTTGAAGAAAAAAAACATATGTAAGGGCCTTTTGAATTTAAATTTCTGACTTTTGAAACAGAAAATAATAAATAATAAAGTTAATTAATTTTTCGTTCAGCTTATTACATATATCTACTTTTAAAAAATTCATTATTATGACGAAATTTATTATTACGAAATCGTTATATTATGCAGAAATAATTGATGTAATGGATGGCATTTTATAAAAAACTGTTTTTATATTTATATATGTACCTTGAATTCGGGATAAAAAACCAAGAATGAGAAGATATTCGACAAAAATTCAAATGCTTTGAGCATAGGATACCATGCTATATAATCTCTTTCCTGTGCCAAGTAAGAAGCGAGTTCCCAAAATACGGAGAATTTAAGTTTCTTCTCTATCGCAAAATGAAACGCATCATTGATGATTTGCGCTCGATTGAGAACATGTATATTACGATATTTTTCAGAATTTAAATATTGTGCAATTTTTCGCCAGTTCACAATATCATAATTGACGCGATAGTATCCTGTTATAAAATAAATTACTTTTGTTGATTATTAAATACTTTGAAATGATATATATTGATTAAACATATTTCATGATGTTAAAAATATTACGAATATTAAATATAGAAGATAATATTAAATATATTATCATAATTAGAGATATTTGCATCTTCCGTTTTTTATTATTTAACATGAAGGCTATATCAGCAATTTTACATATTACAGCAAGAAATGAAAATTTCAAATATATTGCTAAAATTTCAATATTCTTACAATATCTTTTGTTATCATATATATATATATATATATATATATATATATATATATATATGAATTTTAATACGTTTTATAATTATTTTTAATTAAAATTTATATCATATATGATATATATATATATCATATGATATATATATATATCATATATGATATATATATATATATACATATATGATATATATATATATATAGATATATATATATATACATATATCATATATATATATATATATACACACACACACACACACACACACACACACACACACACACACACACACACACACACACAGAGACCATTTTAATCAGTACACGCGAAACACTCAGGAAAACTTTCTCAGAAACACTGCATTAAATCGAAAAATATTTCAGAGAAAAGTTATATGGCTTGAAGGGGGACATAAGACGGCCATTTGTTTGACCTTGAAGAGTCACCTGAAAATCATGAAGGTCAACTGTAACATTTTAAACGTGACACTCTATATATTTTTGCATATTCTTGTAGATTGCCTCAAAAGCTTTCCAAAATACTATAATAAAGTATTGTTTTATTCAGTACTTTTCGAGTTATGAGGCTTGAAATTTTTTAATTTTACATAAACCGTAAAATATTTATTTTTCGATTATTTTACTTTAATACATTTATGAACAAACTAATGAGAAAAATCGATTGGTATAAAGAAAACACATAACTGTGTCGGAGAAAAAATATGTAATTTGCAATTAATAATCACATATGTTTCTCAAAAATAACTATGTTTTTTCTTTCACCAATCGATTTTTCATATTATTTTGTCCATAAATATATTAAGGTAAGATAATTGAAAAATGAATATTTTAAATAGATATTTTATGGTTTATGTAAAAGTGAAGATATTATTTTAAGTCTCATAATACTCAATAAAAAAATATTTTATTATGGTGTTTTGGAAAGCTCTTGAGGCAATCTACAAGAATATACAAAAGTATATAGGGTATCCCATTCAGAAAGTTGGAAATCATGTGACCTTCAGGTGAATCTTCAAGCTCCAATTATAGGCATCGTCTTATTTCCCCCATCAAGCCATACAACTTTTGTCTGAAACATTTTTCCATTAATACAATGTTTCTGAGATATTTGCGTGTATTGATTAAAATGATCTACCTTGTATATATATATATATATATATATGCATATGTATGTATATGAATACTTGTTACAAACTTCTACGGTATGTAGAGGGTTCAAAGTAGGTTAATTTTTAATAAGGATCTCATATCCGGAAACGCGCCGTTTCCGAGATGCAGACTTTAAACCTTCTGCATATCCTACAAGTTTGTAATAGATATTCACATCCTGTGTATATATATATATATATATATATATATATAAATGTAGGATATTTTATAAGTATGTGCTGACCAACTCGATCACGTATTACCCGCGCACGGTCGCATCGCACTAAAACCCGAAGCGTCTCGCGCTGCGTTATGTCTTCCGCATGTGTACCTTTTTGGACTCCCCGCACGGTTTTTAGAACATCTTCCGCTTCATTCAGTATATTTTACATCCTTTAATAACTGACGATACATGACGGAAGGGCGAGTGTGAATTGCAGCAATGCAGTTCAGGCAAAAACAATTCCTAACGATCGTTCGAAGAATCGAGACGTACTTTCACTATACTCCAATTTTGTAATTACATTCTATATTGTATACCGTTCCGGTAAATAAACTATACTTGTAAATAACATCCTACACACACACACACACACACACACACACACACACACACACACACACACACACACACACACACACACATATATATATATATGTGTGTATATACATATGTATTATATGTATTATATGTATGTGTGTATCATAATTGAACAATTCTGAGAATTTGGATTTTTACGCAATTTGGTGCAAACATAAAATGGCTTCGACTATAAATATTATATATTTAAATATCTATAATAATTAAACAAATATATGTATTTATATATTGAAATTATATACAATATAATTGTAAATTCATTATTGTATAATAGACAATATAGATGTAAATTTATTATTCAATATTTACCAGCTTGTTGTAAATTGAGAATAATCCATTGATTATTCTCAAGAAAGACAAATTCTTTTTTTGAATCCCATGGTGTTAACCACATATCCGCCCAAGTTATGATAAAATTGGGATTCGATTCCGTAGCATAAGTAATAGGTATATAATATTTCTCTAATTTGTTGTAAAATTGTACCGATACAGTTACAAGATAAGCAGAATAATTTCGCGTCACCTCCAACACAGAAGGACATCTCAGCATAATCCACGAATCTATCATGTCTTTTATATCAAATTCATAAGTGAAATTCGATTCAATCATGACAGATTTCACAGCATTCCATAAATCAATAGAAGTTGTTGCATTAGGATTATGTAATCTGTAAGATTAAACATTATAATAATTTTAACATTATATTAAAATTTATAAATAAATAATAAGAAAAAAAATCATAATTTATACATAATTTATTTTCGTATTTTAATCCATAATGTACTCCTACAGAGAACGAAATTTATGAACTTTAATATAATTGTATATACAGGGTGTCAGAAACATTTTTGCAGTCCCGAAGTGTGAAGGTAGATTGATTTAAATTAAGAAAGAAGGTACTATACTATTTTGCGATATTCGCAATAATTAACAAAAAATTAATTATAAAAGATCGGACAATGCGCGTGGCTAGAAGTGCGTGGCGATGAAGGCGGCGTGCGAAGCAATGATTGAGGAGGGGAAGAACTGTCGCCGCGCGCCATTATGTTACAGTGAGACCGCTTTCACCGCTACGCACTTCTAGGCACGTGCAATCTACTTTAACACTTCAGGACTGCAAAAATGTTCCTGACATTTTGTATATATATATATATATATATATATATATATATGTATGTATATATATATATATATTTATATTCTTATTAATATATATTAATATACATTTATTAGTAATTATGTCAACATTTATCGTGACTGAATAAATAATAATTTTAATTTTTATATTACAAAGATTTTAGAGTGTTTATATTCTATATTTATAAAACTAGATTCTCGAAATCATTCAATTTGAGTTATTTGTTATTTAGAAAATATAAATATCTATTATATATTTATTAAAAAAAAAGTTGAAATTCAATCGTAATAAAAATTCAAATATAAAATAGCAGTATAAATATAAGCTTTTAAATATTTATATCTTTTAAATATTAAAATACTGGAAATATATTATTAAATTTATTTTATATCTTGATTTTTTGTCCTTTCCTCTATGATGTATAATTATTACATTACAATGCATTATACTTACTGATTATCCAAATATTTGATGAATCCCTTTGAAAATATATCAAGTGGAAATGTTCTAACATGCGCCATATAATAGATCCTATAATGTTTAAAAAAAATCTAATATATTGAAAATTCCTTTACTAAAATGTGCAATAAAGATTTGTGAATATATTTGTAACTAATAAAACTATATATATCACAAACAAAATTTGTGCAATTAAATCAAAGTAAGCAGCTACGAAAAATTAAATGTTAAATATACTTCGACCAAAAAATTTGTAATAATAGATAAATAATGAATGATTAAATTTGTTAAAAATAATAAATTACAATTATAAGGAATCAAATAATTTTATATATTATTATAATTTTTTGAAATCTTAGACAACCATGTATAATTATAATTTTTTAAAAATTACATATTATAAAATTCCAAAAGTTTTATAAAAATTTAATTTTAAAATTAGATATTATTATTATGTTATTGCAAATATTATAAAAAAATATATTAAATTTTACAAATGAAGGGCTGCGCACGGTTCTTTCTATGGAAATTGAATTTCGAAGAAATTTGAATTTTGATTGAATTTGTTGAATTTTGGAAATAAATAATTTACGTGAATACACAATAAAAATTTAAAAAATGTCAAAATAAATGTGATAAGATGGAAATCGTTTTGTCACTACAAGTATTCAAACATCGAAATAAGGCGATATTCCAATATTATTAAAGAAAAGTAAATAATAAGTCAAATAAAGTAAATAATATATTAGAATGTGACACAAAGTTGATCATTTTTATTAATACATTTTACTAATATATTTACATGGAAAAAATGTGTGGCTGCATCACCGCTATCGTCGCCATAACATGCTATTTGATATTTGATAAAATATAATTAGTTGAAAGTATATTTATTATATAAGTTTTCCCTAAGTCTCCTCCTTCAGATGGGAGAAGTATACAACTTCCCTAATTACTTCAAACGACCAATGTCTCAAAATAATTAAACACTTGTTTCATGATTTTTCATAATTTTTGACTCGTTTCTGAAATATGGGTAGATGGGAAATGTATGGACACCCTATATATACATTTATGTACATATTTTCCGTGTAATATCTATATATTAATAAAAGTAATCAACTGTATGTGATTCTACTTAATAATACATTATTTATTTTTCCTCAGTAGTAATAAAATAGAGCCTTATTTCGACATTTAAACGCTTGTAGCGACGAAATGGCTCAATCAAACGATATCGCGGTTGATGTGACTTTTTTATCAAACTATTTACTATTAACTTTATTTCCAAAATTTCTACAAATTTCACCAAACATCAAAATTCATCTTCCATAAGAATCGTACAAGGTGTTTTGTTTATAAAATGACTCCTCATTTTTTAAGAAATTAACATTGAGAAATTTAAAATTATTTAATTGTTTAATTATACAGTGTTATACGCATACCTTTGATATGAGAAAGAGAAGACTGTATATAATTTTCAGGGTAGCCTATATTATATTCTATAGTAGAATTTATAACAACATAAGAATTTAGATAAAGTAATTCATGTTGAACTTGAACTACAAACAAATGCATCATCCGGGAATTTGGCAGAGCCTAAAATCAATTCCATATAATCATAACTAATAAATAATAAAAAAAAAAATTTTTGGTATAATCAAAATTAGCTTATCATATGCTATTGTTAGGAATAAAGTTTGTATATGTATTTGTGTGTGTAAATTTTTCTGCGATAATTATAATAAAAAGACGTATACATATTTAGTTCTTATTAAATTTGTTTCACTGGATTTCTAGTAATTTTAGAAACTTGGATTCTTATTATTTCTTATAATTAAGAAATAAAACAGAATATTCATACAAATATTTAACAATTATCTACACTACTAAACTGTTGATTATTTGACTGCGTATTTAAGTAGTTATAAACTTAGTAATAAAATAACCTTATCGATAATGTATGCTTGATAAAATATATTAAATCCTTCGTTTAACCATGTATGAGGCCATAAATAAGTTGGTCTGAACAGATTTCTAATATATTTTTGTACTATCCCACGTGCAATTAAACGCGTAATTATCGTTTTGTGTGCGACAGGATCTAATTCTTCATTATAAGTGATATCTGCTTCTCTAAAAATAATTATACTAATATGTAAAAAAAATTTTTTATGTTAATATAATTTCTTATGTAAATAGGTTGCAATATAATACGTAATTAAAATAGTTTTTAAAATATATCTATATATTTAACCATATATATTACCGATAAAAAATGAAACCAAAAGTCTGTTCAATTTCATTTTGTAAATCCGGAATTATGATATGATCCACTTTGCTCTCAAATAAAACAGAGGGGTCCTTAAGTGCTGTTTTGTTTCTCCAAATATTCCAATTATGAATGTAAATATTAGCGGAAGAAATAACAGTTTTTACAAATTCTAGATGCGGTTCCGATTGTGGTCTGAACCACAGGGACGAACGAATTGTTTCATTTTCCGAGAGAATGCTCTGATGAAAACTGGAAATCAGAAATGCTACACTATCTGTAGGGATCAATGAAGTGTCGTGAAAATATGTCCATATCATCTTATCGTTCGTCAATTTAATATCCTTTATCGGCATATTTGACAAAGCTTTATATCTTGGATGATGCATTATAGAAATATTAAAAGTAATTCTTAATTTTGGCTTGTCCCACTGTGGAAATATTTACTGTTTTTTCGTTTGATACCAGTTTCTTCGCTGGATACCAGTTGCGATTAACCACCTGCCGTATTTTGATGATAAACATTAAACATTAATAAATAATTAATATTAATAATTAATATTTAATAAATAATATTAGATAATTGTAAGCGCAGAATACACAAATGGCCAATTTGTTTTTGATATGTCATATACAGGGTGTCCCGCAACTACTGCTCAATATTTTAAAGGTAGATTCTCTGGCCAATTTCAAAACGATTTTTCCTCAGCGAAAATATCGAGGCACTAATAGAGTTCCGAGTTATAAATGATTGAAAATAAAGGGTTTTTCTCAAACTAAGCCTTATGGGAATAAAATATTAATAAAGTCACATTCTTTAGTTAATTTTAGGTAGAGTTTACTTTAATAGAATTTTAATTTAAGGCTTAGTTAGAAAGATACATCATGACAAAAATTAGGAATATGCAAAAAATAATGATCTTCTTCGGCATTTTCGCTGAGGAAAAATCGTTTTTAAATTGGTCAGAGAATCTTTAAAATATGGAGCGGTAGTTGCGAGACACCCTGTATATTATTCTGATATGTCATATATTTGATATGTCATATATATTCTTCTACTTACTCTTTTTCTTCATTTTCGTCTATGTACGGAATTCCGAAAGATTTCCTTACGATATTAATTGAGATTTCATACTCTATATACAGATCGTATATTCCATGCAACAAGACATCACCGAAATCCAGCTCGACAATATTGTTTTTAATCAAATTTGTTGAGTTTGTTTCATAAACCGTATTAATATTTTTTCTTAATGTCGATACTATTAAACTCGCTGAATCTGGTGCATAAAAACGTATGTATTGTTTTACATAAGAAATATATAAAGTGATTATGCATTTGCTACGGAGATAATTATTGAGTAACATTAACTCTATGTTATAATGTATTGGAATTATATAATCTGATATATTGCTTGATTTGTTGTTTAATACACTATTGCGAACGATTTTCGTTTGTTCATCGATTCCTTTGATTTTTGATTCTTCTCCATTTATAGGACTCGCTATTGCCAATATGGCAAGGTATATTATACAATTACTTAATAATAGTTTTAAGAATGTCATCTTCAATTTCATTCGGATATCTATAAAAAACGTTTCTTCATTAAAAACAAAAATATTTGCAAAGAGTATGCAATAAAATCGATTTTAAACACTTCAGAAGAAGAAACGATTAGTTTGAAAAGAAATTAAAATAATACAGTTTAATAAATAAAGAAATGAAAATATAAATATAAAAATTATTAAAACGGCGTATGAAATATTTTCCTCGGATTTGAATATTAGGAAACACGAAGGATATGTTCAGATAATTCTAGTAGAACAAGCACAATAAACATAACTGTTATTTATCTCAATTTAGCCACTTTTAAGATTTCTCCTAGTACAATCACATATTTCAATGTATATATATAATAAGCTTTAAAATGTATGAGAAATAAAGATATATTCTAAACAACGCGATTTAATACATGATATGGACTATATGTTTACTAACATGTTATTTTCAATCAATCTGTTCCTTGAATATGAAATGTATTAAAAACATATAAACACTGAACGAAAATCAAATATTTGAAATTTTGATAATGTAGCAATTTGAATCAAACATTCAAACAAAATGCTGAAAACAATTATGTTAATATTTTTATAACACATCTTTTTGAATAAAATATTAATTTTTTATTATTTGTTGTTTATTCGTTCATTACACATTCAAGTAAACATATTCTCCTAGATATTCATTATAAAAAATATTTTAAAAACAAAACACAGATAATACTATACGTTTTTTAAATAGATAATTTCATAGCTTAGATAATGATATAATATTTTATATAACTTAAATAATTTTATATCAATATTATAAAATTAATTACACAATAATTTTATAATGTCAGAAAGAAATTTAGCTTATAAATTTTACAGTTTCCATATGTCAAAATGGTCGAAACATGCTATTACGGTACAAACATAAATGTCTTTATTTCTATTAAATTTAATGTATGCAAAAGATAAAAATAATATTTACAATAAAATGAGATAGTCGATTTGAATGTTTAAAAAAAGAAAAGAAGAAAATTAAAGAAAAATGAAGAAAATGTCTTCTATAAAATAAAAGCGTTATCTATTACTCCACACAATTTTGTATGCACATTTAAAGAAAGAAAGATAAATATTTTATTATATATTTAATACCTTATCCTACTAGTTAAATTAGCCAGGTTTTATATCAGATTTAAACCACCAAAAGCGAACTCAGATTTAAATCATTCAACCGCGAACTTATCGCTTCAAGAGACTATCATGACTGATGGTTCTGTCGGCGTACCTAACAGTATATAGAAGGTTATACCTAGTGATATATAAATATCATCTCGATTATACGTAGCTTGTCTTACATATCGACAGAAGTCAATAAATATAAACTTGTTTATGTTTTTTATTCCATTCTCGTAAATAAAGCTTTTATTTATAAAGACAATTTTTGTAAAAAATTATTTGCGAGAGAAAATTAATTGAAGAATTAATTGTACTTAAACTTGCATATTGGCTGATCTTTTTTAATAAATATCTCGAAATTTTACGTGGTGGTTTTCAAAATAATATAGGATTATTTAATTCAGTTTAGCGATATTTATTTATGGTTTTACTTTGTTGCGAGACACTGGAAACACCTTGTATATGTACCTTGTGTATGTATGTATCTGTCTAAAGTAAACACATGTAAATATATAATCTACATCTATATATTAAATTTACGGAACAATACAGAAAAGTAATACAATTTAATATGTAATATAATATAATATTAAAAATATACATAATATAAATTATATTGTAATGTAATATAATAATTTTTTCCAATATTATACAAAATAATATTTTTATACAATATTATACAATACAATATTTTTAATATTACATTGTACAATTAATATTATATTGATTAAATACAATTAAGGGAAGACACCACTGTAAAATTTTCAAAAATTTGATTTTTTGGAAACACTTTTAAAAAATTGTTTGAACCTTCAAAAGTACGGTTCATATTCGTTTATAGCTGAAAATAAATTTTTTAAATGGTTTTCGAGCTATTTTTGAGGGGCGTCTCCGAGCGCTGAAAAGCGTTTTCGGAGATGCGACGCAAGTAGACGCAGTTCTCTCGACCCTTGTGAGGTTATTAACAGTTCGGAGAGAAGAAAACAAGGCTGATCTCTATGTGGAAGAGCAACAGTATGGAGCTGGAATCGCTGATTAAAGGTACATAAAGAATTTCTTAAGTTATAAATAATCGGTACCGAAAACTTTAAACGCATTTTTCTCAAAACCATGTTTGTGAAATCGGCACGCAGCAAAACTCAAACAATTTTCATCGATCGACTTGAAATTTTAACTGTAGCTTCTTAGATCAATTTAACAGTCAAGTACGAGCGCTTTTTTGGATTAATTGAAAATTGTAAAAAATATATCACCTTTTATACGAAAATTATGGTCGAAAAATCGAATTTTTTATTCAATCTCGTCTCTATTTTTTTCTTTTTAATATTTTTTTATTTCCCTTCGTACTTGACTACTAAAACTAATATAATTAACGAAAATATTTCACTTTTTGTTCCAGAATCAAATTTACGACAGTTCTACTGCGTGCCGCGGAGAGAGTTGGCTGAAAACCAGTAGTGCTCTAGCGACGCGTACTCAGCCATTTTGTATCTTTTTAACAATTAAAAAATTTTTTTACATACTTCGATATACGTCTAATAAAGCCTAAAAGTTTTTTTAACCATATATTTTATTTCTTTCTCAAAAAAAAATATCAAAGAAGGCAGTCGAAAATGGGCAGTTACAATGGTGTCCTCCCTTAATCAATTATTAATTCTTATATGACATTAGTGAATAATTTAACAAAGAAAACGAGTGCAGATGCTATGGCGCTTGCCAGGTAAACATTCACCTACTAATCGTGAAGTCGCTTACTTGTTTAAAACGTTACTTTTTTATTTTTTCTAATTACGACTTGAAACTTTAAGAAAATATTCATAAGATATTATACTATTATATAAGAAAATGCAGAAATTGAAAAATCGTTTTTTCCGAGCCATCTGGATGTATGTTTACCCTTAAGTCTTCAAAAATAGTAGCAGTATCGCTTGAATATTAACTATAATAAATAGACTATTGCATTGACTTTAATTATTGTTCGAAATCCATAATTAATTTCCTCAAATTTTTAATTCGCGTCGCTGAAATCCGCATTCTGTAATATAACAAATTTAAGAATTTGTATTTAACGGGCATCAAGAACTTTCTCGAGCCTTCGACATATCAGAAAAACTCGAACGTTCGAGTTATCTTACATTTTTTGCGCCGAACTTTCTAAACATTTGGCAAAACAATGCCAGCCGCCTGCAACGTTAGCGAAACATATGAGCATGCGCGCCCATACGTCACGATCAGCTGATTGCCAATCAGCTGATCAAAAAAGATCACGCGCATGTCAACCGCTACAAAATCGACGTCAGACTTCATCGGCGGCCAATAATGCGTGGCGCCCTGAGGTCACCGTTAATATTTAAAATTAATTGGCCACGGGCCCAAAATTGCGAGCGATATATAATGGGCACCGCGCGAGGACCCTGGGAAGTCTTGCACTTTTTCGTGTCTCGCACTTTACGCCGCTCAGTTAAAACCGCTATTCTGTTGTACAACCGCTTTCTCACTCGGATTTTCGCTTCTTTTCGACCGACTCGGTTCACGACACACGCTATTTCTTTTGGATATCGATTACCGCACTGAACACTTCTTGTCTTGTCTTGATTAGAATAAAGTTCTGTTTCTCTTATTCAAACGGCGTGCACTATCTTTCACCGAAATCATTTCCACTGTTCCACGTTGCACGGCAGCATTATTCTCGCGAACAATTATACATAAATAATAATAATAATAAATACAATCTTTTTATACAGGGTATCCGTCGATTTTCGACCTTAACGAAATAAATAGATAGATTGGCTCAAATTAAGAAAAAATGTTCTGTATTATTTTGGGATTGTCGCAATAAGGAAAAATTAAATAAAGAAGATCGGCGCGAATAAAAGCGGTGGGCGGGTCGCTCTCCGAGACATGATGGCGGTTTGCGATATATCGTAATACCGCGCCGAAAAATGACCGCCGTTTCTTCAATTTTTCATGAAATTAGTTTCTTGATCTGTTAGAATATTTTCCGGTATTCCGTGTTCAAGTATTATTTTTATAACAAATTCTTTACTAATTGTATTCGCTTCTTGATTCGAAATCGGTATTGCCTTGCGAAACTTAGATTATCTTGGAAAGTTAATAAATATTTATTTTCATTAGTAGTAATCGTTAGCGATCCGACAATGTTTAACGCGCATTTTTCAAACGGTTTATTAGATGTATCCGTAATTATTAATGGTACTTTATTTTTTTCACGATAATTTATTTTTTTGACAAGATTCATATCTTGCAATATATCGTTCGACATCTTTTGTTAAGGATGTTTTCTATCTATTTTTGAAATATTGAGAATTTAATGAAAATTGTACAGAATGTCCTTACATATGTTTAAAATCTTTAATACAATTTTTAAATCGATTTACTAAAGCGTTCACAAGTTATAAGGATTTTAATTTGCACCGAATTAACATGTGTTCTTATGGGATACGTATAACCACGTCGATTCAAATGACAAAATCGTATGGAAATAATATTCAGAATTTGTTTGAAATTTGCAAAAGTTTAGATAGAGAAATACTTGCTCAAATAATATTATACAAGTATTAATTGGTTAAAAAGATATTAAATATAATTCAATAAAGATAGCCATGTACAAAACGAAATTCTCTGTCAAAAGTTAATCATTTCGATTAACAAAATTCGAAATATTTCAGTAAAAATGCAATAAATATTAAAAAAATACATCTCTGCACTGTAGCTAAGATCAAATTTATTCCACACAATTTCTTACTGAAAATACATCAAAAGTGGAAATATTCGTCAATATTGATTTTCAGTTACTTTTTGCTGGGATTGTACATACAAAGCATCCTTAAACTTTGCCAATAATGTTGAAGTCGTTCAGCTTGTTGTGCCGGATGCAACATGGAATGTGGGGTAGTCGGGAAATACTAACAGAAACTTCGGGACCGGTTAAATTACAAATTTTATTCTCATAATTATTATCCTCTTACAAATATATATTCACTTATTTTATTTTATTCGGTTTCTTTTTTAACCTTTTTTCCTTAAGATCGTCTTCTCTTCAATCGCCTTGTAGTTCATGTTCGTAGATTTCGAGTGTTAATTTTTTTTCATTATAGCGGATGCATTATGCCTTTACGTATATATGTGAAATATTTTAAAATATCCTTTGCGTTTCTAATTAAATTCGTCATCATTGCTATAATTACAGCGAAATGTTCGTCTATTTCACACGTCGTATATTCTCTAATATAGCGATTTATTAATTTATCATTGTAATCTAATATGTTTTCTAATTTGTTTAAATAAATTATGTTTAGGACTTTTATTTGGTTTTTCGCGACGTGTTTTAATGTTTGCTGATTATTTTGTAATAGATGAATTTGTTTGTTTATTAGTTTTCATTCGCGTCCATAAGTCCAAATAACGTTTTAGTTATTGAGTCTACTACATCTATCAGAATTCTGCATCTGTCTGATGATGTTTTGTACAGATTATTTATTAATTTTATTATTTTAGCTAGTGTATTATCATTGTTGATAATGTTTTTGCAACGATGCCGTCTTGAAGAGCTGCCGAGACTGTGGGCATATTTAAAGTTAGCCCAACGATTGGATGTTATTCATTTTGATGAAATCCAAGCGGCAAGGAAACAAAATTCATGCCTTTCTTTAAAATTGGACCAGGTTCGGAGCGCCCCTTACAGTCTCCCCTTCGGTGAATCTATTTTTAATTTTCTATAAATAGTTTTAGTTTGCTTATGTACATGTGTATCGCTTTTCTTCCTCTTTTTATTGTACACTGAGAAAACAATCTGGTTGGGCATTAATTAAAATTCTGGTAGATTCAACCAGTATGTCTGTTAGAAAATGGACGAACCAAAATTTTTGTAGGAATTATCATCAGATGAATTTGATTAATTTGCTAAATTTACCAAATTTTCTGATTAATAATACTAAATTCGCCAGCATCAAGTCGTCTAAAATTTTTTCCATTTAATTTCAAAAGTCTGTTTTATATTCTGAATTCCAACAAGATTATTGAATAAATTCAATCCAGATTATTGAATAAATTATTTTAAATTCAGTTTGTTAGAAATTAAACTGATAAACTGTATGCAAGAAGAAGATGTAGCTCAAATACACGTAATCAGAGAGCTAGCGTCTTCTTTTTGGCACTACTGTTCGTAGAAAAAAAATATGTATTTAAATTTGTATTTAATGTTAATATTAATTCTTTATATACATTTTATAGCAAATATTGAATACGAGTTATGTTAAGAGTGACTCGCTGCTTAGCGGCAAGCAAAAAAATTAATGTAACAAGAAATTTTATAGATCTAACCAGAAAATACTAATCAAATCCTTATAGTAAAATCTATTAAACGTTCTAGTTATAAAAAATCGAGTCTTATCATGATAACTAGAAATTTTTGTTTGATTTAATCAAAATGCCTTCAATCCTATACATCTTGTTGGTACAATCAAATGATTTTTCTCAGTGCAGAATAATAACACTACAGATCGTAGGTAAAACGCGTCCGCTCAGCTTGACAGCTGGCTTCAGACTCAGCTGACGTTGTTGATAAACATTCTTCTTGTCGGGATCCGGACAACGGCAGGGCCGTAATGACTCGGGCGCGCGTAACACTATCCCTTCTCTTCATTCGTCGTTCTGACAATTAGCAAAGGGCTCGATGACTAATCTTTGCAAACTTCCAAGGATTCCGAACGATATCCTGCTCTCTCTGAGCTGTTGCTCCCGATTACCGAGGATCGTTCCGACCAAGCCTCAATCCATCCTCTCCGTGGTGTGCCATCTTGTCGTGGTGGAGCCCTTCCCTTCTCTTGAGAAGGGTCTAAGAGCACACCATTGCACTTCCTCATCTATCGCCATGTCGGCGGTAGTTGAGAAAGGGGGATTGCGCTCCTCCGGGCATCTTAGCCTGATGCGCATAGGGGTAGGCGGCCCTGACTACAATCGCCCGGTCGACCGCGATCGTTAGGGATGACCCTGCTGCTTGCGGTAGGGCCTACCATCCCGATGATTCGGTGGGTGCTCCCACCAGTGGGGGATACCGGCTTTATGCCGAGGGGGGAATGGGGTAAGGGGGCCCTATGTCTGGGGGTGATGCCCTCAGAGCGTGCACTCTGGCATGGGGCCTAGATCCTCAATTTGAGGGATTGGCCAGCAGAGCCACTCGAACGGTATTTCGAGCTCGGGTCTGCCGGCTTGCCGCTGGAGCCACTCGGACATATTCCGAGTTCGGGTTCAGCGGCGGAGGTTCGGTCCGCCGACACGCCTCGGAGGCGCGAGAGGGTCCGGTCACCAGGGCCGCCGACATATTCCGAGGGCCTGGTGACGAGTGTAATCCGGCGGTCGTCGCGACTGCTTCCCTTCCGAAGCGGCTGCCAAAGGATAGGCGGCGTCCTGTGTTCGGTTCGCCGGCACAGGTGCGCGGAATGCTGGTCGCCACGGCGGGTAAGGCTGGGCCGGGAAGCAGCGACCCAGTCCCAATCGTCCGTGGGGTCCTCCCGGGATATCCAAGCCTGGCAAGCTGTAGCACGGTGCCCGCATTGTCGGAGGTGCGGGAGCCCTGAAAGCCCACCCTTCGCGGTGGGTGTAGGGGCCCGGCAGAGACCTGACCATCGTTAACATAGGAAATAAACCCACCTGCGTCCGATTGCAGGGTTCCTCTATAGTAGACCTTACCTGGTGTAACGATGCTTTCAAACGTCGAATTAATAAATGGATGGTCATAGATCAGGAATCTCTGTCTGATCACAACTATATATTATTTGAAATTAATCTAGATAATCAAACTTGCACATCTAATCTGGGTAAAAACAGAAAGAAAACCGTTCGATGGGCCTATAAGAAGACATCGACATCGACAGTTTCCAGGAGGCCCTGAATTGACGTAGCACCAATTATATACCCGACGATGACATAGAGAATATGGCTCTGTGATTACAAGATACATTAACGGAAGCTTGTGATTACAGTATGCCGACAGTAACTTCCGTTCGGAAAAATAGTGTTTTCTGGTGGAATGACCACATCTCTGAACTGAGGAAACAATGTAATAAGGCAAGAAAATGCTGCCAGAAAGTGAAGAAGAGTGGAAATATACAGCTCATTCTAGAAAAAGAAGAGGAATATAGAGTACGCAAAAAAGACATTATGTACAAATAAAGAAGGCAAAAGCTCAGGCCTGGGACGAGCTTATTCAAACGATAAATAAGGACCCTTGGGCCCGCATATCGAATTGTATTACAAAAACTGAGAAGGAGCAGTCCCAACTTTAGCGAGACTTTACCCGTAGAGGTTTCGAACAGGGTCGACAAATCTGTTCTCACAAGATCCTTATTGGAACGCCAATATTCCTGACGAGGATGTAGAAGAACCATGGTTTGATGAGTATAATATCAGCACGGAGGAAGTTGTTAACATCATTAGAAAGAAGGCTGAGCTAACAAAGCTCCGAGTAAAAATAGATTAAAATCAATCCTTTTCAAAAGAATCCCTCAAGGATTTTTAAAAGAGTTGGTACAAGCAATAGATGTTTAAGAAATGGCATCTTTCCCTAAACTGGAAATAATTCAATGCTGATATTGATACCTAAGGGAGATGTCAACTCTCCTGAAATAAAGCTCGCCCTATATGTCTGCTTAATGAATTGGGTAAACTAGTTGAAGCGAGTTATCAATGAAAGAATATACGACTGGATGTTTCGCCATCCTGGAATCTAGACTCGCGTCAAATCAATTCGGTTTCAGAAAGCATATGTCAACGTGCGATGCGCTACTTGTGCTTCAAGAAACTGTCATCGACGCATATAAGAATAGAGAAATAGTAATCGACCAAGCCTCGATATTACCAACGCCTTCAATTCGTTACGTTGGTGTAACATTAGGAAGGCACTCAAGGAGAAATCGTTTCCACTGTATTTGCAAAATCAGTGATTATTTATCACACAGAGAAAGAATATCCAAATATCAATGGTGAAATAATTTCAAGCAGGTTACTGCTGGGTTCTACAGGGATCGATCCTTGGACCGACCCTGTGGAACATAGCATATGACTGTATCTTAAGAACACCGATAGAAGAAGATACCTTGGTTTTGGGGTATGCCGATGATGACACTAGTCTTGGCCAAAGCGCTACAATGGAACCAATCGCTAAGGCTAAGCTACAAGCATAGATCCGAAGTATTACTGCATTAGGATTACAAATTGCAGGCCAATAAAACAGGGGGTGATTGCATTCAACACTAGAGCTAAAATACGATATACAATATGTGCAATATGTTGCACATATAATATCTACATAACAGAGAAGTAATTCCTTTGGAATTTACTATTAAAATATCTCGGACTTAATTTGGATAAAGATTGGTCTTTTAAAAGTCATTTTGATAATAGAAAAAAGATTTCTCGAGTAAAGCCGCGCTTTGAGCGCACTGACGCCAAACTATGGCCCCCGGAGAAAATATATGTACACCATGTTATTTGATCTATTATTCATGGAGCTCTTAGTCAGAAATATAACTAATAGAAAATTAGGAGACAAATTACATCGTTGTCACGGGTAGCGATTAGGTTATTGCTAGTTACGGGACAATATCTACTAATGCGTCCCTATTACTAGCGAATTGTCCCGGCAGATCTGTTGCATACTACCGTCGAGTCTTCCTAAGAGTCCATGATCTAAAAAGACAAGACTTGTGGAACAAATCAGAAGAAGACGATATTACAGCGGAAAATACTTTTGACACGACAGTAGAGAATTCTCCTCCAGCGTCACGATGTAGCCGGAACACGTACGTGCCATGCCATTGAATCGATTCTGGACGATGGCTGGATAGAGAGTATGGAGAGCTTACCTTCCACACAACCCAACTATTATCGGGGCATGGATGCTTCCATCCCATTATATCGTATAGGAAAGCTTGACATCCCCATATGTATATTCTGTGAACAGAAAGATGATACTTCAGACATACCATTCAACAATGTATAGATGGATCGAACAAAGAGAATTACTATGTAACATTGGTCACGATCTTCACTTGGTACAATTATCGCACAAATGTTGGAATCGAAAATAAATGGGAAGCATTCGTCACCTTTACGGAGACGGTCATGCTGGCAAAGAAAGAAGAGGAGCGTCTTCGTGAACGCCGACTGGATAGTCAATAGTAGTCCTCCTCTTAATTCCTTCCTTAATATAAATATACTTCGAAAATACTTATGAAAATACTTTGACTCGATTGTAATTTCGTAGTCTACATTGTTGGATCCGAATACACCTACACTACACATTTACCCATTTACATTCACTCTATATTCATTCACTCTGCACTCTGCATCCACTCTGCATCCACACGGGTAAGGGTGATGGAATATCTATGAGGTTGGGTATGGGGTAGGAATCATTCATCTTATTCTGTTCATTACACACACTATACTGACACATTATACAGCGACATTTTATCGAGTTGTGGGACCATGGGAAGGAGGTGCTCATCCTCATTCTGTTCATTATACACATTACATTGACACCTTTTGTCAGGGACATCTTAGCGAATTGTGGAACATGGAAAAGGGGAAATCATTCATCCATATCATACACTTACTGCACTTACACGCTCACAGGGACATAGTTCGAGGGATTATAGGTCGAGGAGGGATAGGGAAAGAGTGGGAGGGAAGGATCATCATCACCACCTGTACACTCACATACACACACACTCTTTACACCCTTTCACACTCCACTTACACTAAACAATCACTCATCTCACACTCACATATAACAATGGATCCTTGATTCCGGATAGGACGAGGGCATAGAGCCCATAAGGCGTAACCAGATGGTAAGCAGGTACCATCTGGGGAGGTTGGTATGCACCAGTTGGTGCCCAAAGGGAATGGTTTTTAGCAGGTGCGAATCCGCATAACCGGTCGTACGGGCGACCACTACTCCCCGGGGGAACGGTCCCGGTCGGGAGCGCTGCCGGTCGTGTTTCGGGGCGCTCTCGGCCGGTGGTGAATAACCCTGTGGATGGAGCCATGCTGCACCCGGGAGAAAACAAAATGAGTTGCCTATCAAAAAGCAGGACATCGGGGGAGTGTCTCAGTTTCGGAAGCGACCGGAGAGCGACAACGAAGAGCGAGCCCCTTCGGGAGCTCCCCTTGTCCGGAAGGTCTCACTAATGAGGTCCTTTCCGGCAAGGACGAGGACTGTACCATTGGTCAAAGGATCCGAGTACGGCTCTGCCGAGGAATCGCCAAACAGCCCAACTTTTGTTCCACTGGGAATAGACGGGGACGAAGGAAACTTTGCCAAGCCTTCCCCCGTTTGCAGCCGACCTGGCCCTCGATGCGGCCAAGGTCAGCCAGCAAGAGGAGCGGGAGCGGGCGTCCTCCACGGAGGATGAGCCTATGGACGTCGATCTTCCCGGGTGCGATCCGACCACCAAGGCGCCCGGAGGATCGATGATCCGGACGCCACCGCTGGCTCCACCTCCGGTGTCCTATGGGCAAACGAGGACGTGGTAGGCCCCCACAACGGGAGGATATGTCGCGTGCAGCAAGCAAGAATCCGGAAGAGCTCATGCTCCGTGCGGAGCGAGCTCATAGTCTTGGACTGGCGAGCCTCATATCATTCGGCTCGCGGAGTCATATTGGAGACTACCACCGCCACCGACGGGGGTCCAGCGAGACCGGCTGGACCTCGACTCTGACTGCGGCTGACCTAAAGGGCTCAAAAGGGCGCGGAGGCCATATTCACGATCGCTTCCTTCAAGAAGGGGGTACAAGGGTACCTCGATAAAAACTTGAGGTGGCCGGGGTTATCTGTGCGACGCAAAAAGAATTGCTCAGTCGCACACCTGGACTTAAGAGGGCCGGCGCCTGAGAGAGGCCAACCCCGGTTATCCCGGGAGGTGGAGAGCTCAGGCCCAAGTCAAGGAGCTCAGGAGAGGCTGCTGAACATGGCAGGTTCTGCTGAACCCGTGGCACCCTCTACGGACCAACGCCGCGGAAGCGATGCTCCCGTCCCCGCCGAGGCACAAAGCGCCGAAGCGGTAGACTTGGTCCGTCTCCGCCTATCCCCGGTCCTCTAACACCAAGAGAGCGAGGGGGCGGTTTACCGACGGACTCACGAAGAGGGCGACCGTGACTTCGGAGGCGGACGCCATTATTGAGGCTATCTCGAGTCAAGTGCCGCATATGTCGATGGCGCTTCCGCGACAATCGAGGAGTCGTCTGCCTCCGGATAACTTCCGCCTCCGTTAGTGACAAGCGGACGGTAAAAATAAGCAAAGCCAAAAACCTTGCCGCCGCGGCCCACGCGAAAGGAAAAAGCAGGTGGAGGGGTTGCCGGCTCACAGCCGAAACTCCCCTGCGCCGCGCCAAACCGCTCCCGTTAAAGGGAGCGGTAATAAAGGGGGAGCCAAGGCCACCGCCAAGGCCTCCCAAAGAGAGTGCTCCTCTCCCAAAGCCTCCTCAAAAAAGGGGAGCCAAGGACAGGGGGCAAGGCTAAGGAAGCCCCTTTAGTTGGGGCCCCCCAACCCAGACCCTATGTGAGCTTCCCAAGGGGGATAAACACCCCAAGAAGGGCAAAGGGGGCATTCCCAGGCAGTGCTTCCCCCAAACCCAAGTTAGCGGAAAATCCGCCCTCCCAAGCAGGCGGCGGTGCTACTAAGCGCTGACCCTGCAAGCAGAGGCGAGAAGCCTCGTGTCCATCGGGAGGCGATCTCCGGGGTCCGTTCCAGCATCAGGCTGGAGGACTTCGGATTTCCTCCCCTTGCCGCGCAAAGCAGCCGGAGGGGGAATATTGATGAGGCCCCTGGCCAGGAGTGGCCAAAAGGCCGACAAACTGGGCCGAGGCCCTGAGCGCCTCGAATCTAAGGGCATGCGGGGGTCTCTGCCTGGTTAGTCCGCGGAAACGTGATCAAGTTGGATGACTCGTCATCTCGATGAAGTGAGGACGGCGATTGCCGAGGTGGGTGGCTGCCTCGCGGCGAAAGCAGGTTGGCAAGCTTCGTCGCGGAAGGCTCACAGGCCCGATGCTCGTCGGTATGCCGCCAAAAGATTGTCGAGGCGGGCCATCTGCCCGGGTGAAAGCTCATGTCGGGCGCCCCTGGGCCCAACCCTCTAGTGCTTTTCGCTGTTTAGGGGCTGGGCACTCGAGGGCCAATTGCAAGACTGTGCTCTCGCGGTCAGGCAGGTCGGGGCGTTGTCGATCGTGCCAATAACCCTGCCGTCCGTATTGTACGGGCAGGGGATTGAAGGTGAGGTGGCACGGCGGGCCAGCTTGCGGCCTGCCGACCGGAAAAGAAGGGGAGGAAAAGAAAGGGAGAGAAGACTGGGCCTTTCCCCGGGAAAGGCCCCGAGGGGGCGGCTCTGCCGACCTCGGAGCCCTCCCCCAAATTCAACACCGGCGGTGGCTGGTCCTGTGGGTAATTGGAGAGACGATGGATACCAACTAGGGTATCCAAAGCCACGCTTTTACCCAAAGCGAATCTAAACCATTCCGCCAGGGCGCAGATCTTCATGCCCAGACCCTGGCAGAGTGGAACATTGATCCGGCAGCCGAGCCGTACCATGTCGCCGCAAGATCCTTTTGATGTGGGGACGGCTTGGTTGCCATAATCGGTAAAGCGGACGGAAACTTGCCCCTTCCTTTGAGTATGATGGCGGTTTTGCCGCTGTGCTGGGGGAATTGTCGTGGTGGGGATGTACGCCTAACCGCGATCTGACCCAGTTTTGCGCGCATCTGACCGGTGGCGGCTGTGATTCGCTGCCATCTTCCCTGATCCGGTACTCGGTCGCTGGGACTTAATTCCAAATTGAAATTGGGTTTCCTGCGACCGATGCGCGGTCAGTGCTCGCGGAATGGGGGGCGGGAGCTGGGCTCTTTGTTGTTAACCGAGGCTCGGGCTCATTACTCGTGCGACATAACGGCGAGTCCATCGTCGACGTTTGGTACTCCGCCGATCGCGCGCAAGGTTATTGGCTGAGGGGTGATGGAGAGGTCGGAGGACATTAGCTATCCGGATCATCGATATATTCGATGGGACATCTCCGACCCGTCCTCGAGAGACAGCCACGCCCCCGGGTACATCCTCACTCCTCGATGGGCGCTTAGGCGCCTGAACGAGGACACGCTGATGGCAGCCGCTACGGCTTGAAAGTGGAGCCGGGACCCCGCGACGTCAATAGGAGGTTTCCTGGTTCCGGAGGCAATGGTGACGCGGCCATGCCCCGATCCGCCTCTCCCCGCTAGAAGGTCGGTGTACTGTGGTCGCTCGAAATTGAAGTAAATTGCGCGTAACGTGCGTGAGGGAGCGCCACCGGTACATCATCAGGGTGTCGCTTATAGGCATGGCTGAGGCCGAAGTGGCATTACTGCACGCGTCTTATAAGGAGGCGAAAAGACGCTGCAGCAGGCCAAAAGAGCCAAGGGATAAGCGTCTGGACAGAGCTCTTGGAGCACTTCTCAAACTTAGACCGTGGGCCGCCCTCTGGGATCGTTCGCAAAAGCGATCGGGGGAATCCGGAAATCACTGAGAGTTTCCGCAGTCCGGAGGATGCGGTTTCGCGCCTTTCCATACAGGGTGGTGCAGAGCGTCCTCTGGGACAGCCGGTCCCACCAGATCGGCGAATTGAGGTTACAGAGGAAGAGCTGGTGCGATTCGAAGGTTCCGCTAAAAAATACAGCCCCGGGGCCGGACGGGAATCTCTCCGCCGCGCCTGGGTCTTAGCCCTTCGTGTTCGGGGACCGCCTGAGGAGGCTGCTTTCAGCCTGCCCCAGGCGGCCACTGCGTGGGAAAGAGGCGGTGCTGGTCCTCCACAAGGCAGGGGGCGCCCGCGGAGTCGCCCTCCGCATATCGCCTGATATGCCTGTTGACGAGGCGGGCAAGCTTTTCGATGAGTGCTCGCTGCCCGCCCTCCAACGGCACCTCGTCCTGCCAGGATTTGGCGGAATTGCCAGTTCGATTCTGGGAAGGCCGCTCAACGGTGGACGCCATAATGCGCGTGTGGACCTTCTCTGATACGGCTGTCTCTCGATGGGGCCATTAACGGTGTCGTTAGACATTGCCAATGCCTTCAACTCCTTATTCTGGGAGTGCATAGGGGCAAGGGTTAGTCATCGGGAGTGCCGCCCTATATGCAGGAAGTCATCTCGGATTGCGGGACAGGGCTGGATGCTTTCGGGCACGGTAGGTACCGATGCGGAGGGCAATACCGCGAGATTCCACAGAGCTCCGTTTCAGTCTAACCTGTGGAACCTCAGATACAACGGAGTACCCGGGGCGCTCATCGGCCTGAGTGTCGTCTGCTACGCGGGACCTTGGTTATGGCCCGTGGGGATCTGTGAGAGGAGGCCAGGAGAGGCCTTCAATCGGACACAATTGGACACGGGGCAAATGGATCGTGTTTTCAAATAGACACGGAGCAAATGGACACGAAACATTGCACATGGTTCATTTGGACACGGTTCAATTGGACACAGCAAACGCGTCACCGATCAGTTGGACACAAAATGCACACACCGTTCAGTTAATATCGCTCAAATGTACACCGTTCAGTTACACATCGTTCAATTGGACACCGTGTATGAAAAATGCACACCGATTATAAAAATGCACACCGTTCAGTTGCACACTCATTTCTAGTTGCACAATCGTTCAGTTGCAT
The DNA here is from genome assembly GCA_030586385.1 of Camponotus fellah. Lineage (NCBI taxonomy): Eukaryota > Metazoa > Arthropoda > Insecta > Hymenoptera > Formicidae > Camponotus > Camponotus fellah. The sequence goes on along the minus strand of JAPIVC010000414.1, from coordinate 142,812 downwards.
ACACACGGGGGAGGGTGCAAGAGGCTTTGCCCCCTCTCCCGCATTCACCCTGTCCCCCTCTCTTCAAAAAGTAAAGTTGTACTTGGTAAAGTTGGTGCGCTATCGGGTTGATGTGCATCTTTACGTGTCCGACTGATCATGTGCATTTTTCTTCGTGGCCGACTGAGCGGTGTGCATTTTTCGTGGCCGACTGAGCGATGCATGTGACCGACTGATCGGTGTGCATCTTTTCGTGGCCGACTGATCGGTGTGCATTTGTTCATGGCCGGCTGAGTGGTGTGCATTTTTCGTGGCCGACTGATCGGTGTGCATTTATTCGTGGCCACCGGTGGTGTATTTGTTCGTAGCCGACTGAGCGATGTGCATTTTTTCGTGGCCACTGGTTGGTGTGCATTTTTTCGTGGCCGACTAATCAGTGTGCATTTTTTTGTGGTCGACTGAACGGTGTCCAATTGAACGTAACTGAACGGTGTACGTCTGAACGATGTGTGCATTTTTACGTGTCCAACTGACTGCGTGTTTTTTATGTGTCCACTGAACCGTATACAAATGAACCGTGCAATGTTTCAGTCCATTTGCTCCGTGTCCATTTGCCTTCGTGTCCAATTGTACTGTGTCCGACTGCACCGCTCCTGAAGGCCAGCCGCCCGGCTAGGCGATGATCTTGGGTTGTCGGGCCGAATCGCGCCTTGGGGCCGACGATGGCGCTTCACAAGACCGAGGCTGTTTATTTTAAGCGACCTCAGCAGCTTCTGCCACCGCAGCCCCATCGAGTAGAAAGTCCGCATCGAGGTGCAGCATGAAGTATTCGGGCCTGCACCTCGAGCTACTGAATTTCCGGTTAATTTCCACCGCATGGTCCCCCGTATATGGGGCAGCAATAAACTTCTTCGGGGGTTGCCAACATTAGGGCCTAGGAATAGAAAGTGCGCTGCCTTTATATGGGGGTGGTAGGATCCATGATTTATATGGAGCCCCCGTGTGGTCCAAGGAGTTGGCGGTCGGCTGCGGCAGCCTGCACTCGTGCAAGATCTGCAGAGGCGAAGGACCATTCTGGATCACGCGGGGTATTGCGGACCATCTCCACTGGAGGCGGCGCTCGCGTGGGCCGGATCACCTGGTGGACCTGCTGGCGGAGGCATACGCCGCTCTATACGAGTAAGGCCAGTCTCCGCCAAGGGAGTAGTCTCGGCACTGCGCGGTGGCGATCTCCCGAATCCAGCCTTCCTCGGCGGCTCGCTGCTGAGGTGAAGGAGAGGCTGGCCCACGTCAGGGTCGATCTCAGAGCCGTCGGAGCCATCCGCCCCGTCCTGGAGGACTGGGTGAATCGGCGGCCGAGAAGACTCTTTATCGGTACAGGTACTCACCGGGTACGGCTGCTTCGGTGAGTACCTGCATGAGAAGACAAGGCGCGAGGCCAAACCGCGCCACCATTGTCCGGAAGTGTGATACGCAGCACGCCGAGGTTTGTCCTGCTTGGGATGTGCAGCCCCGGCCATCGTTGCAAAGATGGTCGGGAGCGACAATGCCTGATGTCATGGTCTCCTTCTGCGAGGACGCTATGTCACAGAAGGAGGCCGCGGAGCAGAACGATCCGTCTTCCGACCTGGATCTGCCGGAGGAGGGGAGGCGCAAGGTGCGGGCTTACGCTCGTTAGTTGCCATAGCGCCTCTGCGGGGATTTGACCCCGCCCCTCCTCCGCGGGATCGGATACAATGCCATTCAGTATCCGACGAGGGCCAGTAATATCGCCCATGCTAAACGAGCAGCAAGAGTCCCTGCAATTAAAAGTTGCCCTTCAGAAGGATGGCGCGGTTCCGCTGCCGGCCGTGCCATCAATTTCTCGTCGAGGGGCGGTGTACACCATCCCAGCCCCGACCTTCTTTCTACAGAGGGATCCCCTGTTGGAAATGAGGGATCGTAGCGCGCGCTAAGGGAGTCGCGCCGGTGCAAGCGATCCCGTGGCTCTCCCATAATATGCGCGCGAAGAGAAACCAGGGATTTTAGTGTAGTCGGGGCAGATAGTTTCCCTGGAGTCCCGCATAACCCTCGCCAATAACTCTGACGGCGGACTTATGTAAATGCATTTCTCCATATATAAAAAAAAAAAAGGCCTTCAATCCATAAGCTCTCAATCGATTCCTTCCTTATTGGCCAAGCTCCCAAGAATTGAGTCCAGAGCAGCCTCCCATTCCAGCCATTCTCTTCCTTGTTATCGGCGCAAGTCTTTTTTCAGTCCTTATCCTTCCGTGACTTTTTTTCAGACAAGAGAGGGATATCTACCGCGGATCTACCTTACACGTCCTAAACCTGCTTATATCGCCCTCCAGCTCACGGGAAACCACGACTCAAAAAAACCGTGAATTCTGAGCCAGCTGTCAAGCTGAGCGGACGCGTTTTACATACGAGCCAATAGAGCCATAGTGTTATTATTCTGTGTTATCCCTTGTAAGCTTTCTGGAGTTGCCTATTAAAGTTTTGGGTTCCCCGTTTCTGGTTAAAGTGCTTATTTATTTCTTCGCGTCTCACGAGTGGCTGATTTCTTAGTGCGCATTTTCGATATATATCGAAATCTTCGCTCCAAGCGTAACATTTAGGATCTCGTCCCGGGATTGTCGGACGGCAGTGATTAGTGAGATAGCATCGATAGCCGCGAAGAGTGAGAAGGCGCGAGCAACTGAGCCGTCGTCGGAATCTAGAGCGACGGAATCGGCGACGTCGGAGTCGATAGCGACGTAGCGAGAGGAGTAATTGCCGCTTGAATCTTGATGCCGCTGGTGTGACAAGAGTTGCGCTTTCTGTGGGAGCTGCCTCAGCCTTTCAGCTCAACAGCTAAGTCACTAATAAAATGTGGTTAAATCTCCACGCGGACAAATCCGCACACGGAAGTGTAAAGAATATTTAAATGTTAAAAATTAATTTTTGAAATGAACTGAGCGTGTAAATTGGGACGGGTTCGATGTATCTCGCATAGAGGTAATTCTTCTAGAATTCGGGGATGAATGTAGTCGTTGTGCTTCTTTTCGATGTTTGTCTAAAATGGTTATTTTTGATTCTTATTCTATTTGTTTGAAAGGAAGAATTTGTATTTTCGCATTTGAGATGTGGTGGTAATCTATTCGGGAAAGAATATTTTCGAGCAATACCTGAATTTGATACTGAGATCACCAGTATGATGATCTCGGTTCTGACACTCTTATCCCACCTAAGAAATGGAGCCAATCAGCTAATGAGGCAGATAGATTCAGATCACCTAACGTGTTCACACGTGTGTTTACGATCATAAGAAGAGAATATAATCTCATACATAATAATATCACGCGTATCAACGCGGCTCGTTCCTTCGAGACAATATGTAGAAAACAATGATAATCCTGATGACAATCTTATACTACAGTTCGCCATTCTGACATTTTGGCCATTCCACAAAACGCCTAAAATAAATAAATCTATATCTATGGACACGTTCCTGACTAATTATAAAATTGGAGTCTCAAACGTCTTGCTAGCGGTCACACAACACTCCAGAAAAATTTTTACCATATATAAGGACGCACCTGCTCCGCGCAAATACGCCGGTATATGGTCGCTGTGTCAACTGAAATCCTTCAATATCACTAACTACGTAACGTGATCATGGTCTAACATCTTCGTTATTACATACGGCCTTTAAATTTTGGAATTAATTCTTATTTATCCTGACCGTTGTGTCAATATTACGAATTTCTATAATCTCCGACCTGATACTCGCGTGCAGGTCTTCGTCTTAAATTATATCCTTTAGCGTTTTTACGCTGTGTTTCGAAGATTTAGCTTCTGGCTTTATCTCGCAGCGAGTCCAAATCACGCAACGGATCGCGAACTTCCTGCTGTTCGACGCCAAACAATACCGGGCAGGGGCCTCACGACAAACAGTGTTATTCAAAGAGTATTCAACCTGCCTTTAAAACATGGGTCCCATCTACAGGGTTCTCTCACTAACTTTTCTTAACATTGTGGGTTATAACTTTATTAAATCTCTCTAATGTCCATTTGCTCTAGGCGTGTTCACTGCAACTAATTTATTAGTTGCCCTATTGTTTCAGATTTTAAGTATTTCCTTAAACGCATTCGATGTGAAACACGTTCCTTGTCTGAAATTAAGCGCTTCGGTTTACTATATGCATGAAAATATTCACGGAGATGCTTCATCGATTCCTCCATCGTTGTCGATTTACAAGGGTATAGTCGAATGAACTTGGTAAATGAATCAATTATTACTAGCACATGGCGATAATCTTTGCTGTCTTTTCTAGTGTTCTAAGGATCCACGTGTATCGTAGCAAACGGCAAGTTACTCTCTTTGGTATCCCATGCAAATACTCCTCTCGCTCTCGCCTCGGCGGAGAAAATTCTATACACTTCAAGCAATTTACTGGGGCCATTCCCACTTGTCAAATATCTGCACCAATAACTTTCATTATATTGTCGACCGTTTGATATCCCCTAGATGACTCAAGTCGTCATGACAAGTCCGAATCACGTTAGTCTCCATGGAACACGGAACATAGAATAATAACTTTTATATCTATCTTTTCTGTACACCAATCCATCATGCAACTCATAATATATCATTTTTCTCTAAGTTGTCACGAATTTTGCGGGCTTTCTTCATCGCGGTCCTGACAGACCGATAAAGCCGTTCGAGCGTACTACTTTTCATAACTACGCTATGACAGCGGCTAAGCTGCATCAACGTGAGTCACCCGCCTACTTCCGACGATGCATTATTTCATAATGTAATTTTCCGAAGGAAAAGAGCCCAACGCGAAATCCGTAGGTTTATATCTCTTTGCTCAAAGTAAGACGAAAGCTATCGCAATCGGTAATGATCTAAATCCCAGCTCGCGAGATATATGTGGAATCGCCTCAATGCGTACACGACCGCAAAGGGGCACCCAGCTCAAAGCTGTGATATTTCGATTCCGCTGGCGTCGATTGTTCGCTGGCTTCAAAACGCTATCAAAGGCTTATTATCTTGTTTTTGGAAGGAGAATCCCGCCGAAACCGCTAGCACTCGCGTCGCAGTGTAATTCTGTTTCTGTTCGTGGTGAATATATCGATAATATTGGCTTACTTGATAAACATGTCTTAAGGACCGAACGCAGAATTCTTCTCCGTTTGAAATCTGCGACATTCTTCCTACTCAAATTGTATACAATGGTTTTGCTAACAATGAAACCCAGGAATGAATCGAAAATAGCTCGCGAGTCCGACAAACCTATGCACATCTCTGACATTACGAGGTAGCGGGTAATTTACAATAGATTCAATGTTTTCGTCGCTCGGTCGGACACCGTGTTTATTGGATACAATACCCTAGTATTTAATTTCGTTTGCATGAAATAACTTATCTAGCCGGAACTGCAAATGATGTTTACCAGCTATTTCGAAAACCTTGGATAGAATCACAATATGTTCGCTTATATCTTCCGTCACAATTAATGAAGTCATCCAAGTACAATATAATCTTGTTTCTCCGAATCAATGATTCAAACACAGTATGAATATAACGCTGAAATACGCGCGGCGCATTCGTCAAACCAAACGGCATACGCAAATACTGAACTGATCGAGAAGAGTCACAAACGATGTGAATTTCATACAGACGATTCGTATTTTTATATGATGGAAACCATTTTTCTAAGCTTTCAGGAAATACCGCTTATCGCGCAACCGATCAATACATTATCACTAGTTCAGTTGGGAAATTATCTCTGTATAGTAATGTTTTATTCAATTCTCGGTAATCAACACAAACAACTCATCCTTTTTCTTTACCAAAACAATCGGACTAGCATAGTGGTTACTTTCCTGGCTAAATGAACACTCGCTCAAAAATTCCGCGCGTGTCTCCCCTGTCTGCAAATAATAATTCCGCGGACGAACTAATCGATTGGTCGTGCTAAACGCGATAGTCATTTCAAAATCCGGCATGTTTTTCTCTCCGGGAGTAGTTACTTAAGTAATGAGATTCGAAAACCCGCGAATATTCACCACCGTCTTTTTCGCCAATGGCTAAATTAATTTGCAACTTCCTCACTCGTGCGGGCAACACGGTCATCGCATTCGATATGCATCATTTGACGAACAGCATGTGTTCCTCAGCGTTTTCGATTTTAAGACTTCATCGTTACAGATAATAATGGCAACTTAGGAAATCTCTACTAACAAAACATTATGAATCATGGTATCGCCTATACGGTATAGAATTTTTATTCCGACACGCACACCTTTTACCTCAACTTTGGTACGAACAATACCATCGATTCTCAATCGCAAATCGTTAATTCCGCAAAACTGATCAACGTCCTCGAAGACAAGCAAACGCGACTCGCCCGGGATTATTCGCTCCTAATAAGACTGATCAGAGAGCCAGAATCAACCATCGCATCAACAATATAATTATTCAATCCGCCAAGTTCTCACCGCGAGTTATACTTACATTGATCATATGGCAATGCAATTGATTGTACAACATTTGTCGACGCGGCGCGAAGGTCTTTTTGACACCTCTGACTCTGCGAGTCGATTTCCTCGCTTTGGACATTCTCTCGATAGGATGCCCTGTAACTGGCACGAATAACACACTCACTCGCATTTGACGGACGTCGAGATGAAGTCGCACCATGCCCGGCCTGTTGGCTTCTGGAAATACCCCGTTGGTCCTCTTGCCGACGTCTCTGCCCCCGCCCATCGTCCTGCTCCATCTTTCGATGATTTCGGCGTCCGACCTTCGGTAGTTCCACATCTGGATCTTCTCGAACGCCTTCAGCAGCGCAGCTCCCGACTGGAAATTCATAGTGAAGCGCGCCTGACTCTGCAACTGTGGATCCGTTATAATCCTTGATGTAATCCAAGAGTTCGTCCCTGCGACAGGCGTTGATTATTTGCGAGAATCATCTTTTCGTGATATAGTAATCACAAAATGATTCATCCGTTCTCCAGATCCGACTCGAACTCTTCTTTAACGATAACCTCCTTGTCAGATCGAATATAGATTCATCTCGCGCAACAAGTCTTCCGATCTCATTGTTATATACTAGGCTTTTGAGTAGAATCACGACAAGGTTTCGTCCCTTCAGGCGAGAACTGATCACAATTCTGTAGAAAGTTCGTCTAACTGATAGGTGCGCGTCAATAATTCCAACTGCTGCTTCCATTTCTAAAAAGTGCCATCCGTGGGTATCAAATCTACAGATAATTCCTTGATACCTCTAACGCCACCAAATGCAGAAATTTAATGCTGCCATTTGTCGTCAACACAGGCGAACCTCTCATCAACTCCAATTCCCGCTGAAGTAAACCGTTCTCGTGCCATGATTTCGCACTCTCGTTGCATTATTTCGCGTTCCCTACGTAACAACGAAAGTTCCTCCTCCACTGGGCGTTCTCCGACTCGAACATTGCGGTTCGGTCGTTGGTGAATCGCCACCGGCCTCTGTTTCCTCGACATCATCGCCTTCCTCACCGGGCGGATGCATGCCAGCCGTGACACCACTCGAACTCACCGCTCGCCATCGTCGCTCCGAGCTTCGCCCATATGCTTGATCATCGCTGATTTTGATAAGTCGGCCTTCGCTCCTCCCGTAGCTAATCCTTTTCGCGAAGAGCCAACTTTATTTCCGCAGAGGTAAAGTTATGTAGGGCGCGCGATTCATGGTCGTCATCCTGTAACTCTGCGAACTCCCACGGCGCCATACTGCAGTAGAATCCCACTTCTGATAAAACTGTAGTGGTAATCTATTCGGGAAAGAATATTTCTCGGAGCAATAATTTGAATTTAATATTTTGAGATCATTAGTATTTATATCCGTCTTCCTGGCATCCCTGCTCCATGAAATGGAGCCAACTTTGAAGCACCGACAGTGACAGATCTATTCGGCCTAATGTAACCAATACACGTGTGTTTACCGATCATAAGAAGAGAATATAATCTCACGTACATACATACAATATCACGCGTATCAACGTGCGGCTCGTTCCTCTTTCTTTCGAGACAATATGTAGGAACAACGATAATCCTGACAATCTTATAACACAGAGAATTGTAATGGTTGGGCAATCCGAAGAATTTTGGAAGAGATCCCCAAATTTATTTTGTTTAGGGAATGATTTACATCCTAGGCCCGAAAAGAAAGAGAAATAGCTTGAAACCCGTAATAGATAGAGATAAAAACCAGATTGAATTAATTATTTAGGGATACTGCGTATCTCTTTTTATTTCTTTCTACAGGAGAGTTTTTTCTGGAATCGTTGAGCCGACACGAGCCTAAGAGCAAATCAGAAAATCGAATAAATTCAAAGGAGAAGACCGTTTTGCCCACGGTTTTTCCCGTAGGCTATGGCGAATGCCGAGGCACGTTTGGGGAGTCCTTTTTAGATGATGGATCCATGATAGATATCCCCTCTTGTCCGGAAGAAAGTCACGGGACGAAAAAGACTGGAAAAAGACTTGCGCGATAACAAGGAAGAGGATGGCTGAATAAGAGCTCGCCTTCAAGTCGATTCTGAGAGCCTGGCCAGCCTTCTGAAGGAATCGATTGGCAGCGCATTGTAGGATGGCATGGAGAATGATACGATTTAATCATGTCAAGTAATTAAGGGGAGACATACATCCAGAAAGCACGTACTGGAAAAAATGACTCCTATTTTCATGAACTTGTAACGGTCGTATTTTCGGACGTTGTCGTTCGCTATGGATAGATCGTTGCGTAAGGGTCTGGACAGAAAATACGCGTGATATGTGTGTGATAAAGAAAGAGTTTTTATTGCTGATTATACTATAGAGTGTGCGCGTGCGTGTGTGCGCGTGTGTGTGCGTGTGTGTGTGTGTGCGTGTGTGCGTGTGGGTGCATCGCTCGTGGCGGGCGGATATTATGGCGCAAAGTCATTGAAACAACTGCGGCCCTTAACCGCACGTGGGGTCGGGCATGACGCGCAAACCTAGGTCGCCCCGCGCGCGTGTTTTTGCGGCGCTTTTTCGTGAGGAACTTCGGAGTTCGCAAAGGGAACCTCGACTTTCGAAATCGACGGTCGTTTTCCGCAGAAATATCTATTTCGGCGCTCTGATTTAACCGCGAGCGGTTTAATAACCGGATTTAAAATCCGCGATCGGTCTGATAGTCGGTACGCGCTGATAACGGATACCGTGATATACAGAAATGCAGGTGCTTAGGATGCCGACGGCAATCGAGGCCGCGAAGACGTATGCGGATTATATATTCAGCGGCGGAGGCCGCGATATCTAGATGCGCGATTTGCCTCGATAGATTTTAGTTTATGCGCGTAAGGATTCGTGTCGCGAAGGATGTGGGGATTCGCGGTACAGCCAGATCGAGAACCTCGATTCGGGGCGGTTTGAACTCCACCTTCCGGGATGGCTCTAGTTGCAGGATTAGTGGATGCACATGTATCTTGGAATCGAGATCGCTCGTCTAAGACGGAGATCACTCCACCTTTCGTCCGTGGTACTTTGTGCTTGATCTGGATTTCTCTGAAGCTCACTGCTTAGAGTGGATCGGGAGAATGTGTCATACGCCGAAATGTGGCCCTTTATACTGACCACCGCGTCGGCGCGCGGCGGTACAGCCCCTTCCGAATGGGTTTTCGGGAAACGGTGCGGTCGGGCCCATTCGAGAGGTCTGCGCGCCGAACGCGGGTTTCGTCGGTCGGTGATTCGGGCCACGTCGGGTATGCGATCGGCGATGTTCGGCCGACGGAATTTAAACGACTTGATAAAATATTAAAATGTGGGCGGCACCGGTGCTCCTGCCTGCCCGGCGGGTGTTCTGCCCGGCGGCAGCTTCCGGCGAGTGTCATGCCGGATTCGTAGCGATGGTCGATGCATCAAAAGCACAAACCTTTTCGTGGAAAGTATCAGATTATCAAGACACAATGAGTTTTACTAATATATATAGCGTTAGGTGTTTATATTCATTTGTAGCCATCTATTTAAAATTAGAGAAAATACAGATTTGCTAAACAGCTTATACGAGTGCACTCTGTAGTGAATGGTGAATACAACTTCTGAGGTTCGATCTGAAAATAAGCGATTCAAACCAGAAGTGCATTTTCAAATGGAACCCCTATTTTTTCATTGTATATTTTACTGAAGAAAATATAAGTTGTAATAACAATTCCATATTTTTCTTTAAAGTCACTATTTCTTAGACCAATTGATTCTCTCATTATTTTGCACATAAAAGATCAAGATAAGATAATCAAAAAATTAATATTTTAAAAGATATTTTATGATTTATGTAAATTAAGAAATGATTTCGAATCTCATAACTCGAATAGTATTTCATGGAAAATTTATTATAGTGTTTGGAAAACTCTCGAGATAAGCTATAAGAATATGATGAAAATAAGGGATTCCATTTAAAAAGATGCACTTCCGATCTGAATCGCCTATTTTCGGCCGAAACCAGAAGTTGAAAAATATCACCATTCTATAGAGTGCACTCGATTTATAAAGAAAATGTTTTAACTTTTTTGAAATAACCATTTCTCTAGTTTTTAAATGGGTAGTACGGGTAGTATGAAACACCCTGTGTATGTGTGTGTGTGTGCGTGCGCGCGTGTGTGTGTGTGCGTGTGTGTGTGTGTGGGAATCGCGGGTCTTGTGGAAATTGTTAATTAACATAAAGAGAAGAAATTCAGATTAGACTATTTTATTGAAATCCGTCTTTAAAAGATCCGTCTTTAAAAGACTCGAGAGAGCTCACAACCTTTCTCTGTCGCGGGTTACGATCTTCTGCTCGAAAACACACGGGCGACCGGCCTCAACTATTGCTTACATAAACATAAACAAGGCGTCTCGCTTGCGACAACAGGGAGCCTTGTCACAAATACAACAGTTTTATAGTAACCTTCCTAATTCCTAAATATATATATATATATATACAACGGTGTTCCACTTAGAAGTGGCCATTTTATTTTTAAACTAAAGAGACAGACCATAACAATATATATGAAATTATTGGTGAACTGAACTTATTGTGAATATAGTGATTGATTACAAAATTTATCTGTATTGAAAAACGGAAAGATATGCATAATTTTTTTGTAATAATATATAGATATTTTGATATAATAGAAGTTGTAGTGCTTTGAAACGAATATAACGATGTATGATGACTGAGCATCATGATTAAATGACAACATGACATACATCAACCCCTAATGCACGAGTAAGAAGTTGACTATACCGCAGGGTCGAAAATGAAATGGTGGACGTCGCCCGCGATATTTCAAGCCGGACAATCTTGTATAATATGTAAAATATTTACATTAAATCATACATCGTTATATTTGTTTCAAATAGCGTTACAACTTTTATTATATCAAAATATCTACATTGTTATAAAACAATTATGCAAATCTCTCCGTTCTTCAATACAGATAAATTTTGTAATCAATCACTATACTCACAATAAAGTTCAATTCAAGCCATTTAATTTCATATATATTTGTTATGGTCTATCTCTTTTAGTTTAAAAGATAAAAGAGAGTGGCCTTCTAGGTGGGACACGCTGTATATTGTGACGTGACGCTTGGCGATCCATCACAAGGATCGCGAGATCCGACCAGAAATACTTATGGGCCCTCGTTCTCCCATGATTTAGGGAGAGAGAGCGAATGTTGGAGGCGAGGGTAGGTTCGCCTCCCGTGCGTAAAATTGTATTTGCGAAATTTAGTAGAGTAGAATTTGGCGAATGTGAGGAAGGACATTAACGCGATCTCATCCGGTGACTCGACCCGACGAGAAGACCAGGCTAAAGGAAGTTCGGGACAAGCGGGAGGCGTGCGCGCGGCGGTACGAGCCCTTTTCCGGGGGTAATGTGGGTTTTCGGGAAACGGTGCGGTCGGGGCCCATTCGGAGAGGTTCGGGTGCGCCGAACGCGGGTTTTCGTCGGTCGGTGATTCGGGCCACGTCGGGTATGATCGGCGATGTTCGGCCGATTTTGAATTTAAACGACTTGATAAAATATTAAAAATGTGGGCGCACCGCGCTCCTGCCTCTGCCCGGCGGGTGTTCTGCCGGGCGGCAGCTTCCGGCGAGTGTCATGCCGGGAATCGTAGCGATGCATCGGGATGCATCGTTACAAACTTTTTCGTGGAAAGTATCAGGATTATCAAGACACATGAGTTTTACTAATATATTATATACAGGGTGTTTCATACTACCCGTACTACCCATTTAAAAACTAGAGAAATGGTTATTTCAAAAAAGTTAAAACATTTTCTTTATAAATCGAGTGCACTCTATAGAATGGTGATATTTTCAACTTCTGGTTCGACCCGAAAATAAGCGATTCAAACCAGAAGTGCATTTTTTTAAATGGAACCCCCTATTTTTCATTGCATATTCTTGTCGAAGAAAAAATATGTAAGTTGCAATTAACAATTCCATATTTTTTCTTAAAAGTCACTATTTTCTTTAGACCAATTGATTCCTCTCATTATTTTGCACATAAAAGTATCAAGATAAGATAATCAAAAAATTAATATTTTAAAAGATATTTTATGATTTATGTAAAATTAAGAAATGATTTCGAATCTCATAACTCGAATAGTATTTCATGGAAAATAATTTATTATAGTGTTTTGGAAAACTCTCGAGATAAGCTATAAGAATATGCGATGAAAAATAAGGGATTCCGTTTAGAAAGATGCACTTCCGATCTGAATCGCCTATTTTCGGCCGAAACCAGAAGTTGAAAAATATCACCATTCGATAGAGCGCACCCGATTTATAAAGAAAATGTTTTTACTTTTTTGAGATAACCACTCTCTAGTTTTTAAATGGGTAGACGATGTGCTGAAACACCCTATTATATACAGGGTGTTGAAAAAGTGTTACATATTTTGATAGCAGGTAGTATGGATCAAAACAAGAAGAAAAGGTCTAATAAACATGGGTCCTAAAACTGATATCTTCAAAGATATAAGCTATTTTGTTATTTGAGCTCTTTGTCATTTTCTTATTAGTCGTCATCTTTGATGTGATCTGAGAATGTAATGAACAAAGGAGTAGGGGAGAATGGGTACAATAGGGATATCTTTTTTCTAGGTGCTTTAAAAAACAAAAAATAAACAAAGAGAGATAAAGAAACAATTTTTATTTTAATATGAAATGTAATCATTTATCTTCCATAAAAACTGCAGTAAAGAAACTGAATGTACTACAACATAACAAAATAAAAACATTTTTTTACAAAAAACAAAAAGTTTTAATGCTGACTCAGCATTAGAGGAGGTGCTCTATGTGATTGCCATTCACTTCCACACATGATTCAGCCCTACGTCTTAGAGAATTACGCACTTTTTCAAATACACCTGGCTGGTCAGAAATTTGTCGACACGCATTGAAAATGCGATTCTGCAGTGTTTGGATGTCATTGACGGGTGTTGAATACACCAAGGTCTTTAAGTGCCCCCATAACCAAAAATCTAAAGGATTCAGATCCGGGGATCGAGCAGGCCAAACTACTGGACCTCCTCGACCAATCCATTGCACATTAAATGTCTGGGTTAAGTGTTGTCGGACGATATGAAGAAAATGGGGTGGTGCACCATCATGCATGAACCACATTCGTTGTCTTTGAAGGAGAGGGATTTCCTCCAACATGATAGGCAATTCGTTCGATAAAAACTGGTGATAGATAGCACCTGTTAATAAATTTGGTAAAATGTAAGGCCCTATGATTCTATCACCAATGATTCCTGCCCAGATGTTAATACGAAACTGATGCTGATCTCAAAAGTCTTCAATCGCGTGCGGATTTTCATCTGACCAGACATGCGTATTATGGAAATTGACTATTCCATTTTTTGTGAAGCCCGCCTCATCGGTAAATAAAATGTTTTCTGTGAAATGTGGATCTTCAACACATTTTCGTAACAACCATTGACAAAATATTAATCTGGCCTGGTAATCTGGTGGTCTAAGAACTTGCACTCGTTGAATATGATAGGGGTGTAGTGACTGCTCGTGAAGAATGGACCAGACAAGACGATAATTGATGCCTTCAGCTGCTGCTATTCTTCTTACACTTGTTCCAGGATCTTCTTCCACTCTTCTCAATATCCGTTCCTCCATGTCAGGCGTGCGAACTGAACGAGTCCTGCCCCGATCACTTACTTGTGGTGTTAAAGATCCAGTTTCTGCGAGTCGCTGGAAAAGTTTGCTGATTATTTTGTGAGAAGGTACCCTGCGTGTTGGAAACTTTTGAACGTAGCGGGCACGTGCTCCCCGACTGCTTCCATTAGCTAAACCATAACAAAATATCATATCTGCCATTTCTCGTGTGGAATAATAAGCTTCCATTATGTTTGTTCACTGAGTAAACTGCACACTCGAGTCAGACGGTTAATCTCGTACTGACGAACTCTCGTACAGCAACAGTAGTAAACACTTTTGTTTACTAACATTCGTTAAGGCCTATGTCGTCTGCTTGCGACATTGCCGCAATGTCGTCTGATTTGTGGTATCTATTGCGAACCAATTTTTAGAAATGAAGTTATGGTGCGTGATTTGAAAGAGTGCATGATTCTCTAAGACGTTCATTACATTCTAAAGATGACACGACTAATAAGAAAATGACAAAGAGCTCAAATAACAAAATAGCTTATATCTTTGAAGATATCAGTTTTAGGACCCATGTTTATTAGACCTTTTCTTCTTGTTTTGATCCATACTACCTGCTATCAAAATATGTAACACTTTTTTTTCAACACCCTGTATATACAGGTGACCCATTTTAATTTCCCCACCTAAATTTCTCGGAACCTAAGCAAGATAGAGAAAATGTTTCAGACAAAAAAGTTTTGTGTTTCGAGGTACAAGATGTGTATCATTGGTTTGACACTGAAGAGTCATTTGAAGGTCACGTGAAGGCCACCTCAATTTTTAAATTACACCCCTTATTTTTATTACATATTCTTGTAGCTGACCTTGAGGCTTTCAAAACACTATAATTGGAGTTTTTCCGTTAGTACTTTTGAGTTATAGGGCTTGAAATAATATCTTAATTTTACATAAATGATAAAATATCTAGTAAAATCTTCATTTTCGATTATCTTTACTTAATACTTTTATGTACAAAATAATGAGAGGAATTAATTGGTGTAAAGAAACATAGTTGTTTCGAAGAAGAAATATGTAATTTGCAATTAACAATTCCATATTTCTTAGAAACAACTGTATGTTTTCTTTACACCAATTGATTCCACTCATTATTTTGTACATAAAAATATTAAGGTAAGATAATCGAAAAATAAATATTTTACAAGATATTTATGGTTTATGTTAAAATTAATAAATGAATTCAAGCCTCATAACTCGAAAAGCACAATGGAAAAACATTTATTATAGTGTTTTGGGAAGCTCTCGAGCCAGCTACAATAATATGTAATAAAAAATTAGTGGGTGCCATTTAAAAAAATTGAAGTGGCCTTCACGTGACCTTCAAATGACTCTTCAAGGTCAAACTAATGATACTCTTAGCCCCCTCGAAACACCCTTGGCTGAAACTTTTCTATCTTGCTGGGTTCCGAGAAATAGGGGAGATGAATGGTCCCATGTATGTGTGTGTGTGTGTGTGTGCGCGCGTGTGTGTGCGTGCGGTGCGTGCGTGCGTGCGTGTGTGTGTGTGTGTGTGTGTGTGTGTGTGTGTGTGTGTGTGTAGGAATCGCGAGTCTTGTGGAAATTGTTAATTAACATAAAGAGAAGAAATTCAGATTAGACTATTTTATTGAAATCCGTCTTTAAAGATCCGTCTTAAAAAGACTCGAAGGAAACTCACAACCTTTCTCTGTCGCGAGGTTGATCTTCTCTCGAAAACACACGGGCGACCCGGCCTCAACTATTGCTTACATAAACATAAACAAAGGCGTCTCGCTTGCGACAACAGGGAGCCTTGTCACGCTGTGACAAATACAACAGTTTAGTAACTTTCCTAATTCCTACATATATATATATATATATATATATATATATATACAGCGTGTTCCACTTGAAGTGGCCACCACGCCTGTCTTTTAAACTAAAAGAGACAGACCACATAACAAATATATATATGAAATTAAATAAACTGAACTAATGGTATAAAATTTTGTAGGGAAAAAGGGAAAGATTTTTTTTTTTAAAAAAAAAAAAAAATTGGAAAAAAAAGAAGGGGGAGGGTTGGGAAAAAAAAAAAAGGGGGGAGGGGGGGGGAAAATTACAATAAAATATATACATAAATATCATAATACAAAAATTATACATATATTAATTTTTTTACAGATATATTGCCCATATAAATAATAAAAAGGAAGAAAAAGAAGAAATTGATATGGACAACCAACAACAACAGGAAATAAATAAGTAAGAAAACTTTTAATAAATTTTAATCTGATATTAATAAGTTATTGTTACTTTATATTTTTACTGGAATCTTTATTTTAAAAATAACTATTATATTATAGCTTAATCATATATATTATTTTGTTACAGAAATACGGATGACACAGTTGTACAGATAAATAACAATAAATCTGTACAAACAATAGAACAACCGATTCAAGAAGGAAACGATAACTTACTTAATAATAAAGTGTATTAATTTAAGTGTTATAATTTCTCATTCAATGTTGTAACTGTTACATACATTCTTGTTATATTGTAATTACATATATTGCTTACATGATAAATTATTATATATTATATATATTGCTTACATGATAAATTATTACATTGATATTATATTACTTACGCTAATTGAAATTTTTCTGTTACAAATAATATTAAAATATTCTAATTAGCGTCAGCAATATAATATCAACAGTATAATTTTTAAGTAAACTATATAATTGCAATTTATATATATATATATATATATATATATATATAATATATATGTATGAACTTTATTTCCTTAGGACTTGAAAGGCATTTTATAAGGAACGTACCCAAACCTTTACAGCTCTCTTACAATATTTAACATAACTATATCTCTTATGTAATTACCGCCCTTTAACATATCACAACTAATACCCATATCTACCAACGCATCGCCGTTTTTTTTCCTACGCCTTTTCCACCTATATTCTTCTTTTTTTCTCTTCTTTTCTCCATCTTCTCTCCCCCTCTCTCCTTCCCTTCTCTCTTTATCTCCCTTCCTTTTTTTTTCCTCCTCACGTTCTTCTTTCTCTCTTCAATTTGCTCCAAATATCCTCCTAATTTTTTTTTCTTAAAATCTTCTTTTTCCTTTTCCTCTTCTCTTCTCTCCCCAGTCTTCCTCTTCCTTCTTTCTTCCATTTTTTTCCACCATTCTTCCTTTCTTTTCTCCATCTTCCATGTTTTGTCTCCTCTATTCTCTCTTCCCTCTTTCTCCGGCTAGTCCTCCTTTATCCCGTCTGTCGCCTCCATCCATCTCTACTTTCCTTACTTTTCCCTTCCTTGTCCTCTCCATCCTGTGCCTTTTCCTTTCCTTCCTCTTCTGTCACCACCCCAGCATTCCCCCTTCTCTCCACATCCCACTGGGATCTATGTGGACCCGAACCCGCGCCACGCTTAATCTTCACCTCGGCGAATCCCAGTGATGCAGCGTGCAGGACCACACAGGCCCCTATATATATATATATATATATATATTGGGTGTCCCTGAGCATGTGCTCACTCACTTGTAAAAGGTAGAGCACAGTAAATTAAATAAAGAAATCCTATTCTAAGGAAGATTTTGTAAACAGAGTGGGCCTGCGAGAACCTCGAGCGCTCGAGCCCCCGGGCATCTCGCCTCATTTGTGCGATTCCAATAATTAATTTTGGAAGAAAAAAGATTTGTATTATTTACAATTAATAGATAACAGCGATTTCTTTTTTTAACTTCTTTTGTCATACAACAAAGTAACTATAAAAATATTGAACATCTTCATGTCAAAATAAATCATCTATTAATATAAAAATGATACAAGAAGGGCCCTGCCCGGGGGGGGGTGTGTGGGGGGAAGAAAAGTAAAGAGGTATAAAAACGTTAAAGAAATCAATTCTTACATGCTATTATATATATATATATATATATATATATATATATATATATTGCATTAGTTACTTAAGGAATATTTTAATATTATTTGTAACAGAAAAATTTCAATTAGCGTAACTAATATAATATCAATATAATAATTATAAGCAATATATATAATTATAATAATTAACAAGAATGTATGTAATCAGTTACAACATTGAATGAGAAATTATAACACACACGTAATATATTTATAATATTATAATACTAATATATTCTATATTTGAATTAAAATATTGCAGGAAAGTATCCAGTAATATATCTAACACATCCCACATATCATCGGACAACAGTCCACGAAAAAGGAAGTTGCGCGCAAAAATTCTAAAATTGCAAGCGCAAAATAAAACATTAAGAGAAACTATAAGAAGATTAAGAAAACAAAAAGAAGAAAAGAAAAAGAGAAAAACTACACCAATAGAAAAAGAGGGCAACGAACATACAACTTTGCGAGAATTAGGCCGTAAGTTATTACTAGCAAATTTTGCTAAATTATTATCGGCACAGATTGACGCTCAAATTAAAAGCAAACGGGGTAGAAGATACAATCCCGAATTTAAACGATTTGCGTTGTCATTATATTTTTTAAGTCCGCAAAATTATAAGGAATTAAAAAATCAGTTACGTTGCCTTCAATTCGTTCTTTACATGCATTTACAGAAAAGTGGGAAATTTTGCCTGGAATTAATGACAAAATATTTAATGCTTTAGCAATAAAGTTAAATTCATTGCCATTTATAGAACGCCACTGCATATTATGTGCAGATGAAATGAGTTTGAAATCTCATTTATTTTATAATGTGTTGCGAGATGAAATTATTGGTTTTGAGGATACAGGCAGTTATAAATCATCAATACCTGCAAAAAGTGTTTTAGTAATAATCGCACGTAGCATTGCATGTAATTGGAAAGTCCCCGTTTGCTTTTGTTTTGTCGAAAATGCATGTTTAAGCAAGTTTTTGAAAGAACTTATTTTTAATATAATAATAAAATTAACAAATAATAATATTAAAGTGCATGCGTTGGTTACTGACATGGAGTCAAATTTTATACAATTATCTTGCGAGTTAGGTATTAGTTCGGATAATTCCAAATTTTTTTGTCAGAAATGAAAAAGTATTTTATATATTTGATACTCCGCATTTAATAAAAGCTACACGAAATAATTTATTGAAACATAATTTTCAAGTAGGTAGCAATAAAATAGCTTCATGGACGCATATTGTAGAGTTTTATAATAGAGATAATAGACAATGGATAAAAGCGGCCCCTAAATTATCTAGTTATCATATCGAACCAAATAATTTTGCAAGAATGAAAGTAAAATATGCAGTCCAAGTATTTAGCAATTATGTAGCTGCGGGTATGTGTACGCAAATGTCTTCCAGTCTTCTTCCAAGTGAAGCAATTGGAACTATAGATGTAATTGATCACTTTGATAAATTGTTTGATATATTAAATTCATCATCTGTAGTTAATCCAAAAGAATATGGAAAATTTTTTGACGGAAGCGAAAAACAAATTCAGTTTTTAAAAGATATGTTATATTTTATAGAAAGTATTAAAGTTATTGATAAAAATGGTTCTTCTGTAAACGTTAAATGCTTGAAATGCTGGCAGATTACGATTAAAAGTGTACAACAATTATGGGAAATATTAAAATGTTATGAGTTCTCGTATCTTCGAACACGTAAATTGAATCAAGATTGTATTGAAAATTTTTTCGGTTCTATTCTAATTAGGCAGCAAGGCGGTAATTGTTTAAATCCTACGCCAATACAGTTTGTACGTGCTTTTAAAAAACTTTTTGCTTTAAAATTTTTAGAACATTCAGATTCATTAAATTGTGAACAGGATACAGATGAAATGTTAAATTTATATGAATCATCGTGTAATGAATCTACATTACCATCTTCATCAGTAAATAAAGTTATTTTAAATATTCCCACTCATGATTATTACACAATGGATCTGCCAGAGGAAAATGCATTTAAATATGTATGCGGATTTTTTATTAAAAAATATGCAGAAATGCACTCATGCGAAACGTGCACAGCTTATATAAAGGAAAAAGAAGGAATTAAAGATAACACAACATTATATTGTTCTTTTCGTGTTTACTCAAATGAAGAAAATGTTTTTGGAAATTTAAATATTCCGAGTGATAATTTTTGTGAATATATTCATAAATTGGAAGAAATCTTTGTAAAGAACTTTGAAATTAATTGTTATAAAAAAAATTTTGGGGCTTATTTATACCAACTTGCACAAGAAATATTTTTTGAACCACCATGTGAGATTTTCCGCTTGAGTTTCTTATAAAATTGTTTTTACGCATGCGTATTTATTATACATTATCACAACATAATAAAGCATGTAAAAAAAGTTCAAGAAAGAACAGAAAACTTTTAAATATTTTACATTTGTAAATGTTTTTTTTAATAGTTTCAAATATTATATGCATGATGTTTCTGCGTTTTTTATATTGCGTGTTATTACTAATATATGTATTGTTTTTTATTGCGTGTGTTCTACATTTCTAATTCTTTAATGTCTTATGCGTTTAAGTTTCTTATTAATATTGTGTGTGTTGAGTGTGTCTTTATTACTCATTTCTAACTTTTCTTATTAATACGTTTGCAATACATTTACTTTTATTATATATGTATTTTTTGTGTGCGTATAGTTTATACTTTAATAAAATAAATATTAATTTTTTTTAATTTTTTTTATATAGATTGCGACAATTCTCATGTCAATTTGGAATAATTAGTAAATATACAAAGCGGTAATTACAATTATCTCATTTTATCTCATATTTTTTATAAAAAATATTTTATATATATTGGCGTACAAATAAGTTCTAAATAAATTTGAGACGCTCAACCCGCCACCACTTCTCCATTTGGCAGCATCCACGTAAACATACGCCACCATGATTCGAGCCTGCTCAGACAGACCGGCCATCGACCGACAGAATCAGACAGCGAGGCGCACAAGGTTTACCGCCGCCGCAACATGTGCGGCATTTAGGTAGAGAATAATTTGGTGCTGGAGAGCCCCTTGAGTCCACCAACTAATGTCGAGAGCCCAGAATGGTTTCGCCGGTTGACGAACTCTCCAATCGCGCTTCAGATCCCAGAACCGCGCACAGCGGCGCCCCAAACCACCTAATAGATTCTTACATATGTATTTCTACTATGTATTATTGTTAATTATTATATGAAAAGTATAATATTATTAATTATTATATGAAAAGTCTCTTTTGCTCTTCTGATGTTCTTTCTTGTTCGTACCGAGGTACGGATAGATAAAGAATTTGGAAGAAAAAATAGAGATATTAGGAATATATATATACATATTTATAAAAAAAATTTTTTAATATTTGCTCATAAATATGTAATGTAATGTAATTTTTAGAAATCTATAGATTTAATTAACATGTTATTTTTAGGAAAAGTACAACTTTTAATTTTATTAATAAAATTTGTAATAAATATTTTATATATGTAATCATATTTTTACTATTCCACAAATTTTAAATCCTTATATATCTTATATTAACATTATTACATAAAATATATTAATAAATATGATGATTTCATTTTATTTTATAAAAATATTGCATTAATTTCCTTCTCATTTTTATTATCGTGTAAATTATTATTTATATATATTTTGTATGATATAATATTTTATTATTTTAATACATAATTAATAATACATAATTAATACAATTATTTTTTTATAATAATATGTATAATTAATAATTTATATTTTTTGCCTATTGTAACATCACATTTATAACGTTACATTTATATTATATATAACATTATTAATGATATGCCGTACAAATTTTTATTTATTTTATAACAATTTTTTATTGTAACAACTATTATTTTAATAATTTATAATTCTTATTTTGTATTAGTTTTATTAAATAATATTATTCTGAAGTGTAAGTAATGATTATGAGTTAGAAAGAGAACAAACAAACAACAAAAAGAGTAAGTGAGAAAAAAGTTTAGATGGCGTTACTAAGCAACTCGCTTATTTCGCGCATGCGCACTCCATTTTTGACAACACTAACTTCAAAGATGCCGACAGAGAGTTGCGCTACTGGATATACTGTAGTTCGGCGGATCAGTGTAAGAGCACGACGGCCCAAAATCATCGATCCCGTGTATGAATGCCGAGAGCGTCGAGGATATCCAGGAGTCATCGGTGAGACGAACGTCGACCTCCTCAGACCATTTATTAGAGTATCAGGTAGAATTAGCCCGAACAGAGTCAGTGCCGAATTGCTGTCGTCTTGAAATTCATATTCGCGTTTTTGATAATTGCGTAGTAGAGTGCGACGGCCGGCCGACATACTTTGTTCGAGCTACGATAATATTACGTGCCCTCTCTTCCGATTAAGCGCCGACAGTCATTTTTGTATTTTTGTTACGATTATTGTGATGTTTAGAAATTCCGTCTTACGTAACTTTTCGATTTGCGAACTCACACACAAAGGCGATTGCGATATCCGATAGCCGACGGTTGCGTTGCGGCATCGACTCGTGTATCCCCGCGGCGTGAATCTTCCGATATTTTGTTATGGTTTATCGTTCGTACTTTTGAGGTTCTATTACCGTTAATTGTTCGGGTTTGCGTCCGATCTTTTATACTGTGTAATTATTCAGTCAGTTATGCTTGTATTATCGCTCAAAATTTATCTTTGTCTGACTCACGTTTATTAGAATCGATTTTCTCGATCTTAGATTTGGCAAATTTATCTACCGTCCTTATTTAATATCTTTGATTTGTAACAGACGGATGTCAATAATCGAACTATCATCGCGGCACAAATAATTAATAATTTAATCTGAAGTGGTTGCCGAGACCCTATTACGTCTCGCGTAGCACGAAATTCTAAGATTCTTTATGTTGCTTTTTCTATCGAGTAACACGTGATATCGCGGTGATTACGTTCGAAGACCGGCCTGCCGCTGCCAGTAAATATTGCTCAAATCAATTATATCACATCTGATCTTATAATGCGAATCTGTCTTGTAACAAACATTATTTTATTGTTTTTGTTAAATATATTCATCTCTGTTACACTAATCTCTTGTTTTAAATTGCAGCCACCTTGTATTCTCGATCCTTCCTTGTTCATTATTAAAACGAACCGCCCCTCTACCATTTCCGAGACGGGGCTAGCCGAGCGTTCGTCGCGATTACTTTTGAGAGTTTGTAGATTTTCTTTTTTCGCGTATGGTCAATACTGAGTCTGGTTTTAGAGTGGTGCGAACTATCGCACCTGGCGCCCAAAACTTCCGAGATACATTTTAGTGAAAATCGCGCCGAAGGTGTGCCATGGGCCAACGACATCGGTCCTAATTAATTTCTTGTCCAATATAAAATTAACGATCACAATATATTTTTATGTTTCGGTATATGTCAGGTCCATTTCGGAGACGCAGTGGCACAGAACTTTTGGCACATATCAGGACTGTCCTGGTATTTTTCTATATAAAATGTCATTTATCAGGACCGGTCCCAATATTTCCAAAGATATGTAACGTATCAAACCAGGACCAAAATTACTTTTTACATATTGTATATTAACAGGTCCGGTACCAATATTCACAATATATGTAACATTAAAAACCGGGACCATCCAATATGAACAATTTTACTTGGTATTAAGTTGCATGGCCTCTGTCAACACTCATTATTTTTTAATCCCAAAAAAGTTATTGTGCACTAATATGTTTAGAAAAATATTTGTCACCAGAACATAAACCTTTTCTTGCAACTTCGATTTATAAATAATGCATTACTGTTTAAAAAGAAAAATATGCGCATGAAAAGTTATTATGGTAATGAATATAACTAAATTCAGGAATTGCTTTAACGAAGTATTGTGAAATGTGGGGATCGATTTCTATGATGTAATGGCACAAAGCAAAACCACTTATTTAAAGTGACTTTAATTAGTTTTACACAGAAATGATACATTTCCGTTATAACATTACAAGTTGAAACGTTCATCATTACCACGTTTAACTGGTTCAAATCAACAATTATTATTCATTAATTAACAGAAAATGTTTTTGGGGCTCTAGTAAATTAAGAAGTTTAAGCTTAGAGAAATATTTAACATTTTTATATATACATTCTGTTGCTTCTAACTTCGATTTTTGCACAATGTACTACTGTTTAAAGAAGAATATGCAAAAATATTACAGCTGCAATATAGCTAAATTGAAAAATTGCTTCTGCGATGTATCGAGAAATACGGGAACCGATTTCCGTGATGTAATGGCACAAAGCAGGACACTCATTTAAACGACGACTTTAATTAATTTTACACAGAAGTTATACATTTTCGTTATAACAATACAGGTTGAACAATTCATCACTTCCACGTTTAATTAATTCAAATTGATAATTATTATTACTGAATTAACTAAAAATATTTTCGAAGCTCTAGTAAACTAAGAAGTTTATGCTGGGAGAAATATTTATTATTTTCACGTACACGCTCTGTTGCTTCTTACTTCGATTTTTTAGAAAATGTATTACTGTTTAAAGAAAAATATACAAAGATATTACAGTTGCGCATATTACTATAGCTACTATAACTAAATTGAAAAATTGCTTTTCGATGTATCGTAAAATATGGGGACTGATTTCCGTGATGTAATGGCACAAAGCAGGACCACTCATTTAAACCACGACTTTAATTAATTTTACACAGAAATTATACATTTCCGTTATAACGATACAAGTTGAAGCATTCATCACTTCCACGTTTAATTAATTCAAATTGATAATTATTATTACTAAATTAACTAATAATATTTTCGAGGCTAGTAAACTAAGAAGCTTAAGCTGGGAGAAATATTTATTATTTTCACGTACACACTCTGTTGCTTCTAACTTCGATTTTTGCACAATGTATTACTGTTTAAAGAAGAATATGCGTGGTGTGATGCATGCGGTTCTGTGAGGATGTGGACTTGATCGGCTCAATTTACGAGATTCAGATGTTGTTAATTTAAGTGGACTGTAGTTTAATAATTAATTCTAGTACAATTCGAGGACCTCCTTTTTTGTCATGAAACTAACAAATCTCTCGCTCGTTCGATATGATTTACACTCACTCGAACTAATTCTTGATGCAAAATCACACACACGCCGAACTCTTGTCGCTCCCTTTTATTCTTAATCCCCAGTCGAAAGATTCTTCCTACTTTACGCGTGCGCAATCGTCAAAGTTCATGTGTCTATCGAATTTGATCCTTAATTCTATACATCCCGCCCACCAATTAATTTTAATTAATTTTCACGCTATCATTGTCCGAACAATCAGTCGTCGGCAGTTTACATAATTTGGTGATCGCTCGCTTACATGTCCCGTTGGCAGTCTTTAATATCACAACGCATACTTTACCATCTTTACCGGGGTGAACTTCAATTACCCTTCCTAACTTCCATTTCAACGGAGGTAAATGGTTATCTTGTATTAATACAATGTCGTCAATTAATAGATTTGCACTTTCGTATTTCCATTTACTCTTGCCCTGTAAAGAAGTCAAATATTCCACATGCCATCGACGCCAGAAATCTTGTACAATTTTTTGCACTAGCTGCCAACGATCGAGTCGATTTATTGATACCTCGCCAAGATCTAGCTCTGGAACGGTCGTTAATGATTCGCCGATAATAAAGTGACCAGGAGTTAGTGGTTGCAAGTCTGTGGGAGTGGATGGTGATTGACATATCGGATGCGAATTCAAGCATGCCTCAATTTGTATCAAAGTAGTTGCTAGTTCTTCAAATGTTAAAAGATTCTGACCGATAATGCGTTTTAAATGAAATTTACAAGATTTTACTCCTGCCTCCCATAGACCTCCCATGTGAGGTGATGTTGGTGGAATAAATTTCCAATCGATTTTGTTCGGAATACAGAATTCATCATGTATATCTTTCGCATTTTCGCTGACAGACCGTCGTATTTCGTTAAGTTCGTTACATGCTCCGACGAAATTAGTTGCATTATCGTAGAAAATACGTCGCGGATATCCCCTGCGTCCTACAAAGCGTCTAAGCGCCGCGACAAACGAATTCGAACTTAGATCGCTAACAGCTTCGAGATGTATTGCTTTCGTTGAAAAACAAATGAATAACGCTATATATGATTTATTAGTCTTCCTACCGCGATCTCGACTGACTAGCGTTATAATAGGACCGGCGAAGTCTATTCCCGTTACAAAAAATGGGCGTTTCGGAATAACTCTGTCCGCTGGCAATTGTCCCATAATTTGTGATAATGATTTCGGACTATTACGAAAGCAAATGATGCACTCATGCACAATTTTTTTTGCTACGTTTTTTCCTTTAATCGGCCAGTAATTTTCTCGAATCGCGTATAATAATGCTTGTGGACCTGCGTGCAACAATCTATGATGTTCTCGTTCTAATAATAATCGTGTAAATCTGCCGTCGGACGGCAACAGAATCGGATGCTTCGTGTTGTATGTCGCAAGAGAGTTCTGGATCCTGCCGCCCACCCTGAGGAGTCCGGTTTTATCTATAAAGGGGCTTAGCGACAGCAATTTACTGGTTGATTTAATTTGTTTTCCTGCCTTCAGATTCAATACTTCATTTGTAAAATAAATCATTTGAGTTTCTAAAACTAATAATTGATTCACATAGTGAATTTCGTCAATTGAAATATGATTATAGTTTCGGGTCTCTCGACTTAATTTGCAATTAGATATGAAACGAAAAACTAATGCTAACACACGTTCAAGTCTAGACAAAGATGAATATCTATTTAGCATACTCCAAATTAATTGTCTTGAATTATTTGTGTTAAGAAAGATTCGTAATTTTGATTTTTGCTCCGAGCCAATAATGTCCATCTCCCTTTGTGAGAGATTTGTCAATTGAAATTCACCCTGCAGATGATCGTCAAATTTCGATAGCCAGTCAGGGCCCTTCCACCAAAGGCAACAATTTTGTAATATTTTGAAACTCGCGCCTCGTGAGATTAGGTCGGCAGGATTATCCTCGCTTTTAACGTGACTCCAATGATTTGAAGGCAGAATTGATTGAATCTCCGCTGTTCGATTTGATATGAACGTCTTTTGTCGCGATGGATCGCCGGCTATCCATGCTAACGCAATCGTCGAATCGCTCCACGCATGTACTTCATCAATTTCGATTTTAAGTGCTTGTCGAACGTGTTTTATTAATCTAACTAATACCACGGCTCCGCACAGTTCCAATCTCGGAAGCGTAATCGTTTTATTTTTAATTGGTGCAACTCGCGACTTCGAGCAAAGTAGCGCGGACTTAAGGTTATTCTTATTATCTCTCGTTTGCAGATAAATGCATGCTCCATATGCCTTCGTGGATGCGTCACAAAATGCATGTAAGTAAATTCGCGTTATATTTGTACCTGAGATAACTCTTCGAGGAATTTGAATTGTGTTTATCTCCCTTAGGTCGTCAGTGTATGTTTTCCACGCCTGCTGAAGATCAATCGTTAATGGATCATCCCAGTCTAATTTGGCTGACCAAGTTTCTTGCATTATTAATTTTGCTCGAATTAAAATAGGACTAATTAAACCTAGTGGGTCGAATAGTTTCGACATCGCAGACAAAATTTCTCGCTTTGTATTGCTTGCATTTGCCACTGACTGAATCGAAAACTCAAATATATCTTGCTCCGGATGCCAATTTAAACCTAGCGTTTTTTCATTGTTTACATGTTTCGCGACTGCTATGCTTTCCTCGTCTAGTTCATTCGAATCTGACGTACTTAAGATATCTGTGACGTTTGAACGCCACTTATGAGACTCGAAGCCGCCGCTCTTTAACAACTCCTTCAATTGAAAAATTAAATCAATAGCTTCTTCCTTAGATTCGACTCCTGTTAGAATGTCATCTACATATAAATCGCTTAACAAAACTTGCGATGCCCTATCAAATCGATCGCTTGCGTCACTCGCCAACTGTCGAACGCAATGTATTGTTAAAAAGGGGGCGCACGCTAGTCCGTACGTCACTGTATTTAGTCTATATTCTTGTATCGGTTCATTTTGTGAGAATCGCCATAAAATTCGTTGATAGTCGCGGTCAGTTTTGTGAAGAAAAATTTGTCTATACATTTTCTTTAAATCTGCTGTGATTGCAATTGCGTGTAATCTAAATCTTAAAATTATGTCGATTATATTGTCTTGTAAATTAGCTCCAACCATTAATGCATCGTTTAATGAAACACCGGTTGTTGTTTTCGCCGAACCGTCGAATACTACTCGTAATTTCGTTGTACTAGATTCACGCATTACGCCGTGATGCGGTAAATAAGTCGGTTTTATTGCGGTTGTATCATTAATTATTTTAGACATATGATTTAATTGAATATATTCTCGCATAAATTCGGAATATAGATTATAAAATTCTCGGCTATTCTGAAATTTTCGTTCTAAATAATTTAACCGCTTTATTGCTGTTTGTTTTGAATCGCCGAGTTCAGTTTTGTTTTCTCGAAATGGCAATCTAACGATAAATCGTCCCGATCGATCTCGAATAGTCGTATTGACAAAATAATTTTCGCATTCTTGTTCTTCTATTGACATTGTGACTTGTCTATTGACTGGATATTCCTCTAGCTCCCAGAATTTTAGAAGTGTATCGTTGACTGATTCCTGCTGCATTGCCAAGCACATGTGAACGCTTGAAGATAAACAACCGTATGATCGATCTGCGATTAAATATTCTGGTCCCGATATTATCCAACCGAATTTGCTATTCTGTAATGTTGGTAAATCATTCTTAAGTTCAATTTTTCCATCTTCCAACGACTGAAAGAAAAATTCTCCGCCTATAAGCACATCTATATTGCTTGGCCTATAAAATAATAGATCTGCTAATTTAAGATTTTGTGGAATTGACAATTGAGAAATTTTGACAGAAAATGACGGTAATTCCCTTGTAATCGTTGGAACAACTAAACAATAAAGATTTAACTTGAATTCCGAATTCCGCGATTTCACTTGCAATCGACAACCGCGCTTAATTGTACAGTTCATGTCACTCAAACCGCTGACCGACTCGCAAATATTATCTAACTTCAAACCTAATTTTTTGCACGCTGATTCGGTTATAAAATTTGTTTCGCTTGCGCTGTTTAATAAAACTCGCACTTGACAACTACCATTGTTACTTTGTTTGGCGTTTACGATCGCCGTCGACATGAGAACGCGCTTGCGCCTTTCTCCTATTACATGATGCACTGATACGCCACTTGACCTCTCGCTTCCATTGACTGAGATTTTTTGTTCTGGATCTATCGAATTCTCGTTCTCTAATCTCTCGGCAGACGTAGTTGCTTCCTTCCTCCTTGAGAATTTTGTCGCTTCTCTTCCTCGATGGCATAATGTATTATGCCTTTCCCCGCATTCTCGACACGCGCCTGATTTGCAATTTGCAACAAAATGATCGTTGCGAAGACAATTGATGCACAACCTTAGCCGTTTTACCGTTTGAATTCTATCTTCAACAGAAAGGTTTAAAAATTGAGTACAAGCATAAATAAGATGCTGACCTTGACATAAATAGCAGCCTCCTAAGCCCGTTGTTGACAGCAATGTTTTGCTATGAGATTTCAGATGAAACGGCTGCCCTGCCTTGCCGTTATTATGCCGTTCTTGATTCGCCCTTGATTTGTTCGCGACATCCCCTGAACCTTCGCTCAGAGATGCTCGCTCCAAAACCTGACATCGCCGTTGCAGGAACTCGATTATGATGTCCGTTGTTAGAACCTGTAATGGCTCAGCATGCTCTTCCCAACGCCTTCTTGTGACATTATCTAAATTCTTTTCCACCATCAGATAAACCATCAACTCGCTCCAAGAATCAGTTGGAAGCTTCATAGATTGTAAGACTCGCAAATGCCTCTGCACATGATCTATCAGATCTCGTATCGCGTCGGCTGACTCCCGATGCACTCGCGGTAGCTCGAACAGACACTGAACGTGCCGCTTGCGAATGGCCTTCTCATCCTCGTAACGTTTTTTTAACAGTTCCCATGCAATTTCATAATTTTGTTCGGAAATTTGAATCGATTCGATAGTTCTTGCAGCTGGGCCGCTCAATGATCCGACCAAGTATTGATGCTTCTGTACATTAGATAAATCGCTATCGTGAATTAATGTTTTAAATGTATCAGCGTACCTTTTCCAGTCTTCAATGTTTCCGTTGAATGTCGGCAGCTTGATGATTGGTAGCTTTACTTGCGACTCGCGTTGCCCACTAGGTTGAACTCTTAATCGTTCCAACATTTGACCTTGCTGATCCAACACACGAGCCAAGACGTCATTGCCATTGGAACGCTCCGACAGCTGTTGCATCAAAATTGTTTGCTGCTCTAAGACTTGAACTAGCGTGTTGTCGCTAGCTGGACTTCCACTAGTGGATGGATTACTTATCGTTGAAGATTGCGATGATGGTTTCAGTTTTTCAAGACTGCGCAACAACGATGCTTTTATTGCGAAATATCGCTCCTCGTACTCCGATTCTTCTATTGCGTCTCCTTCTTCATATTCTCCTTCGGGAACCATAGTCAATAATTGCTGTGAGATATTTTGAAATCTAATATATGCCTCCTCTAAATTCTGGATTCGAACTTCGATTTCTTCTTTCGTAGTGCTCTCGATATTTTCCTTTATTCGATTTGCAAAATTTCCTGTTGATGTTAATTTTGCCTTAGCGTAGCCCCTTTGTCTTCTCAACTTTTCACTCATCTTATCAATTATTTGATTCCGCTTATCTTATCTTATTTACAGTTACGGCCGTTGATTTCAAATCTTTGGTTGTCCTTGTTGACGATGGATAAACACGAAACGAACAATATTATATGTTGATAACAACTCTGACCGCTAAGGTCGATTGATCATTAATTGTGAGCAAGATTGTAACGACTTGGATTTGAAATTGTAGCCCTTTTAAAGTTAATTACTTAATTGCTTCTTCTTGTATCGATATGCCATGCGATTTCTCGAGTTGCCCAGAATTTTTTTTCCTTTCCGTCTCGCAAATGTGGCCGATCCGGCTCGAAGGACCATAAATGGTGTGATGCGGTTCTGTGAGGATGTGGACTTGATCGGCTCAATTTACGATATTCAGATGTTGTTAATTTAAGTGGACTGTAGTTTAATAATTAAATTCTAGTACAATTCGAAGACCTCCTTTTTTGTCACAAACTAATAAATCTCTCGCTCGTTCGATATGATTTACGCTCACTTGAACTAATTCTTGATGATCCGCACGCACGCACGCACGCACGCACGCACGCACGCACGCACGCACGCACGCACGCGCACGCACGCACGCACGCACGCACGCACGCACGCACGCACGCACGCACGCACGCACGCACGCACGCACGCACGCACGCACGCACGCACACTCTCTCTCTCTCTCTCTCTCTCAACCCTACATTCGGCCATTCTGCACGGACGTTCGTCCCCGAACGTCTTCGTTTTCGATTTCAGACTCGGAGTCATCGCTCGCATAATCTATCCATGGTTTCAGGTAGTCTGCGGATGTAGATGTTTTTAATGATCCTTCATGCTCACCCACTTTGTGCACAATGTAACGATCGTTGCGTAATATTTTTGATATACTGTATGAACCGAGATACTTATTTGCTAGTTTTAAAGGACCTAGCTGTGTACGCTTTATCGCTACTAAATCGTTTTCTTTATATTTTGTATCCGGTTTTCGCTTTTTATCAAAAGTCGCTCGGTTTTCGTAATACATTCTTTCGCTTGTCTACGTAAGTCATTACGGCTGTTTTGAAAATCGTCAATCCATTCCTTTTCTAACAATTCTCGGATTTGAGGATCTTCTCGTATACGTACATGAGTTCCAAACAATAAATGAGATGGTGTTGTGTTAATACTTCTTTGTAATGTAGAATTTAAATATAATTAAACTAATTCAAGAAATTTAAACCATTCTTCACGCTTAGGATCTGAAAACTTAGTTAATAATGATATCAAAATTCGATTTACGCGCTCTACTTGTCCATTCGCACGAGGGATTCCGGTTGTAGTCAATACATGAATTATATTTTCTGTCGAACAATAATCAATAAATTCTTTAGATGTAAAAGCCGCACCGCGATCGGAGATTATTCGTCGATTTCCAAAAATAACTGATTGCTTTCTGAGCTTATTGACAACTTCGGTCGCATTTGTAGTCTCAGTAGCATATAGCCATACAAATTTAGTGAACGCATCTACTACAACAAAGATGTATTTATAATTTTTTCTCGTAGAGGGTAACGGTCCCATATGATCGATATAGTACGTATCCAACGGTAATTCACTTTTTTCGATCACATTCAAATATCCTTCTTGTTTACCTTGTTTTTTCTCAGCTAAAATGCAAGCCACACAATTTTTTACTACTTTTTCAATTTTTGCTTTTATATTCGGCATCCAATAGTCTCTTAATAATAACGTTTCTGTTTTCGCAACTGAAAAATGTCCTCTATCGTGTGCTTGTTTAACGACTTGTGTGCGCATTGTTTTTGGTACTACTAATAAAACATCTCCGTTATGTTTTTTAAAAAGCAAACCATTTTTTATCACATAATTATCATTACTTCCCTTTTTTATTGTGTCAAACATTTTCTTTACATCATTATTATCTTGTTGTGCCCGTCTAAATTTTACAGTTAAACTATACACGCTCGTCTACAATCATACAGACTGAAAAAGGACTCAATGCATCTACGTGTATCATATTTTTTCCAAATCTATGCTCAATGGTATAATTATATTCTTTCAAAAGTAAAGCCCACCGGGCTACACGCACGCATAAGTCTTTTTTATGCATAGTTAATGTAAATGCGCGACAATCTGTTATTATTTTAAACGATATTCCTAGCAAATAGACACGAAATTTTATTAATGCTTTAACAATAGCAAGCACTTCTAATTCATAACTTGTATAACGTCGTTCTGCAGGGGATGTTTTGCCGCTTGAATAATAAATGGGATGGAATTTATTATCTTCATTATCTTTTTGTAATAGAATCGCAACGTAACCATCAATTGACGAATCGGTATGTAACTCTGTTTCCGCACCTAATTTATATAGACGTAACACAGGTCTATCACACAAAATTTCTTTCAAACAATTAAATGCCTGTTTCTCCTCTTCTCCAAATTGAAATTTCGCATTTAATTTAAGCAAGTTAGTCAAAGGACGTGCTATGATTGAATATTTCGCTATAAATTTTCTGAAGTAACCACCCAGACCGAGGAAATTCTGCATTTGTTTTACATTAGTTGGCTCTGGGAATTTATATACTGCTTCGATCTTATGCATGGACGGATATATTCGACTATTTTCCACCACATGTCCAAGAAATTCTACCCTGCTCTGTAAAAAGCAACACTTCTTCCAATTTATTATTAGTCCTGCCTCGCTCGCGATCTTTAATACTATTTCTAAATTTTTTATTTCTGTATCTCTGTTTGCGGAAGGAATTATCAAATCATCTAAATAAATTAGCACTATTTTATTGCGAATCGCATCTTTAAAAGTTGCATTTATAAATCGTTGGAAAATTGATGATGACCAAAGTTGCAAAGACCAAAGGGTACTTTTAAGAATTCATAATGTCCATCAGGGACTATAAAAGCTGTATATTTTTGACTCTCTTTTTATCTACTGAAACATGAAAAAAACCGTTTTTCAAATCTAACGTACTAAAATATCTCGCATTTTACAAAAGATCTAATTGGTCTTCTATGAGTGGAAATGGCTATCTATCGCGTACAATCTTTTTATTAAGTTGTCGATAATCGACACACAATCTAATACTTCCGTCCTTCTTTTTTACCAAAACTACGGGACTTGCATAATCAGAAAGAGAAGGCTGTGCAATGCCATCTCGAATCCACGCGCTAATATGCTCATTTACTTTTTCCTTCTCTAACGGCGATAATCGTCGAGCCCTTTGATATACTGGCTCTTCATCTTTCAAAACTATAAACATCTTAACGTTCGTTTCTTTAACTTTAAGAGGATGGTAGTTACGCACGGCATTCTCAAGAGCTAAGTGATGTTTGTCATCCGTAATGTGCGTCACGTCCACTTCGTCGGTTTTCTCGCATTCTAAATTTATTTGAAATATTTCAGGCAAGTCTTCATGTTTATTATTAATTATCTTTTCCAAAGAATTAATCGATACATTTCCGTTCTTTACGCGTAATTCAATCGTATTTAAGAAATCGATGCCAATAAGAAATTTATAAGTTATACACAACTCGAATGAGAATAGGATAAGAACGCCCGTCGACTGTTAGTTCCGCACTAAATTCTCCTAGCGTTACATTTTCATTTAATCCTACGCTACGAAATCGCGTTTCTTTATTCTCTAATTGAGGCGATCTTAACTCAATGTATTGATCCATGCGCATGAGACATAAGTCGCTTCCCGTATCAATTAAAGCGATAATTTTACAACCGTTGATCGCTTCTTTACGACATTTCGTTTGAATTATTTTCGTCGCAACATAAGTATTTTTTACCTCCGCTTCTTCCTTACATTTCGCCGCAATATGATCCCGCTCGCCACACTTGAAACACTTAGGTCCGCTTTCTTTCGTCGGACAGTCCCTGCTAAGATGGTTAGCTAAGCCGCAGTTGAAGCAGTTCTTCTTTTCGCTTTTCGATATTTTCTGCTCACTCTTTCCATCGCCTTTGTCTACCCGCGCCTTTCCCTTGTCGAATTTCGTCGTGTGGTACTTTTTATCTCTTAATGTGATCCAATCGAACGCTTCCA
Organism: Camponotus fellah; assembly: GCA_030586385.1. NCBI lineage: Eukaryota > Metazoa > Arthropoda > Insecta > Hymenoptera > Formicidae > Camponotus > Camponotus fellah. The sequence continues at coordinate 107,832 of JAPIVC010000414.1, read as the reverse complement.
ACAATGCTGTTTTAGTTTTAAGGCCACTGATATGCGCTTAGTCTCTTAACATGCGGTCGGGTATGCCGTCGATGATGTATTCGGCAATCTCGTCCTCGTCAATCGGAATACGATTTCCAAGTATAACTTTTTGATGTACGTAATCGCTGAATGTTTCGCCTTTCTTCCATTCGCGCTTTTCGAAAATCCTTGCGTAGCTTCATTCTGTTAGGCCGATGGTCAAACATGGTTTTGAGCTCACAGAGCAACGCTTCCACAGATATTTCGAGAAACTCGGGCTTCGAATGTAGCCACTCCAACGCTTTTCCCTTAAGTCGCATACCAATTAATAGTTTTGTATGTTCATCATTTAATCGGTATGTCCGTCTCACTAGCCGTAGCTGTTTTTCCTATGTCTCAAAATTGCCCATCGTACCATCAAAAGTAGCAAGCAATTCGACTATAGCGTTTATGCTGACTTTCGACTGTGTCTGACCAGGCTCTTCTTCAATGCGCGCTCCTGATGCACGAGCTGTTCCTGCTCTCAGTGATTCAAGCTCTCGTTTCAACGTATTCAATTCTTCCTCGAGCACACGTCTATCAAGGGAATATTTCTCTAATTACGCTTGTATCCTAGAGATATTTCCTTCATGTGTCGTCATATCTTCTGTGTTTCTAGCTTCTTGTTCTTCTGGTAGTTTCTCAGTCCAGATACCAGAAGGGTTTACTCTGTTTAAACGGATTATCAACTCGCTTTTGTTTCCAGAGATTGATAATCCCAGCTTTCGCAGTTCGTCTTTTAGTTCTCCTAATGATAAGTCGCTCGCGGTTCTAGCACTCATGCTGTCCCTCACGAATCTCTCACAAATAGTTAATCCACACTTTAATTCACTGACGCCTCTTACGTCACCGATTCTCACTGTGGACTCTTTCACGACCACGCGATACTCGTCACTTTCTCGCGATACTCGTCACTCCTCTCGATTTCACACAACTCGTTTTACCGCGACACATCGGCTTTATCCCGAACTGGCTAGCTTTATCCCGGTTGAGCCCCCAAATTAATATGTGGGATAAAGCATGAGATAAATTAAGTGTGTTAATAAGCGGTTTATTGATATGGATATACAGTAAAGGAAATTCACTTGATTTGATGCTCTCGGCATGCGCTCTGACCACACTCTGCCTTCATGCATACTTTTTCAAACACTCGACTCTTATTCCAAAGGCACACACTGCGTTCTGCGTTTTGTCTTCATTTATGTCACACTTGTTAGCTGACACGCGCCACTCACCGAACGAGAATCGTTCCCACACATTCTCTCTCTCTCTCTCTCTTTTTCTCTCATTCCCACACACACACACACACACACACACACACACACACACACACACACACTCTCTCTCTCTCTCTCTCTCTCTCAACCCTACAGTAATATATTACACAGATATTACATAGTAAAATAATTGATAATTTATATATAATTAAATATAATTTTTTTTAGAATTATTTAAAAAATATTTAAAGTTAATAACATCTCTAAATGAAATATAATCAAAATATATGTTATAATCCGAAAGATTATAACTTTATTTTATTTTACCGTTAAATTTTATATAATTAAAATGCGATGTAATGTTCACGAACCGCGTAAAACCGCTACCTCAGTGAACCACGCGCGAGTTCGCCGGAAACGCGAAAATGCCAACGAAGGGATTCTCCTTCGCCTGCACTTGGACTTCGCCACACGAAAATCTTCCATGACATAAGGTCATGTCGCTAGGCTATCCCCTCCAAAATATCTCTAAAAACGAGATGTTAAAAACCGTCCTCCGCGAATCCGCGGACAGTCGTTAATTAAAAATCAATTGATAAAGACCTGGACTAGTTACTATATTTAGCGCGATTATAACAATTAAAGTCTAACGGAACGAAGAGGCGAGAAAGAAACTTGAAACTCCCGAGAAGGATTACGAAATAAGATATATTCAAAACTCAAATTATATACAAATCTAGTTAAAATAAACGATTTGATAAAAAAAAAGAAATAAAGAAAGGAAGAAGGTATTGACTGGTCCCGAGGCTTCCATCGGGTTTTCCCGGCAACATCCCACATCTCGTGTCGCACCCGGCATAACATTTTGGTGGCAACAGTGGGATGGCGAGATTGAGAACCATCGAAAAATCCTTCTGGACTTTTAACATCTGCAACAAAAAGAAAATATAAAATTACTAAAGTGGACGGAGCAACTGCTATATTAAAGCAGACGGACTCAAACAGATCACAGCACGTAATACATGAAGCCAACAAGTGAGAAGGGTTTACGGTCAAGCAACTGTATCTAAAAAGGAGCACCAGCGCCTAAGGACCTACGTCAATCCAGAACATAATGCAAGCAATTTTATATACTAAATTAAAAGATAAAACCATGCAAGGCTTGGAGAACGCGAAATATACAAACGTTTGAAGATTTAAAACAACAATTTAAAATGTTTTATCAAGCAAAACAAATCACGACTCATTTGCAAATAAGGTTTAACTCGCTAAAACAAAAATCCAGAGAAACCGCACATGCATTCAGACAACGTGTCGATACACTAGCTATGAAACTATATGAATCTATGGTGGAAGGAGAAGAACGATCTCCTTCATTGAAACAAGCGATACAAGAAACAATTAAAAAATTAGCTCTAATAAATTTCCAAATCGCATTACGCAATGAATTAAAAATTCTCGTGCGATCACAGCGATATATTACTCTCCAAGAAGCTGTAAATGCGCGAGCGCGGAAGAGAAACTTATCAGATCATCTGTCACACGAGCACCCGGCTTCTCTAATAAAAATAAATTTGACGCTAAACATACACGATCAATTCGAGATACAAACATAAATTGCAGTGTTACAAATGCGGAAACTCTAGACATTATGGACGCGATTGTCGTTAACAGTAATAAATATACACTACCAAAACCGGAAAAATCTACTCAAATAAATACTCTAAACAAATTTTGCAAATATTGTAAAAAATCCGAACACAGTCGCGAAGAATGCTGAAATTTAAATAGATGACCAAAAATTAATATTAAAAATAATAAACAAAATAATAGAAATAATTATAAAGATAATATGCGTGAACAAAAGACTAGAGCTAGACTAAAGAAAAAGAGCGCTGACTCTGCAAGCAATAACGAAGAGGAGCAGGAAGAAAAACGAAGAAGCAACCGCGATCTGCTCTAGCGTATCGCGTAACGCATGTTAAAAATATGCATGCACCATCGAAAGACGAATTATTACAAGTTACACTATCAATTCGCGAAGTAAAAGGAGAAAAAATAAACATGTTATACGATTTCGGATCAACAATTTCCTTAATAAAATTAAAACATTTGGACGACACATTAATATACAAGAAGAAGATAGCACTTATAGGAATAAGCGAACATAAAATATATACATTAGGCAAAAATGTACGCTACGATAAAAATTAATAAACACAAAATTAAACATGCATCGTAAAAGACAATATCGCCATAGAACACGGAGTTCTAGGACTAGACTTCCTTAAAAAACAAACAGCTAAATGCGATTATGAAACTAACGAAATAAAAATAAAAGACAGCACATTAAAACTCCATCCTTGCAATAAAATAATTTTAAATCCGATTAATAAGATATATATAAAATAAAAGCTGCGACTAATCGAAATCGGATTGAGATAGGGATCTCAATAGAAGAAACTACACCAGGAGATTATATTGGAAGCTGTCTAGTAGAATTAAAAAGTTTTTCATGTCCCGTGAGCGTAATAAATACGACCGATGAAACTATCGAGTTAACAACCTACATCGTCACATTAGAGGACACGGAGGACAAAATTAGCACAACCGAAGTAAATACAATAAAATCAAGGACAAAGATTAAAACCAACACTCCGCGAGTCCAGCGCATTTAACAACTACTGCGAACTCAAAATACTTACAAAAAGAAGAGGGACAGACGCTCTTAAAAATCTGTGAAGAATTCAGCGATATATTCCATTTAGAAGGAGAACCACTGATATACACCGCGACGGTAGAGCATAAGAACATATGGGCCGTAAAACATTTTAGACCATACGTATATGAAACGAAATTTAAAATTGTGACCAATCATAAACTTCTTATATAGTTGTTTAACGTAAACGATCCCGGGTCAAGACTAATCCGATGGAAATTAAAACTAGAAGAATACGACTATGAAATTAAACATAAGGTTGAACGAGCAAACGCCACCGCCGACGCATTAAGTTGCAACGCGATAACGAGACCTTCAAATGAAAATAATAATTATGAATTCTTAATAATAGAAGAAGAAGAATACGAAGCAAGCAGTGAACAAGCAAAAACATTTACAAAAGAGGAGAAAAAGCAAATACTCTCCGAATATGGTGTACCTATAAGAGGGCACCTATATTAGGTTTCCTTCAGGAAACTGAACGGACAATAAGAAGAACGATCCAACTTCAACATAATTGGAAAGGCTTAAGGATGCTTTGTATGTACAATCCTAGCAAGAAGTAGCTGAAAATCAATATTGACGGATATATCCACTTTTGATGTATTTTAAGTAAGAAATTGTATGGAATATTACAATTTAATCATAGCTACAGTGTAGAGATGTATTTTTTAATATTTATTGCGTTTTTACTAAAATATTCCTAATTTTGTAAATCGAAATGATTAATTTTTGGCAGAGAATTTCACCTTGTGACAGATACATGGCTAACTTCATTGAATTATATTTAATATCTTTTCAATCAGTTAATATTTATATAATATTGTTATTTATATAATATTATTTGACCAAATATTTCCTCCGTATCTAAACTACAAATTTTGCAATTTTTTGCAAATTTCAAACAAATTTTGAAAATTATTTCCATGTGTTTTTGTCATTTGAATCAACGTGGTTATACGTTTCTCATAAGAACACATGTTAATTCGATGCAAATTAAAATCCCTATAACTTGTGAACGCTTTAATGAATCGATTTAAAAATTGTACTGAAGATTTTAAACATATGTAAGGACATTCTGTACAATTTTCATTAAATTCTCAATATTTTGAAAATAAATAAACGAAACATCCTTAACAAAAGATGTCGAACGATATATTGCAAGATGTGAATCTTGTGAAGAAAATAAATTATCGTGAAAAAATAAAGTACTGTTAATAATTACGAATACGCCTAATAAACTGTTTGAAAAATGCGCGTTAGACATTGTCGGACCACTAACAATTACTACTAATGGAAATAAATATTTATTAACTTTCCAAGATAATCTAACTAAGTTTAATAAGGCAATACCGATTCCGAATCAAGAAGCGAATACAATTAGTAAAGAATTTGTTATAAAAATACTTGAACACGGAATATGGAAAATATTCTAACAAGAAACTAATTTCATGAGCGATATTTAAAAATACTTGTAAACTATTAAAAATAAACAAAATTCAAACAACTGCGTATCACGGAAAGAAATGGCGCATCACACATTAGCCGAATATCTACGACATTATATAAACGAAGATTAAACGGATGAAACTGGGATAAATGGATACCGTTCGCGATGTTTACATACATATGTTAAACATAATAGAGCTCCATAAGAGAGAGATAATTTTAAGTTTCGTACATATTAATTTGTGTTTTTCTTGTTTGTATTTTCTTAAATTTTATTTCCTTCTGTTTCTGTTGTTTTTATTATATGATTTTGTGTGCGTGTGTGTGCGTGCGTGCGTGCGTGTGTGCGTGCGTGCGTGCGTGTGTGTGTGTGTGTGTGTGTGTGTGTGTGTGTGTGTGTGTGTGTGTGTGTGTGTGTGTAGAATACTTTTATTGTGATGACATAATAATTTAAAGACATATATATATATATATATGTATTATACAGGGTGTCCGTCGATTTTCGACCTTAACGAAAAAAATAAGTAGATTGGCTCAAATTAAGAAGAAATTATCTATATTGTTTTGGGATTGTCGCAATAATTACGGAAAAATTAAATAAAGAAGATCGGCCAATCTGCGTATAGAAGCGCGCGGCGACGAGAGTCGTCCCACTGTAATCCGATACTAGTCGCGCCGCGAAGCGGTGGGCGGGTCGCTCGAGACATGATGCGATATATCGCAATACCGCGCCGAAAAATGACCCGTCCTTTTAGTGGCAAGAAAATGATGCGCTATCATTTCCACACCACCTTGCGGTAGATAGCATGGTGCGCTTTTTTTATAGTGGTTTCCCCACCGGCCTATTCCACTCTCAATTTGAAATTTCAAAATGCCATTACTATACGCTGAATACATCATAAATGTAAAAAATTAATGGTAACAGTACTTTTACAAAAATTAATCCGTGATTGAAAATCCTTCGATAAAATGTATTGCACACGTTGATAATGATACGATGATAAAATGCTTCACGAATCCTTTCTTCATCTCGTACGAAAGCGCACTGCTGGACCGATTATCCTGATATTATGCACGACACCTAAAAGCAGTTTCACATAATTATTGCACAACACATAAAATTGTACGGCCACTTGGTTTTCGTTAACGCCTGGAAAATGATTCCATCTAAATTGCGGCCGCACGATAAGTATTTTCTCCCGCTAGTCCGTATGCCACAATCATATCCGTATATTCCTGCAGAGTATACTTCATTTTCACTGTTAATTTACTACGCAAACACAAGATTTTTATTAAAATGTCTTAGCTCTCGCACGTTGTTATCAGATTGCGTACGCCGGCAGCACGCAACTACAGCTGACAGCTGAGCGGATGTGAGTGTAAGCGTACGTGTGGGGTTCGACGCCTGCGCACTATGGTTGTCCGCTCAGCTGTAGTTGCGTGCTGCCGGCGTACGCAGTCTGATAACAGCGTGCGAGAGCTAAGACGTTTTAATAAAAATCTTGTGTTTGCGTAGTAAATTAACAGTGAAAATGGAGGTCCTGCTGCGGAATATACGGATCTGGTGGCATACGGACTAGCGGGAGAAATACTTATCGTGCGGCCACAATTTACATGGAATCATTTCTCGGGCGTGCACGAACAACCAAGTGACCATACAATTTTATGTGTTGTGCAATAATTATGTGAAACTGCGTTACGTCAATATCAGGATAATCGGTCCAGCAGTGCGTCTTCGTGTACGAGATGAAGAAAGGATTCTTGAAGCATTTTATCAACGTATCATTATCAACGTGTGCAATACATTTTATCGAGGGATTTTCAATCGCGGATCAATTTTTGTAAAGGTACTGTCACCATCAATTTTTACATTTAAGGCACATTCAGCGTATAGTAATGGCATTTTGAATTATTTTCAAATTGAGGAGTGGAAGCCTATGGGGAAACCACTATAAAAAAAGGGCACCATGCTATTTACCGCAAGGTGTTGTGGAAATGATAGCGCATCATTTTCTCGCCACTAAAAGGACGGGTCATTTTTCGGCGCGATATTGCGATATATCGCATCATGTCTCGAGCGACCTGCCTACCACTTCGTTGCGCGACTAGTATCGGATTACAGTGGGACGACTCTCGTCGCCGCGCGCTTCTATTCACGCAGATTGGCCGATCTTTTTTATTTAATTTTTCCGTAATTATTGCGACATTCCCAAAACAATATAGATAATTTCTTCTTAATTTGAGCCAATCTACTTATTTATTTCGTTAAGGTCAAAAATCGACGGACACCCTGTATATAATAACATTAAAAAAAAAAAATTATTCATTACATCAATTATCTATTTTATAATACAACGATTTTATATCATAATAATGATTCTTTGAATGAAAATTCTTTTAAAAATGGATATATGTAGTGAGTTAAACGAAAAAATTAATTATGCATTATTATTTAATTTTTTTTGTATCAAAATTTAGAAATTTAAATTCAAAGGGCGCTTATGTTATATATTTTTCTTTATATTTAATAGAATCATATAAATTTTGAATATTTCGTTAAGTTATTTTTCTATAATAATAATGCGTTACGTATTTACATGATAATTGTTGATCAATTTTGTAATTAACATTTAATTAGTTTTAGATAATTGTAGAATACAGTATATAATATAATTATCTTTCTTACATTAATTTTCTTTCGTAGTATTCAAATGTTTTGATATTAAAAGTATACAAACATTTTGCGGAGGAATTGACTTATATATTTTTAGCATACTTTTTTTATATTATATAACTCATAATAATTTAATATATAATAATCCACTTGTAAATACTTGTTTTATACAAAAAATTTATATAAGATATTTTGATAAAGTTTATAATACTTAAAATCTATATTTGATACGACAAATTTAAATTAAGGATATAATAATTAAAAAATAAAAATTATATATCAAAATTGATACATCAATCGATACATCAATATGCACAGATTAAAATATATACACAAAGTGTCTCGTAAAGCTTGATCGTGCGTGCCTCTACTCTTGCTTTTTCATTGGTATACGACATTCGACGCTGATACATCTATTGCGCATATCCTAAGATACAGTCTCGCAAAACACGCGCTTATTCACATTTTTAATTCATATTTTAATAATTATTAAAAATTGTAGAATGGTGAAGGATTTTTCTGTTCAATTTATTGCGTTCTATCCTCACGAATGTTAGCACAATTTTATGAAACAATTTATATATCGATATGTGTGTTAAACATTTATTAAATGATATAAAATCCATACGCGATGGTAAAATATATACACACGAACGTTAGCACAATTTTATGAAACACTTTATATATCGATATGTGTATTAAAAATTCATTAAATGATATAAAATCCATACGCGATTGTAAAATATATACATAATTATTCACACACAAATAAGAAATTGACATATTTACTTATTATAATATTGATGTGAAGTCACATAAATATTAAAGAAATATGAACAAAAATTATTTAGTAAAACGTTTGAATGCGCGTACATTATATCTGTTCTTATAAATAATGAATAAACTAAATATAATGATAGTTATTAAATTTTAGGGAATGCTAAAGTTTGATTTTATGCAGAACTTTAGTTCTTGGATTCTCTATGAAAGTAACATCTATACTAAAGGTTTGCGGCAAGAAATAGCAAAGTGGAAATGTATTATAAGTGATCATCCTTGTGAAGAAAGGTCTAAGCGTTATTTGAAATGGCATATAGCAAATCATAAAGAAAACATGTAATTCTTTTCATAATATTTTATTCTTTTTATAGAAATATTTTTATAGAAATTTTTTACATTCTGCATATGTTTGAGAAATTAGTTGTCATTTATTTAAAAAATTATTTATAAAATACTAAAATAACTATTAACACAATTTCGTTAAAAGATTTTTATTTCTTCATTGGACTGTCTTCTGTAGACTTTTGCCTGGATGGAAATGGTGGACATATTGCAATGGTTTAAAAACAGCAGATCGTAACACATGGAATAAAGTTTTTGATGCTTACATAGAAAGAAATGATAAAATATTAGAATGTTTGGCTTACAGTAAAAAAAATTCTGAAATTATAATCTATTATTTAGAAACAATAATACCACATATTTTATTTAAATGTAGTTATAATGTAGTTAAATGTAGTTATAATGTATCTTCTCTTCAATTTAAATCGATAGAGCGAGCTTATATCTTAACTATTACTAATATGTTTTTTTCTGTCATTGAAAGACATACTAAATATATGCTTACAAGTTTATTAAGTAATTACAAAACAATAAGACACAGGTGACGATATTATTTAATAAAGATAAACCACACATAGACATGAAGATATATTGAATAAATTATAAATGTATTGTTTTATTCTTTACAGGCATGTTAATGATATTGTGACATTAACTGTTATAATTAACAATGCGTATTCTAAGGGACAATTGAGCGAGGTAAATTAATCAAATTTCTATATTTTATATAATATTTTTCTGTAATTCTGTTCATGATATTGTATTTGTGACAGTGCAATTATTAAATACGAAATCTTTTATTGATAATAATTATTTTTAAAAATCCATTTTAGATAAGAAAATTTGTAAAAAAGGAGTTGAAAAATTCAGTCATTCCCAATATTGAAGACAAGATAGAAACACGCTCGTTGGAAATCGAACATCAGACAAAATATTTTCGATCTTTATTTAAGAATTGAATAACTAGATTTCTAAGATACTTACTATTTAAAAATTAAAAATACAGAATAAATGATTGTAATAATATTTATAAATGTATATATTATACTTAATTATTTACTAATGTAATATAAACATTAATAATTGTATTTTATCAATATAATATTAATTGTACAGTATAATATTAAAAATGTTGTATTGTATAATATTGTACAAAAATATTATATTGTATAATATCATTTAAAAATATTATATTATATTACAATGTAATTCATATTATAAATATTATATATATTTTTAATATTATATTATATTACATATTATATTGTATTACTTTTCTGTGTTACAAATTTAATACATAAATATTGATTTTATACTTACGTGTGTTTATTTTACACAGATACGTATATATACAGGATGTTTTCAATATCTCGGTACAAAGTAAAAGTAGATCTTGCTAAACTGAAAAAATCCTATACCATTTTGCAAAAAAACCTGTAAAATTTGGAGATATAAATTACAAAATATTTAGGTATAATGGGAGGACTTTTCTCGCGGCACCCTTCTAGTCTCGCGCATTCGCCGATCGTTTTTAATGGTTTTACTTTGTTGCGAGATACTGAAAACACCCTGTATATATTTGATATACTACAATATTAATTATATAGAAAACTCGACTCTAAAAGATGCTTCTTTTTTAAACAGAAAAAATTTCGCAGAAAATATGAAAGTTTTATTAAATATTGTTTTATTAACAGCTTTACTGCATAGTAATAAGATTAGATAAATACATTTAAACTCTCGTGTTCTTTTTTATCTCAGAATATATTAAAACAATTTATATTGAAACATAAAAAAGTAAAAAAGATTTAATTTCTCTTTCTCTCTTTTGCTCTCGCTTTCTTTTTTTCACTGATTTCTGCATTGTAATAAATTAATAATCATAAATATGTTCCCATCCGAATCGTCATCCGTAACAACTGTTTTATTGTGCATTATATTCGGATTAAATTTTAATTCAAAAACGCATGCAAATTGTCATGTTGAACACGTTAAATTATTTATTTATATTGCACACTAATATATTAATCATATTATAATCGTTGCAAATCTATTCTTAAAGATCTATTCTTAAATATATTTAAGTTGAACTTATTTAACTTGCTCAAAAAATGCATAAAAATATGCTGATCAAAATGGAAACAGAATTTAAGAATTAAAATCTTGAATTTGAAGAAATATGTAATCTTATAAAGCTATCACATTATATAAATATGTTATTAAAGAAATATTAATAGTAATCGATCTAAAAATGGTACCAAAAATATCTCGTGATATTTATTACTTGAAGAAAAATAGTTTACACTTGTATCTCGTTTATATTGTCGTTACAATTTCCGTATTGCGGAAATCTCAGGCAAATCTCTCGAGGCTGCTTGATCGAATCATCAATACTCGAGTATCAATTTCCAATTTGCACTAATATCGATAATATACTCTGCTATCAGTATTTGAGTTCACGAAGCCAAATCTTCAAGGATAATCTTAATCGTCGAAACGATGCAATGATGTTTTATCTGCTAATCCCGCACTGGATCCGCCTACGACAATCGAATCAAATTGACGTCGTTTAAGATTTATACCTGGTCATGAAAAAAATTTTTATATCGGATCACGAAAAAGAGGGAGAGGCGATCTCGGAGGAGTAGATATTGTGTATGGTATGTGAGAGTGTGTATAATATATTATAGCCAATAATTATACACATGTATCGTAATATATAAAAAGATTGTATTCATTATTATTATATATGTATAATTAAAGTCAATGCAATAGTCTATTTATTATAGCTAATATTCAAGCGATACTGCTACTATTTTCGAAGACTTAATGGTAAACATACATCCAGATGGCTCGGAAAAAACGATTTTTTAATTTCTGCATTTTCTTATATAATAGTATGATATCTTAAGAATATTTTCTTAAAGTTTCAAGTTGTAATTAGAAAAAAATAAAACAATAGCGTATTAAACAGGTAAGCGCTCGACTTCACGATTGGCGCGTAAATGTTTACTTGACAAGCGTCATAGCATTTGCACTCATTTTCTTTTGCTAAATGTTAAAAAAATGCTAGTAATGCGTTAGTGCTAGAAGAGCTAAATATTGGATATTAAACTTTATTTCACGGCAATATCTGAGTATATGAAAAGTAAACATTATGATGATGATATAACGTTCAATGCAAAAAGTACACGCAGATTCGGATTTAAAATTTAAATTCAATATTGTAAATTAATTCATGCAAGCAATGTGCATCAGTACGCTTCAGCAGATAATTCGCGAATAATAAGAATGGAACGTACCGTTCAAGACATGATGAAGAAGACAAGATTACAACGTAGACAAACTCGAATTGGCTGCCATATCTGCAGAGGATTCATTATATGGCCCTAAAGTAAATGATTCCATGTAATTGAAAAGAATCACTGATACATAAAAGTTTAAAACTTTAAAAGTATACTTACAACTTTAAATGCGTTTTTCTCGAAACTGTGTTTTCAAAAACGATAATCAAATACCTCGGGAACCACTGGATGAATTGTATTCTAATTTTTTTCTATTTATCTAGCATAAAATTATGCGGCGTTTGTCGTAGCCGTTTTTTTGTCTTTTATTTTTTTTTTATTGCCAATAAGTGATCCATTTTTTAAGCGAAATTCGCACCTTCAGATTCAGGTAGACGACACTTTTTAAATATTGCAAATTTTTTAAGCAGATTACGACGAAGACATTAGATTTATAATCTATTTTAAGAATCAATTGATTTTTTGTTTTAGATGAACCTTGTACGTGGCATAATGATTACCGCAAAGTGTAACACATGGGAACACGTCTGGCGCCAACGATAATATATATATTTATATATTTTTTATATTTTTTAATAAAAATGTAACGCTGTATTTAAAGAAAATATAAATATACAGGATGTCACTTAATTGATCCACTATTTATATAGCGATATTCCTCGTGGAAAACTGAGTCGAAAAGTCCTGATCCATATTTTTCTATAATGCTTAATAAAGCGGTAATTATTGAGTAAATTTGCGCCAATAAGGACCTTTAGCTTCCTTGACGAAATTTTCTTTAAGGGACGCTTTTAACGGAAGAAATATGATTTTGAATGCAAAATAAAGTTTTTCGCATTGTAGAAGCAAAAAATCTCAAAAAAAAGAATGGTTTAAAATTTTTTTTATTCAAGAAAAAGTGGTTTAAAACTTTTCGACAGGAATTTTTACGAAGAATACTTAGCTTATATACAAATTTGCTTAAGGGACGCTTTTATAGTATATATATATATATATATATACATATATATAAGTGTTATTGCTTTTAAACAAAAAGATAGACTCAAAAATAAGAATGGTTTAAGAATTTTTTATTGATACAAAATTTAGCTGTATTGAAGAACGTTTGACATAATTTTTACGTAGATATTTGATATAATAAATAGTGTGCAATAAGTAACGATGTATGATTTATATGTAATATTTTACATATTATACGAGATTGCCGGCTTGAAATCGCGGGCGACCCCCTTATCATTTTTCAACCCTGCGGTATAGCCAAACTTCTTACTCGTGCATTAGAGGTTGATGTATGTCATGTTGTCATTTAATCATGATGCTCAGTCAGAAATTGGCTATATCGCAGTGCCGAAAATGAAATGGTGGACATCACCCACAATATTTCAAGCCGAAAAATCTCATATAATATGTAAAATATTTACATTACATCATACATCGTTATATTCGTTTCAAAGCACTACAACTTCTATTATATCAAAATATCTACATTATTACAAAAAAATTATTGCATATCTTTCCGTTTTTCAATACAGATAAATTTTGTAATCAATCACTATATTCACAATAAAGTTCAGTTCAAGCCATTTAATTTCATATATATTTGTTATGGTCTGTCTCTTTTAGTTTAAAAGATAAAAGGTGGTGGCCACTTCTAAATGGAACACGCTGTATATATATATATATATATATATATATATATAGTGTGTGTGTGTAGGAATTAGGAAAGTTACTATAAAACTGTTGTATTTGTCACAGCGTGACAAAGCATCCCTGTTGTCGCGAGCGAGACGCGATGCCTTTGTTTATGTTTATGTAAGCAATAGCTGAGGCCGGGTCGTCCGTGCGTTTTCGAGAGCAGAAGATCGTAACCCGCGATCACGGTCTTACATACAGGTCTGGAAACTCCGGTGGTGGGGGAGGTCTCACTTAGTGTGTCCGTTTCTGGAGTTCACGCTTTGCCCGCTAGGTTCGCTGCGATCTAGAAGTGGCAATGCGAGCGAGAGAAATAGAGATAGACGGCAGTAATCATTTAAAAAATTTTTTTTAATTAATATTAATATTAATAATATATGTAGAATATATATTGATAATATATAATAATATATAGATAATATATATATAATATAGAAGATAATATATTTTATACTTACATCAATAAGGATTTTTCCATCAGAATCTCGTTTCACAAGACTTCGCACGATGCATTCTTCTTCAAAATGCTTTTCACATACGTGCTGGTTCGATTGTAACCTCGCGATACCGGGAATTGCGGCCTCCCACATCTCGCGCAAAACTTCAGACTGAGGAACTCTGAAGAGCGAACACTTTGCCTTGACATTTTGTCTCATTTTCCGACAATTTCTAACTACACACAAATTCGGCATCATGAAAAAAAAATGTTATCTTTGATACGACCGCGATTCGTTCAATGTACATAAACAGAGACGACTACTGCAGACTGTCTCTGTCTCTCTCGCTCGCATTGCCTCTTCTAGATCGCAGCGAATCTAGCGGGCAAAGCGTGAACTCCAGAAACGGACACACTAAGTGAGACCTCCCCCACCATTAAAAAAGGCCTGAGTTTCCAGACCTGTATGTAAGACCGTGCCCGCGACAGAGAAAGGTTGTGAGCTCTCTCGAGTATCTTTTAAAGATTTCAATAAAATAGTCTATTCTGAATTTCTTCTCTTTATTTTAATTAACAATTTCCACAAGACCCGCGATCCTACACACATTTATATATATATATATATATATATATATACAGGGTGTTTCATACCACTCGTACTATCCATTTAAAAACTAGAGAAGTGGTTATTTCAAAATAGTAAAAACATTTTCTTTATAAATCGGGTGCGCTCTATCGAATGGACATTTTCAACTTCTGGTTCCGGCCGGAAATAGGCGATTCAGTCTGGAAGTGCATTTTTTTAAACGGAATCCCCTATTTTTCATCGCATATTCTTATAGTTTATCTCGAGAGTTTTCCAAAACACTATAATAAATTATTTTTCCATGAAATATTCGAGTTATGAGATTTGAAATCATTTCTTAATTTTACATAAATCATAAAATAATCTTTTAAAATATTCATTTTTTGATTATCTTACGTTCATACTTTTATGTGCAAAATAATGAGAGGAATCAATTGGTCTAAAGAAAATACGGTAAATGTTTACTTTACCGGACACCTCGCCGATGACCTTGACCTTGACATATGTTGTAGGAGGTTCATTCCTAAGTAAGACATGATTTGAATTTTGCGGCGGTCTCGGTTCTAACAAAAGCTTAGCGCGCCCGTTAAGCCGCCTTCCCCGCGGAGGGGGGTCGGGCGGCACTGTCGGTAGCGTAACCCAATGTCTATCGTCCAAAGTAGTTATTTTTTTTTATATAAAATTATATAAAATCATATAATTTGGATAGTTACAGTGTAATTTAAAAAAATTAATATCTCGCTTCCCGTAGCAGAGCGACGATTTTGTTAGAGAAAAAAGTTTCTTTACGCATCAAAATCTATTTATAAAAAAAAGTTTTAACAAAATCGGTAAAGAGGCCCACTCTCTTTTAGTATTATCAACAAATACCATTATAATATTTCAAAGTCGCATATCTCAGAAACTAAACGAGACCGCCGCAAAATTCAAATCATATGTTACTTAGAGGTATACCCCCTACAACGGTAATTATTTACAAAAACGGACCACCCTCCGATGACCTTGACCTTGACATATATTGTCAAGATCATGACCCTGAACAACATTCCGAAGATTTCAGCCGTCGGTCGTTGTTCGTTAAAAAGTTATTAACAAAACAAATTAGAAAATTATAGTAGTTATTTTGAGTATTGAAAGACATAAATAAGTAGTGTAGAAATAATACATGTATTTGTTTACATTTCTTACTTAAGTAACCTACGAATATAATGTTTTTATGTTGATATCTCTTGTGACTTTGAAACTGAACTGTACGAAAAATGAATCAGTATACAACGAGTTTTCGTAAAGTTAACATCGTATGCTACAAAATGAAATTTTACGAATTTCTCGCTTTAACAACGAATTACGACGAGTTATTAAAGTATTTGCGTACAAAAAATGTTATTCGGAAGAAAATAAAGTGTCCGCGTTGTAATAATGTTATAGAATTGAAAGATGAATATCAATTAATTATTCATTGTACACATCACTATTATAAACAAGTGGAAAAACGTAAGCGCAAAAGAATAATTTGCAATTTTAAAATAAGCGTTTTAACCTTGGAACTTGGTTTGCGAAGGCACATTTAGATATTGCTGTAGCTTGTTGTTTAATCTGTTACGTAATGATGATGAATACTCCTCGACAACTATTTCTGCAAAAAGAACTCAATATTTCATCACGCACAACAGTTGACTGGGTTAACTTTTGCCGAGAGGTAATTAATTTATGTTACTTAATCTCATATTTTTGAAAATTTACATGTATGATACTTATATGCAATAATGTGGCATTTTAGCTCATGCATCAATGGTTAATGCAAAATCACAAGCAAATTGGTGGAAATAATATTATCGTCGAAATTGATGAAGCTAAATTCGGACGTCGAAAATATCATCGTGGGCGATTGATTACAGGACAATGGCTTTTTGGTGGTATAGAACGAGGCACAAAAACATGTTCGTTGTACCAGTACCATCTCGTAACACAGAAGTGCTATTACCGCTAATCGAGAAATACATTGCTCCTGGATCAATTATCTACAGCGATTGTTGGAAAGCTTATCAAAAAATCGATAACAAAAATACCAACACGACGTAGTGAATCATTCACAAAATTTTGTTGATCCGAATACAAGTATTCATACCCAAAACATTGAACGACTATGGAGAGATATTCGTGAAAGCATTCCTCAATACGGACGTAGAGAGAATCAGTTTATCCATTATTTAGCTGAATTTATGTTTAAAAAAACATATGATTTTAATGAACGATTAGACGCTTTCTTTGAAATAATGTCTGCTATGTATCCTGTAACTGGAAATATATAAATAAAAAATTTATAATATGAATTTAAAAATATATCAACTTATCTAATCTAATCAAGCTTATATTTTTTACAGTTTATGTACATTTAAAAACTTGTAATTATGTATAAATGAGGGCCACATACCTAGATACACTTTAAACACTACAATGGTACACACACATACACACAGGGATAAGGGGGTCTCCCCTTCTCCCCCCATCCTTGTTGAAACTTTTTAAAATAGAACTGTTTGTGCGTAAAGAAACTTTCTCCTACAAATGGCGGAGTGCAGGGAAGGTTTCTAATTTTTACCTTAGGGGAGCTACCTCGCCGATGACCTTATATATTTGACATAATGTTGTAGGGGGTACACTCCTAAGTAACACATGATTTGAATTTTGCGGCGGTCTCGTTTAGTTCCTGCGATAGTAAACTTTTGAAAATTATAATGGATTAAATGTTGATAATACTGATAAGAGAGTGGGTCTTTCACCGATTTTGTTAAAACTTTTTTATAAATAGATTTTGATGCGTAAAGAAACTTTCCCCTCTAACAAAATCGTCGCTCTGCTACGGAAGCGAGATATTAATTTTTAAGATTACACTGGAACTATCCAAATTATATAATTTTCCATAAAATCAATTTTTATATTTTGAAAATAACTTACTGATAGACATTGGGCTACCGCTAACGACAGTGCCGCCCGACCCTCAATCCTGCGCTAAGCGCGTACCGCCTTCCTTCCGCTCCGAGGGGCTCCCCTAAGGAAATAAATTAAAACTATTTATCCGATTCAACTAGTTTAAATACTTTAGAATTTTTAACAAAAATTTTTAATTCCTCCTAAGTTCTTCGGGGTCCGTTTTTGTAAATAATTACCCTTTTAAGAAAAAAATATGGAATTGTTAATTGCAAATTACATATTTTTTTTTTGACAAGAATATGCAATGAAAAATAGGGGGTTCCATTTAAAAAAATGCACTTCCAGTCTGAATCGCTTATTTTCGGGTGGAACCAGAAGTTGAAAATATTACCATTCTATAGAGTGCACCGGATTTACAAAGAAAATATTTTATCTTTTTTGAAATAACCACTTCTCTAGTTTTTAAATGGATGGTACGGGTAATTTGAAACACCCTGTATATAACATATTAGTGAAATTCATGTGTCTTGATAATCCTAATACTTTCCACGAAAAAATTCGTGAAAATAGAGACATTTTTTTCAGTATGTGCTCTGAGTGCATGTCTTCCTTTAATTACTTGACATGAATTAAATCGTATCATTCTCCATGCCATCCTTCCATGCTGCCAATCGATTCCTTCCAGATAGCTGGCCAGGCTCTCAAGAATCGACTTCAAGGCAGTCTCTTATTCCAGCCATTCTCTTCCTTGTTATCGGCGCAAGTCTTTTTCCAGTCCTTATCGTCCCGTGACTTTCTTCGGACAAGAGGGGGTATCTATCGTGGACCCATCATCCTAAGAGAACTCCCCAAGTCCTTGCCTCGGCATTCGCCCTCTGGCCTACAGGAAAACCACGGCTCGGCCTACGGGAAAAACTGTGGGCAAAACAGTCTTTTTCTTAAAATTTATTTGATTTTCGTTGCTCTTAGGCTCGTATTAGCTCAACGATTCCAGAAAAACTCTCCTGTAGAAAGAAATAAAAAAAATGTGCAGTATCCTAAATAATTAATTCAATCTCAGTTTTTATCTCTATCTTTTACGGGCTTCAAGTTATTTCCCTTTCTTTTCGGACCTAGGATGTAAAATCATTCCCTAAACAAAATAAATTTGAGGTCTCTTCCAAAATTCTTCGAAGATTGCCCAACCATTACAATTCTCCAAATGCGAAAATACGAATTCTTCCTTTCAAAGAAATAATAAGAATCAAAACAATCATTTTAGACAAACATCGAAAAACATAACGACTACATTCATCCCAGAATTCTAAAGAAGAATTACCTCTATTCGAGATACATCCGAGCCTGTCCCAATTTACATGCTCCAGTTCATTCAAAATTAATTTTTTTAACATTTAAATATTCTTTAACAAGCTACGTGTGCGGATCTGACCACGTGCGATTTAGCCGCATTTTTAATATTGAAGCGACTTAGCTATTGAGTTGAAGGCTGAGAACGGTTCCCCCGCAGCTCTTCGTCATATCGGCGAAGCATCAATTCAAGCGGCAATTTACTCTTCTCGCTCTGTCGCTGCCGACTCTGACGTCGCCGATTGTTCACGCCTTCTCCTCTTCGCGGCTATCGATGCCATCTCACTAATCACTGCCGTCCGACAATCCCGGACGAGTCCCCAAAATGTTACGCCCGGAGCAAGGATTTCGATATATATCGCAGACGGACACTAAGAAATCGACCACTCGCGAAACGCGAAGAAATAAATAAGCACTTTAATGGGAAACGAGAAATTTTTTTAATAGGCAACTCAGAAAACACAAGCGATAACACAGAATAATAACACTACGGCTCTATTGGCTCGTATGTAAAACGCGTCAGCTTGACAGCTGGTTCCAGAACTCACGGTTTTTGAACCGTGGTTCCCGGGCCGGAGCGAAAAAAATCCCTGCTTCGAATGCTGAAGCAGGGATTTAAGAAGTCCTTTTAGGATGATGGTAGATCCGCGATAGATATCCCTTTCTTGTCCGAAGAAAGTCAGGGAAGATAAGGAAAAAAGACTTGCGCCGATAACAAGGAAGAGAATGGCTGGAATGGGAGACTGCTCTGGAGTCGATTCTTGAGAGCTTGGCCAGCTCTTTGGAAGGAATCGATTGAGAGCCTGTCCAGTGGATTGAGGCCTGGTCGGAACAATGTTCGGAAACCGGGAGCAACAGCTCAGGGAGAGCAGGATATCGTTCGGGGTCCCTGGAAGTCTGCAAAGATTAGTCATCGAGCCCCTTTCTAATTGTTGGGATGACAATCTTGAAGAGGCCAGTGTTACGCGCGCGCCCGAGTCATTACGGCCCTGCCGTTGTCCGGATCTCGACAAGAAGAATATTTATCAACAACGTTAGTTGAGTCTGAAGCCAGCTGTCAAACTGAGCGAACGAGTTTTACGTACGATCCGTAGTATTATTATTCTGCACTGAGAAAAATCATTTGATTACCAACAAGATGTATATGATTGAAGGCATTTTGGTTAATCAAACAAGAATTTCTAGTTATCATGATAAGACTCGATTTTTTATAACTAGAACATTTAATATTATAGATTTTACTATAAGGATTTAGTTAGTATTTTCTGATAGGATCTATAAAATTTCTTGTTACATTAATTTTTTTGCTTGCCGCTAAGCGGCGAGTCACTCTTAACATAACTCGTATTCAATATTTGTTATAAAATGTATATAAAGAATTAGTGTTAACATTAAATCCAAAGTATATTTTTTTTCTCTTACGAGCAGTAGTGCCAGAAAGAGGACTCTAGCTCTCTGATTGCGTGTATTTGAGCTACATCTTCTTCTTGCATTACTGTTTATCAGTTTAATTTCTAACAAACTGAATTTAAAATAATTTATTCAATAATCTGGATTGAATTTATTCAATAATCTTGTTGGAATTCAGAATATAAAACAGACTTTTGAAATTAGATGGAAAAAATTTTAGACAACTTGGTGCTGGCGAGTTTAGTATTATTAATCAGAAAATTTGGTAAATTTAACAGGAAGAAATTAATCAAATTCATCTGATAATTCCTACAAAAATTCTGGTTCGTCCATTTTCCAACAGATGTACTGGTTGAATCTATCAGAATTTTAATTAATGCAACCAGATTTTTTTTCTCAGTGTACAATAAAAAGAGGAAGAAAAGCGATACGCATGCACGTAAACAAACTAAAACTATTTATAGAAAATTAAAAATAGACTCACCGAAGGGGAGGCTGTAAGGGGCGCTCCGGACCTGGTTCAATTTTAAAGAAAGGTACGAATTTTGTTTCCTCGCCGTTTGGACTCGATTTCATCAAAATGAATAACATCCAATTGTCGGGCTAACTTTAAATATGCCCACAGTCCCGGCAGCTCTTCAAGGAACGTAGGCATTACTCGTTGCAAAAACATTATCAACAATGATTCTACACTGCAAAAACATTATCAACAATGATAATACACTAGCTAAAATAATAAAATTAATAAATAATCTGTATAAAACATCATCAGACAGATGCAGAATTCTGATAGATGGCGTAAGCTCCAATAACTAAAACGTTATTTGGACTTATGGACGCGAATGATAGAAAACTAATAAACGAACAAATTCAACTATTACACAATAATCAGCAAACATTAAAACACGTCGCGAAAAACCAAATAAAAATCCTAAACATAATTTATTTAAATAAATTAGAAAACATATTAGATTACAATGATAAATTAATAAATCGCTATATTAGAGAATATATAACGTGTGAAGAAATAGACGAACATTTCGCTGTAATTATAGCAATGATAACGAATTTAATTAGAAACGCAAAGGATATTTTAAAATATTTCACATACATACGTAGAAACATAATGCATCCTCTATTAATACCAATAAATGAAATAATTTCCCATTTAAAAGAAGCCCTCTTACAATTACCAGATTCGTGTTTTCCGTTCGAAATAAAATACGACGAATAGTTAACTATAGAAAATTATATGAAAGTAAGCGCGTACTGCAACAAAACAACTATATACAGGGTGTCACTTAATTGGCGCACACTATTTATATAGCGATATTCCTCGTGAAAAACTTCCTCGAAAAATCATGAAATATTTTTTCTATAATGAAAAAAATTAACACTCGAAATCTACGAACAAGGCGATTGAAGGGAAGACGATCTTAAGGAAAAAAGGTTAAAAAAGAAACCGAATAAAATAAAATAAGTGAATATATATTTAAGAGGATAATAAAATATGAGAATAAAATTTGTAATTTAACCGGTCCCGAAGTTTCTGTTAGAATTTCCCGGCTATCCCACATCCCGTGTTGCATCCGGCACAACAAGCTGAACGATTCGACTTCAGCATTGACAAGGCTTAAGAATGCTTTGTATGTACAATCCTAGCAAAAAGTAGCTGAAAATCAATATTGACGAATATTTCCACTTTTGATGTATTTTCAGTAAGAAATTGTGTGGAATATTAGAATTTGATCTTAACTACAGTGCAGAGATGTATTTTTTAATATTTATTGCATTTTTACTGAAATATTCCGAATTTTGTTAATCGAAATGATTAATTTTTGGCAGAGAATTTCGCCTTGTAACAGATACATGGCTACCTTTATTGAATTATATTTAATATCTTTTTAACCAGATAGTACTTGTATAATATTATTTGAGCAAGTATTTCTTTATTTAAACTTTTGCAAATTTCAAACAAATTCTGAATATTATTTCCATACGATTTTGTCATTTGAATCGACGTAATTATACGTATCCCATAAGAACACATTAATTCGGTGCAAATTAAAATTCTTATAACTTGTGAACGCTTTAGTAAATCGATTTAAAAATTGTACTGAAGATTTTAAATATATGTAAGGACAATCTGTACAATTTTCATTAAATTCTCAATATTTTAAAAATAGATATAAAACATCCTTAAAAAAACGTCGAACGATATATTGCAAGATGTGAATCTTGTCAAAAAAATAAATTATCGTGAAAAAATAAAGTATCGTTAATAATTATGGATACACCTAATAAACCGTTTGAAAAATGCGTGTTAAACATTGTCAGATCGCTAGCGATTACTACTAATGAAAATAAATATCTATTAACTTTCCAAGATAATCTAAGTTTCGCAAGGTAATACTGATTCCGAATTAATAAGCGAATACAATTAGTAAAGAATTTGTCATAAAAATACTTGAACACGGAAAATATTCTAACAGATCAAGAAACTAATTTCATGAGCGAGATATTTAAAAATACTTGTAAACTATTAAAAATAAACAAAATTCAAACAACTGCGTATTACGGAAAAAAACGGCATCACACATTAACCGAATATCTACGACATTATATGAACGAAGATTAAATGGATGGAAACTAGGATAAATGGATACCGTTCGCGATGTTTACATACATATATTAAACATAAAAGTGATCCGTAAGAGAGAGGTAATTTTAAGTTTCGTACATATTAATTTCTGTTTTTCTTATCTTCTTTATTTTCTTAAATGTTATTTCCTTCTGTTTTTGTTGTTTTTATAATATGATTATATGTATATGTGTGTGTGTGTGTGTGTGTGTGTGTGTGTGTGTGTGTGTGTGTGTGTGTGTGTGTGTGTGTGTGTGTGTGTGTGTAAAGCGTACTTTTATTGTGATGACATAATAATAACTTAAAAACATATATATATATATATATAAAATATATAAAAAAGAATATATAAAAAAGAACAATAAACAAAAAAAATTAAGTTGGTTTAGAGCAGTCGTCCGACAAGCGAAAGACTCGGGTTCGACTACCGATTCAGCGACTTCGCTCCGATATTTTTCTCGCTTACATCTCTGCAGGGGGGTAAAGAGGGGTCTTATAGTATTCTCGAATGGAGAATCTACCTTGGTTTATGCACCAAGTAAAATATATGCATATGTCTTGTTTCGCGTCTTATTTTTCGCGATTTATTAATCTTCATAAAATTTTACGCACTATCATCCACGGTGGCTCTTAATCGCTCTTTTCTCATATATCGTGTTGTTTAATACATTTCAGAGCCTAATTCTTTATCTATTTTAATTTGTTATTTTTATTTTATTTTTGGACTGTTTTCTGTAAACTTTTGTCTTGATGGAAGAGGTGGACATATTGTAATTTTTTGAGGACGGCAGATCGTAATACATGAAATAAAATTTTTAATAATTCCATGGAAAGGAAATAATAATTTAATGATTAAACGAATTTACCTGTAAGTGAAGTTCTATCATAATTGTATGAAGCGCCTCTTCCGAAAGATAACACGTAGTAATCCTCAATTCTATGTCGAGGGCGCCATAATTTTTAAAGCTAGAACTAAAATACTGCCCGCCATCTAGGTTACCTCCTTCCGATCGGGCCCAACACGTCATTTTTTTGAAAGTTCTGTAGTCGTAGCCTGATGAGTCGGGATTCAAACTCTTTGAACATGGCTATAGGGTGGGACTCATCTTTCGGAAGAGGCGCTTCATACAATTATGATAGAACTTCACTTACAGGTAAGTTCGTTTAATCATTAAATTGTATTTTACGCCTCTTCCTCAAGATAACACGTAGATGTTTAAAGTTGGCTACGACCATGTAATTATCCATACTTCAAAATTATATTTATTGTGAATATAAATGAACAAAAAATGTTAAACATAACTAATGCTTAATATAAATCGCTCTTTATACACGCTTCCACTAAACTTACACATCTAATATTGCTCGCCCAAAATTGGTCGGATCCTGAACGACGGGTCTATTGTAAAATCTTGCGAAAGTGGTTGAATTTGTTGTCCAACCTGCCTGATTTCCTAATTAACTCAAAACTAACACCCTTGCGTTTTGCGGAAGATGTTGACACAGTCTAGTGCTATGCGCTGAAAAAACATTCGTGTTAACATCACTTTCATATAAAATGTCCTTTACCCATCGACTAATAGTTTGTTTCGAAACTACATTAAACGGCTTTTTAAATGAAATAAATAAGGTTGTTATATTATCTCTAAGTTCTTTGGTTCTATCAATATAACATAAAAGGATACTTGTTGGACAAATATTTGTATCTTCTTCGTAAAAGGGTAAACTCAAAATTGATTGGTTTTTTCTCAGTTTAGAGGTTTTGATCCTATTCGGAATTTTAATTTCAATTAACTTCTCTTTGATTACTATATTCTTAATATCTATTAAGGTCTGGATTCTTTGTCCAGTCACTAAGGCCAACAGTGTTACCAATTTTTTACTCAGAATTTCTAAGGAAAGTTCGTTGTTATTTAAATTCCTGAAATAGTCCTATTTTCGGATCCCACGTAGATTCGTATTTCGGTTTTGGGGGTCTTAATCTAGATAGTTCTTTAAAAAATCTCTTTATATTTTCATTTTGTCCTATTTCTGAACCTAGAATGAATGAAATGGCGGATCTTATACAATTAAGAGAACTGTCGTAACCCGACAAAATAATAATTTAATTAAAGTTAAATAAGCAAACCTTGAAATAAGCTGAAGTAAGCAAGAACAGCAAAAGACAGTAAATTAGGAATTACATAAGAGATATTAAAATATAGAAATAAGACGTGACGAAAAGAAAGCAAGTCACGGCCAAAGCTGATTAAGCATAATGAAATCCAAGACGGAGCACGAACCGCGCTCCGACTCAGGGACACCTCATCCTCCTTCCGCCAAATTAAACGATATATAAACCGATCGCGAGATCACCACGGCGGACTATCGTTTGGTAAAATTGTCGAATTGTCATTTGAGTGAACTTGTCGAATTATCGGACCAACGAGTTGCGATCAATATATCAAGCTATTATAAAATACCGCTAACGCATAAAAGATAATTGAAAGTAACATAGGAACAGTGTACGAAGAACGACCGAAATATATTCCTTTACTAAAAAGTACAGAGTGTCTTATTTGTTGCGTGGGTTCCAATCCTTTGGGCGTATAATCCCGAAAAGCCCATCCTCTATGATCGGGCACAACATTAATTGGTGGCAGCGGTGGGATACGCCAGCATCAAGTAAGACAAAGGAAATCAAGGACGTCGTGAAAACACATATCCGCTACTACACAAGGCAGAGAAGTCGATTAAGAACTTCCTGGACACCCGATATAACAAGACGGAGCAACTATTATATTAAAGTAGACGGACCACTCAACATACGAGTGATAAGGGATCACGGTCAAGCAGCTGTGCCTAAGGACCGACACCGATTCACGACCTACGACAAGGCAACGCATCGTCGACGGACAGCGCATCACCGACGGACAACGACCCGTAATACTAGCAGCGTCAGCAGTCGAGCGAACCGATAAGCAACCATGCGATTCATCGCTCTACTACTGTAAGTCGGAATCTATAATTAAATGTCGGAACAATTAAAGCGAGTTAGGTTTCAAAGCCCGCGATTTTTGAGCGAGCCAGCTCGATTGGCAAATAGATTAGGACTCGTAACACCGATACGAGTGGCAGAAGAAGCTGTTCGCGACATACGGAAAAATCTAGAAGACTACTATTCGAGCTTTGAATCGTCCGAAGCGCGCGAACTAGACAATAACGATAACTTCGAACAAAACGAACAAAGCGTAAATCGAATTACTCTTAGAAGAACTCATTCGTCAGTATCTGTCGATCTTAGTATTCTCGAGTTAAATCTAGAAAGAAACATGGATAATATCCAGTCCCAAGCCATCGATAGAGAAATTGAACGCTTACGTGCGCAAGCCGGCCAAGAGGTCGCCGCGAGTTACGAAGACGCAGGTCACCCGGCCAAAGGTACGAGCAATACCTTGTTAGCCGAACTCATACATACTATTCGCGCCATACAAGAGGAAGTAAGAAATTTACGCGAACAAATGCACACCACGCATACTAATCGAGGAAATAGCAATGAAGCACGAGTAAATCCAGACCATGTTCCCCTCGATATAACGTACGGTCGCACAAAGCGAGATATAAGACATAGGCGTAGCACCGCGCCGCATTATTTACCGTTGAAGGAAGCGCGAGTAATGATTCCAGAATTCGATGGAACTTCCCGCCATAAACTCCAAGAATTCTTAAATGCTCGTACATACGCGGTACAAAACATAAATCCCGCAGACGAAGAATCGTTAATGCAGGCAATACTCTATATCAAATTAAAAGGCAAAGCCATGCAAGATTTCGAGACACGAGACATACAAACGTTCGGGGAACTAAAGCAGCAACTTAAGACTTGCTATTAGGCAAAACGGAGCACATTTACAAATAGAGTTTAATTCTCTAAAGCAGAAATCGAATGAAACCGCTTACGCTTTCGGGCAACGCGTCGATAAATTAGCCATGAGGTTATATGAATCCATGGTGGAAGGGGAAGAACGCTTACCCTCCTTCAAAAAAGCGATTCAGGAGACAATCAAAAAGCAAGCGTTAATAAATTATCAAATTGGATTACGAGATGAATTAAAAATTCTCGTGCGGGCGCAAAGATATGCCACGCTTTAAGAAGCAATAAACGGCGCGAGCGCAGAAGAGAAATTGATCGGACCGACAGTAGGCCGAACATACAGCCTCTCTAAAAATAAAAACGACATTAAACACACGCAACCAAATCGCGATACAATTATCCACTGTTATAAATGCGGAAAAACTGGACATTACGGACGTGATTGCAGAAGTGGCAAACTTACCAAAACCAGGAAGAAATCCGCGAGTAAATACTTTAAGTAAATTCTGTAAACATTGCAAAAAGACCGAACACACCCGTGAAGAATGTTGGAATTTGAACGGACTCTTTAAAATAACGCTAATAATAATAACTCTAAACCGTTTAATAAAAATAACCGCCAAGAATACATGCGAGAGCAAAAGACAACGGGAAAAGAGCGCCGACTCTACCAGCAATAGCGAAGAAGAGCCGGAAGAAGCGAAAAGGAAACAACCGCGACCCGCCTTAGAGTATCGGGTAACGCATATTAAAGATATACCTACACTGGCAAAGGATGAATTACTACAAATAACATTGCCAATTTGTGAAGTAAAAAGGCGAAAAAAATCAATATGTTATACGATACCGGATCAACTATTTCTTTAATTAAATTAAAAAATCTAAAAGATAGCGCTCTGATATACGAGGAGAAAATCGCACTCACCGGAATAAGCGGACATAAAGTATATACACTTGGA
Organism: Camponotus fellah; assembly: GCA_030586385.1. Lineage (NCBI taxonomy): Eukaryota > Metazoa > Arthropoda > Insecta > Hymenoptera > Formicidae > Camponotus > Camponotus fellah. The sequence goes on along the minus strand of JAPIVC010000414.1, from coordinate 79,449 downwards.
AAAATGTACGCTACAATTAAAATTAATAAGCATAAAATTAAACACGCTTTTTATATAATAAAAGATGATGTAGTGATAGAACACGAAGGAATCTTAGGATTAGATTTTCTGAAAAAACAAACGATAAGATGTGACTACAAGAAAAACCAAATAACAATAAAGGATAGTACATTAAAATTACATCCACGCAATAAAATTAAGTTGAAACCACGTAGCGAAACAATCGTACGAGCCGCAGCCAACCACAATCGGATAGGGATAGTCCGAGCTGAAGAAACAACACCAGGAGTTTATATCGGAAGCTTGGGGGACTCAAAATTTTTCATGCCCTGTGAGCATGATAAATACAACGGATAACGAAATTGAAATACCCACCTTCGATAGTCACACTGGAGAACATGGAGGGAAATACGGAGGAAGTAAACGTAATATCAAGGAGAAAAATTAAGCATACCGTTCCCCGTAAACAAAAAATCTGACAATTGGACGGCGAACGCAACATTTAAATACGGAAGAGAAGCAGACACTCTTAAAAATCTGCGAAGAATTTAATGATATATTCCACTTAGAAGGAGAACCACTGACATGCACCGCGACGGTAGAGCACGAGATAAACACGCGTGCCGACACAGCTCCGGTGAACGTGAAACCGTATCGTTTACTAGAAAAGCCATAAGACAGAAGTCAATCGACAAATAAATGAGATGTTAAAAAAAAAATCATTGACTAGCACAAGCCAGTGGAATGCACCATTACTAGTGGTTTCAAAGAAAACAGACGCATCTGGAAAACCGAAGCTCCGAGTAGATTTTCGGATTTTCGGAACGATTTAACAATAGGCGATTCATTCCCACTGCCTAATATAACAGACATCCTAGATCAATTGGGAAATGCAAAATATTTCACCACGCTAGATTTAGCATCAGGATATCATCAAATCCCAATGGCTGAGAGGGATAAAAAATAAACAGCCTTTTTCAACCACCCTACGGACATTACGAATTCAATCGAATGCCGTTCGGATTAAAAAATGCGCCAGCAACATTTCAAAGATTGATGAATTCCGTCTTAACAGGAATACAAGGACTTAGATGTCTAGTATATCTCGACGATATTGTAATCTACGGAGCTTAGAAGAGCATAATAAAAGACTTAAAGAAATATTACAAAAACTACGAAAGGCTAATCTAAAGTTGCAACCCGATAAATGGAATTTTTGCGTAAAGAAGTAATCTGGGACATATAATTTCAGAAAATGGAATATCACCTGACCCATCAAAGTTAATCGCAATAAAAGAATTTCCGACGCCAAAAAAAATCAAGGATATTCAATCCTTTATAGGACTCGCAGGATATTATAGAAAATTTATCGAAAATTTTTCACAAATCGCTAAGCCACTCACAAAGTTAACAAAAAAGACAGAGAAATTTGAGTGAACAACAGAGCAGCAAGCAGCATTCGAAACATTAAAAGAAAAATTAATGACTGCACCAGTGCTAAGATATCCTGACTTCACTGAGCAATTTATTGTGACCACTGATGCCTCCGACTATGCGATCGGAGCAGTGTTGTCACAAGGAGATAGGCAACGACCGACCAATGCTTACGCTAGCAGAGTGCTGACAAAAGCGGAACAAAATTATAATACAACTGAAAAGGAACTATTAGCTATTGTTTGGGCAGTAAAGCATTTCAGACCATATGTTTATGGAACAAAATTCAAAATAATAACTGACCATAAACCGCTGATATGGTTATTTAATGTGAATGACCCCGAATCAAGATTAATCCGATGGCGATTAAAACTAGAGAGTATGACTACGAAATCATACATAAGGCCGGACGAGCAAATGAACGCCGACGCACTAAGTCGCAACGCGATACCGGGACCCGCAGATAAAAATACTGACTATGAAATTCTAAACATAGAAGAAGAAGAAAAGAAAAAATCAGCGAAAAACATATACAGAAGAGGAGAAAAAACAAATTCTAGCCGAATATCATGATGCACCGATAGGAGGGCATCAAGGAATCGAGCAAACAATAAAGAGAGTTCGACTCCAACACAACTGGAAAGGCCTAACAAAGGATGTCGAACGATACATAGCAAAATGCGAATCCTGTCAGAAAAATAAATTATCGCGAAAAAATAAAGTACCGTTAATAATCACGGACACGCCTAATAAACCCTTTGAAAAATGCGCATTAGACATAGTCGGACCGTTGACAATCACTACTAACGGAAATAAATATTTATTAACTTTCCAAGACAATTTAACTAAATTTAGTAAAGCTATTCCGATTCCGAATCAAGAAGCGAATACTATTAGCAAGGAATTTGTTACAAAAATTATACTGGAACACGGAATACCCGAAAAAATTTTAACCGATCAGGGAACGAATTTCCTTAGCGAAATATTTAAAAATACGTGCAAATTATTGAAAATAAATAAAATTCAAACAACTGCTTATCATCCAGAAAGCAACGGCGCATTAGAACGATCGCACAGAACATTAGCCGAATATCTACGACACTATATAAATGAAGATCAAACGAACTGGGACGAATGGATACCGTTCGCGATGTTTATGTATAATACGACACCGCATACTGCTACAGGATTTACACGCTTTGAATTAGTGTACGGACACCAAGCTGAAATCCCGACAGCATTAACAAGACCACCGAAACCAACATATATAATTATGACGATTATGCACAAGAATTAAAAGAAAGATTGAGAGCAAGCAATCAACTCGCGAAAGAGCACCTCAAAAAAGAAAAGGAAAAAGCAAAAGGGAACTATGACAGGAAGACACGTAAAACGAACTTCAAGATAGGAGAAAAAGTCCTCTTACACGACGAAACAATTCGTCGAGGACGATCAAGAAAATTAGACTCCCTATGGATCAGACCCTACGTAGTCACCGAGAAAAATTCTGACGTAAACTACACGATTAAAATGGGAAGAAGAACGATACACGTGAATCGACTAAAAAGTTTTATCGAACAGTGAAACTTTTATAAAATAAAGACGCATAAAGAAAGAAAATAAAAATAACAAATCCTACCTTAAGCAAACCATCCGCGACCATGATCTCGGCCAAAACCCGGGCGTGGAGACGCTTCCTGATGAGAAGGCCCAGGACGGCGAAGCGGTTCAACGTAGCCCCGGAGAATCGCCCGACCCCGAGCAGATCCCCAAAATAGGTGGGGCGCCGGTGCGTCCAGAGGAACTGAAGGCCGAAAGGGTGCACGTGGAGAATAGTCCACTAATAAAGGCACTCCAAAAACGATCACTGGACGAAGAGTACGTGCCAGATGATTATGCATCTTCCTCCTTCCCCGCGGAGACCAGCGACGTTATGAATGCAAGATTGTTCTACACTGAACTCTAATCATGTGCGTTTGGAGCCATGAATGAGACGCTTCCAGACACAAATGAAAAAAAAAAAACTCGCACAGTAATCAGTCGACGTCTGAAGATAAATAACTGAGCAATGAGGAAAGAAACGGGGCACAGTAGCAAACTTTCTAAGAAAGCGTAACAGCATAAAAATGACACCTGTCATATATAGTAATATAATATAATATATTGCATTCCAGGAACCTTTTTGTCCTGATCGCAGGCAGACGAGAGGAACCTTGACACTTATGACACTTGGCAAATTAAAAGTTCCACCACGAACCAGGCATACATTTCGAAAAAATTGGGAAAAATTAATCAAGTCGAATCCACGTGGAAACTAGTGATCAAAACGGATATTACAGCGATAGACCGCCGACAGGAACAAGTAACAAATTATGGCACAAACACGAGCATTATGCTATGATAAGCCATTAGAACAAAAAATGAGAGAAACATGCAGCATATTACTGCAGATAACAGAAAAAGAATATAAAAAAGCAGCAACGTTACTAACACGACTGAGGAAAACAGTACCAGTTATCAAAGAAAACAGAGAGGAGGACTAGTAAACGGTCTCGGAACAATAGCGAAAACACTATTCGGCAGGATGGACGCTGACGATGAAAAAATCATCACCGAACAACTAAACCTAATCAAAGAAAACAACAAACGCTGCAACACGCACTGAAAAATTCAGGTAAAAATACTCAACGCCACCATCGCACATGTAGATGAATCCGAAAAAATTATACAGGAAAATGAAGAAAATTCCTAAACATAACAGAGAAGATGCGACAAAGTTGGCTACAAACAACAATAAATTATGGATATCGAGAAGAGATGGATGAACATTTCATCATACTAAACGCGATTATCAAAGATTTAACAATGGATATAACGGACATTATTCCTCACCTAGTTAGCACAAAAAGTGAAATAATAAACATAAGACTAATTCCGATCGAAGTAATTATTGATAATCTTAAAGAAATAGCAACACAAGTGCCACAAGGTACACATTTTCCATTTCAAATTGCACAAGAAAATTGGGAAACAATCGAAAAATTCACAAAAATTAGCGCATGCTACGATAACAGAAACATAATCACGGTAATAAAACTTCCGCAAATCATGTATCCTACATACGAAATAATAAAGGTAACACTCTTACCCACTCATAAACAAAATAACACATTTGTATACGTAGAAGTAAACCAACAAATAATAGCCGTAGATACGGATGGTCGAACATATTTTACAATCACGGAAAGCGAATTAGAAAAATGTATGCGATACGATAATGAATACATATGCGAACAAAACTATCCAATATATCGTATAGACAATCGAGCATTATGCGAAGTACAAACATATATACAACTAGCAAAACACACTGATAATTGTAACATAAGATACATACATACAAACACAACGATATGGATAACGTTAAGTAACGCGAACACGTGGATATATTCCACACAAGCGAAACAACAGGTAGAGATAACATGCGAAAATGAGACGATACAAAAAGTCGAGATTGATAGAATGGGACAGTTGACGATTAAAGGAAGTTGTAAAATCGTAACACCCGACATAATAATAAGAACACAAAAATCTATACCTACAACATACATCAAAACACACATACCAGAATACAATTTAACAGTAACGCCACAAAAACAAATAGACAAATCAATAAATAAAATTGAGGCAATTAAATTACGAAAAATAATAAAAAATCCATCAGAGTTAATGGAACTCAGCAAGACACTGACCGATATAGACGAACAAATAGACAAAGATTTCAAAGCGGAAGTGTGGTTCCCCTATTAGGTGACAATAAATTATTAATATCGGGCTTAACAACTAAAATCTCTGATTTTTGCATTGAAAGAAATAAGGAAATCACGGCTGAGTTGGCCACTGTGGGAAACTTTACCACTATGCCTTCTGCCTCCCTCTGCTTTTATCTTATTCAGAACCTTAGTAATTAGTATAAATGGTAGAAAGGCGTAAAATAAGTAATTTTTTCCACCAACAATTTAAGGTAAACATCCACTGTTATAGAGCTTGATTTTCTTTCCTCCAAGATACATAAGATTTTACATTTAGCATTTATCCTTGACGCGACAAATCTATTTCCGGAAGGTCCCAAACCTTTTGGTGATTTTCCGAAAGGCTACATCTGCTAACTCAAATTCTCCAGTTTCCTTATCCGATCTTCTTAGATTCAAAATCTGCTTCTCTATTTTCTTTTTGATGCAATGACGCGAATATATTTAGTTCGCGTTCCTTTGCACCATTCCCAGATGGTTTTAGCAAGCATCACTAAGTTCTTTAAATCTTACACCCTCCCCCATACGATTTATATAGGGAAAACCGCCGTAGTATTGTCTAAAATTCTTAACCAGAATATCACAATCTTTTTTAAAAAAAAAAATCTTTGGCAAAACATTTGAGACCAAAAAGAAAGCTGCTAACAATTCTAAATAATTAATATGATGCGTAATCTTTCGGATTCGTTCCACAATCCATGTGTTCTATTATCGTTAACATGGAAAAAAATCCCCCAACCCAGTAAAAGGGATGCATCCGAGAAGATTTCTAAGTTCCAAATTTTCGGGATTAACAATACTAGAATATCTAGTTAATAATTTATTTCCCGCTATTTCAAATCACTCTGTAAACAATTTTTTGGACCAAGTGCATATTTTCATCATAATTGCCCTTTGTTCTTAAAAGCGCCAAATATTTCTCTCTTTCTTAATTTTAATATGTGCCCAACCATATTTTGATAGCTGGGCAACAAGATACCAAGGACCCTATTAATTGAGCAAAATCAATCTAAATTTTAACTTTATTTAATTTCTAATTCTTTTGAACTCTCTTTTGATTTGCTTGTGAAAATCTTCTGTCTTTTTTTCTTCAATGACAATTCCAAGGTCATTTTTAATCTATAAATCCTAGAAAGCTGCGGAAGTTTGTGAAGGAATTATACGACTCTTTTCTTCATTTATAATGAAACCAAGCTTATTCTCTTTTCTTCATTTATAATGAAACCAAGCTTATTCATTTATAATGAAACCAAGCTTATTCAATGCTCTACAGATGCATTAATGTTTTATAAGCAATTTGAATATGAATTTCTAACAGCAATAAATCATCCTAGGGAAGGACAGAAATGCAACCCCAGATTCCGTTTAAAAACTTATCACTGGTTTCATAATCTTTGTGAACACATATGGCGCTGTGCTAAGGCCAAAGGCAATTAAACTCAAGCAATTAAACTCAAACAGCTTATCATCAAATGAAAATCTTAAATATTTTTTTTATATTCCTTATGAATAGGAATCATATAATATGCATCCTGGAGATCTAATTTACCCATAAACCAATTAGGGCTTATCTCAGTTTACAAGCTACTTTATAGTCTTCTAATTTAAAAATGATCTGTTTCCTAATAAATTCATTCATTCTTTTAAGCATTAAGAATCAACCTACTTGAACCATCTGGTTTGCTGGGACTTTTAAAATATGTTGACAAAATTGATCTTTGTGAGCAACATCTACTGATAGCTTTGAAATTAATTTCTATGTGATCTTTAGTTGTGAACTTTCTCCTTCAAGGACCATGAAAGTTCTCTGGGACTTGAATTTTGAACCGTTTTATTGAAGGGGATCTTATATCCTTCTATCCAGTTTAAAAATTCTGACATCAGAAGTTAATTTCTTCCATTCCTTCTAACCAATTTCAACTGCCCGCCGGCTTACTTACAAAGTAAACTTTATTAAGTTTTCTTCTTTTTGCTGTGCTGATGTCTGTGATTGAAAATTGCTGCCGATTTTTCCCTTTTTACTCTGATTTCCCCAGTCCTTTTGAACTGGTTCCCTCCTGTAGGTTCTGGTTTCGGTAATCCCACCTGACGTCCTGGGTTTTGAACGGTTGTCGTCGAGGGGGCGGGGCCTTCGATCCTTTAGCCTCTTTTTTTATCTTTAAGTTTTATCTTTAAGTCCTTTTCCCTGATCGTTTCGATTGAAATTTTGCCGTTTTCAATCGTTCTCCTCAAAAACTTCTGACCAAAGAGCCATTCATCTCATTTTTAGCTACATCTAGAGTGTCCTTTGAGCGCTACTTCAATAGCGTTCCACGAGAAATTAAACTGCTCCCGCCGAGCCTTCAAGGTTTCATCCTTTAGTAAATCTTGCCAATAAACGTGCCGCTTCCTCATTCGTTTAAACTGACCTGTATAAGTGATAATTTCTCATTCTCCTTATCTTTCTTGTCGTTGATAACGTCTTCCACAATGGCACTACCCAATAAGGCAAGACTGGCTGTAGCATCTTCTTTCTGTTTTTCTATAATGCGGAATCATTTCTTGTTTTGTTGATGTTTCGCGTTACTGAAACCTTGGATCTCCTCGTTAAGTTTTAGGATCAATTAAATAATCGCAGGTTTTTGGATGGCATGTTCTTAATTAATTTTTTCTTTTCTTCTTTAGGCAAACTGTTCTTTAAGATATCCTCTAGTCGGGGAACCGCAACACTTTTAGAGGAATAACTGGGCCAACCCTTCCTCCTCTGCAACTCGCTTTTCTCCGATTGCTTCTAAAATCTCTATTTCCAGGTCTTCAATGAGCAACCCTCCTCCTGACTTTAGGATATCTTTATTTTTGAATTTCAGAGGAGGACGCAGTTTCGCTTGATATTATTGGTTGCTCTTTTTGTGGAGTAAGGTTTCTGCTGATCTGTAGCCGCATTGTTACTGGAAGGATCCTGAGAACGATCCGAAATCAAATCACCGGGAATGACTTCCACCAGTACCTTATCTATATAAGGTGACCGATGAGTCTGATCTGAAGATCTTGGTGGAGTATGTGATGGACTCCTTGACTCATCCTCTATTTCTAGCTCATTTAATCGTTTTCGGCCAACCTCTTCTGACTCTGAGTCGTGGTTACCTAACAATAACTTATAACTTATTAATAGGATCGTCTCAATTTATATGTATACATGTACAATCATTACAACAACATTTTTATATTTATATATTTATGTATACATATATCCCCGTGTACGTGTATATTTACACATACATATATGTACCTTTCGATTAATGTAACTTCCATCTTTGTGATAGAGTTCACTTACAGGTTAGGTTTACTGTCTTATCCTTTTTATCAGGATATGCACCTACCTTGTCTTCTGCAATATATTTCGTCCTGAGACAAAGCCCGCCAACAGGTTAGAGCCTGCGGCTCGTCAGTAGGTTAGGTCTATGACGCGACGAATGTGCTAAGCATACAACCTTCTTTGTCTTTGAAACAAGTTCGCCAACAGATTAAAGTCTATGGCTCTTCAATATAGCAAGGAATCTAACCTTTTCCGTCCTGAGCTAAGCTCGCCAACAGATTAGAATCTGTGGCACGTCAAGGTTAAGACTATGACGCGACGAAAACTATAATAACTTTTACATCTCCTTTTCTAACGAGTATATATGTATTTATATACTCCCCTTCCCCTCTTTTCTTTCTGAGGGACCTATCTACATTATTATTAACCTGTCTTGATTCTTACTTGACCGTCTCTTTCGTCTATCTTTACGTTTTTCCATATCCTTTATTAATCTTTTCATTTTCCTGACTAACTTATTTTCCTTGGATTCTTCTGAATCCGATCTTCTGTGCTTTCTCTTTCCCATTATCAATCTTGTGATGTAACCACTTCGGCACAAAACGAAAGAATGACGTGTTGGGCCCGATCGGAAGGAGGTAACACCTAGATGGCGGGCAGTATTTTAGTTCTAGCTTTAAAAATTGTGGCGCCCTTGGCATAGAATTGAGGAGTACTACGTGTTATCTTGAGGAAGGGGCGCAAAATACAATATATTGGAATGTTTAGCTTACAGTAAAAATTCTGAAATTATAATCTATTATTTAAAAACAAAAATATCAGAAATTTTATTTAAATCTTGGTTTAATGTATCTTATCTTCAATTTGAATCGATAGAACGAGCTTATGTCTTAACTGCTAATATTTCTTTTTCTGTCATTGGCATACTAAATATATGTTTACAAGTTTATTAAGTAATTATGAGACACAGGTGACGATATTATTTAATGATATTTATTTAAAGATATACTACACATAGATGTAAAGATTTATTGTACGAATTAATTATAAACATATTATTTTATTTTTTCAAGAAAAGTGAGATTGTAACATTAATTGTTATAATTAACAATACGTTTTCTAAAAAAAAGTTGAGCGAGGTAAATTTTAAATAAATCAAATTTCTATATCTTATATAATATTTTTCTATAATTCAGTTCATAATGATACTCTGTATTTGTGACAGAATAATTATTAAATACGAAATCATTTATTGATAATAATTATTTAAAAAATCCATTTTAGATAAAGGAATTTGTAAAAAAGAAGTTAAAAAAATTTAATCATTCTCAATATTGAATACAAATTAGAAACACGCCGATAGGAGATCAAAAAACAAATAAATTATCTTTGATCTTTATTTAACAATTGAATAATTAAATCTTTAACAGATATTAAATGTTTAGAAATTAAAAATACAGCATAAATGATTATAATAATATTTATAAATGTATATATTTAATTACTCACTAATGTCATATAAGAATTAATAATTGTTTAATTATATTTAATGAATATAATATTAATTGTACAATATAATATAAAAATATTGTATTGTATAATATTGTATAAAAATATTATATTGCATAATATTATATAAAATTATTATATTACATTACAATATAATTCATATTATATACATTTTTAATATTATTTTTAACATTTTTAATATTATATTATTTTATGTTACGTCCAATGAACTCCACGATTCTTTTCTTTCTTCGAAATGATACCGTGAAAGAAAAATCAAGGATCGGCTTGCATTTGAAGTACAAAGCAATCCTTCTTCAAAATAATAGCGCATAGAAAAACGCAATCTAACCCGCGTATATAAATCATTTAAACCTAACAAATCTAATACTGAGAATGGCCAGTCGAGATAGCGTTAACGAAACTCGAAATAAATTCGTGAATTATACCTCTCTATCTAAAGAACTTTTGAAATAAAGATCTGGTTCTCGGTAAGATTGCCAAAATTTAAACATACAGCAATATTTTTGAAATTGATAGTGCACGTGCGCTCGTTCGACAGGCCACCCTCAAGCGTTCTCCAAATCGTCAAAACATTCGGCGTTAAGATAATCAGCTCACTCCCACTCTTTACTGGATGAAGCTAAGTCTTGAGCTAAAGGGCTTAACCAATAAAAATCTTGAGAAACGCCTCTCCTCCCAAAAATCAGCCCCCTTGTCCTTAAAAAGGGAGTATTAAAATTATTATAAAAATTCCCACCATTCAATAAGGAGGAGGAGCAATAACTTTAAAAAATGCAAGCGCAAGGCGCGAGCGTCCATTAAGCGTTCACTAATAAGCACTAACTAACAGTATAAGCAGTTGACAGTTCCAGTCAAGATTCAGTCATTCAATTTTAAAATTATAGCCTTGGAAATCCTTTTCTTGCATTATGCAGTTAAGTTATTAATTTGTTTTATATCACAGTGAAAATGATTTTGTTAACATTTAATTGTGCATTATGTGAAATTTCTGATAAACATCTCCATTACTCGACTCTTCATGTTATAAATCTCCAACTTTAGCCAATGTGTATTGTAATTTTGTAATTGTAATTTTATCAACGCATTTATTTTTGGTGATCCCAACGAGTTATGAGTAAATTTGTATAATTTTTATTTTCTCCCTTTCCCATATCTTACTATCTCATAATTTAAAATCAATGTTTGACAAATAATTTTAAACAGTTTAATAATTATTAAATCTTTACTGATTACTATCAATTAATCAATCAATCCTTGTTTCACTTATTCTCCACTCTCATTCCTTGCTCTTCCTAATTCGCCTAAAATCTCCGAAAGGCCGATTTGCGAATAAATCTCCCAAGATTTTTATCCATTCGTTCTGGATTTCAGCATTGGAATTCACGAATACTTCCTTCATTTATTCGTTCTAGATTTCAGCATTGGAATTCACGAATATTTCCTTTAGTTATTCGTTTTGGATTTCAGCATTGGAATTCACGAATATTTTCTTTATTTATTCGTTCCGAGTTTCAGCATTGGAATTCGTGAATACTCTTCCGCTCTCCAAAGATTGTAAAGAATAACCCATCCCACTAGTTTCCTTTAATTTATTTTTCTTTTCCTTTTTTCTCTCTATATTATTTTCTTTTGTATTATCACTACTTTTGGGAGAAACCGTTGAAATAGATGAATAATATTTGAAATAATTAATAATTTTTAAACTTAGAATTGACGAATCTCTTATCTAAAATTTTATTATTGTATTTTAATCTGGACCTATGCTTCGGCGAATTTAGAAAATTTTAATTCAAACTGTAACACATACGCGAGAACACACACACACACACACACACACACACACAAACACACACACACACACACACATGCATAGCTACAACTGCTAAGATGTATTTTTCTTTTCTTATTTTTTTTATAATATATATATTTTTAATTTAATGTAGAATTTTATTATTTAACCCGTTCTCTTCCCCAAACTTTGAGATCGCACTAGGTCCTATTCCGCATAACAAGGATTAATTCCTTTACCGAAAAACTTTACCGAAAAGGGACCGAACGAATAGGCGTAAAAACGCAGAGTTAAAGAGACCATCGGTCGCGGACCTGTGTCAGGCCCTTCACATTCGTTCGACCCGATCCATAAACATGCCCGAATAAGGTGTGTCACGGGGTACGTAGGTTACGTCCTTCCAGATGATCCGACCCTTCAAGGGTCTGGATGTAACTACATATCATATTGTATTACTTTTCCGTATTATTCTGTAAATTTAATTTATAGATATTGATTACATGTGTTTATTTTACACAGATACATACATATACAAGGTACATATACAAGGTGTTTCCAGAATCTTGCAACAAATTAAAACCATAAATAAATATCGCTAAACTGAACTAAAAAATCCTATATCATTCCATCACGTATAATTTCGAAATATTAATTAAAAAAGATCGGCCAATACATGCAAGTACAATTATAATTCTTCAATTAATTTTCTCTCACAAATAGTTTATTAGAAATATTGTCTTTATAAATAAAAGCTTCATATACATAAATGGGATAAAAAACATAAACAAGTTTATACTTATTGACTTTTGTCGATATGTAAAATAAGCTATGCTACGCATAATCAAGATATTTATATAATACTAGGTATAACTTTCTATATACTGTTAGATACGCTGACAGCCATCAGTTCATGATAGTCTCTTGAAGCGAAAAGTTTGCGATTGAATGCTTTTGATGGTTTAAATCTGATATAAAACCTGGCTAATTCAACTAGTAGAATAAGACATTAAATATATAATAAAATATTTATCTTACTTCTATTAAATGTGCGTATAAAATTGTGGAGTAACAGGTAATGCTTTTATTTTATAAAAGACATTTTCTTTATTTTTCTTTAATGTCTTTTTGTCTTCTTCTTCATTTTTAAATTTTCAAATCGACTAACTCATTTTATTGTAAATATTATTTTTATTTTTTGTATATATTACAGTTAATAGAAATGAAGACATTTACGTTTTGTACCGTAATAGCATGTTTCGACCATTTTGATATATGGAAAGTGTAAAATTTATAAGCTAAATTTTTTTTCTTTTTGACATTATAAAGTTATTGTATAATTAATTTTATAGTGTTGCTATAAAATTATGTAAGCTATATAAAATATTATCTCATTATCTAGCTATGAAATTATTTATCTTAAAAATATATATTATCTATGCTTGTTTTTAAAACATTTTTTATAATGAATGTCTTGGACCAATAGGATATGTTAATTTGAATGTGTAAGGAACAAATAAACAACAAATAATAAAAAATTAACATTTTATTCAAAAAGATATTTTATAAAAATATCAACATAATTGTTTTTAGAATTTTTTTCGAATGTTTGATACAATTCGCTACATTATCAAAATTTCAAATATTTGATGATATTTAATTTCCGTTCAGTGTTTGTATGTTTTTAATACATTTCTTACTTAAGGAACAGATTGATCTTGAAAATAATATGTCAGTAAACATGCAGTCTATATCAGATATAAAATCGCGTTGTTCAGAATATACCTTCATTTCTCATACACTTTAATGCTTTTATATATGTATATATTGAAATATGTAATTGCACTAGGAGAAATCTTAAATCTCTCTAAAAATAGCTAAATTGATATAAATAATATTTACGTTTATTGTGCTTGTCCTACTAGAATTATCTAAATACATCTTTCATGTCTCCTAATATTCAAATCCGAAAAAAAGATTTCATATGTCGTCTTGATAAGTTTTATATTTATTTTTTCTAATCATTCCTTTATTTATTAAACTTTATTATTTTAATTTTTTTTTTAATTAATCGTATTTTCTTATAAAGCGTTCAGTAAATTCTCTTAAACGTTTTTTCACACAAGAATCGATTTTATTGCATACTCTTTGTAAATACTTTTGTTTTTAATGAAGAAACGTTTTTTATAGATATCCGAGATTCAACATGACATTCTTAAAACTATTATTAAGTAATGGTATAATATATCTTGCTATAATGGCAATAGCGAGTCCTATGGATCATGAAGATTCAAAAATCAAAGGAATCGATGAACAATCGAAAATCGTGTGCAGTAGTGTATTAAACAAATCAAACAATATATCAGATTATATATTTCCGACACATTATGATATGAAGTTAATGTTAGACAATGATTGTCTTCGTAGCACATGCATAATCACTTTAAATATTTCTCATGCAAAACGATACATAAGTTTTTATGTACCGGATACAACACTTATAACGTTTTTAAAATTAATTCAATATAATGGTACAGTTTATGAAACAAATTCAACAAATTTTAAAAACAATATTGTCGTGCTCGATTTCGGTGATGTCTCGTTGCGTGGAATGTACACTCTATATATATGCTATAATGTCCCAATTAATATCGTAAAGGAATTTTTCGGAATTCCGTACATAAACAAAGATGAAGAAATAAAGTAAGTAAAAGAATATATGAAATATCAAAAACAAATTGTACATTTGTGCATTTTACGTTTATAATTATCTAAAATTATCTTAACCATTACTTAAAATATGTCATTAAAATACGGTAGGTGGTTAATCGCAACAGGTATCCAACGAAGAAATTGGTATCAAACGAAAAAACAGCAAATATTTCCATATTGGGACAAGCCAAAATTAGGAATTACTTTTGATATTTCCATATTGCATCATGCAGAATACAAAGCTTTGTCAAATATGCCGATACGAGAAACTAAATGGACGAACGATAATATGATGATGTGGACAATTTTTCACAAGACTCCTTCGATTTCCATAGATAGCGTAGCATGTTTGGTTTCCAATTTTCATCGGAGCTTCCTTTCGGAAAATGAAACAATTCGTTCAGCCATATGGTTCAGACCACAATCGGAATCGCATCTAGAATTTGCAAAAACTGTTATTTCTTCCGTTAATGTTTATATTCATAATTGGAATATTTTGAGAAGCAAAACAGCACTTAAGGACTCCTCTGTTTTATTTGAAAGCAAAGTGGATCATATCATAATCCCGGATTTACAAAATGAAATCGAATAGACTTTGGGTTTCATTTTTTATCGGTAATATATATGGTTAAATATATTTTAAAAACTATTTTAGTTACATATTATTTTGTAATCTATTTACATAAGAAATTAATATTCCAAATTTTTCATACATATTAGTATAATTATTTTTAGAGATGCAGCTATCACTTATAATGAAGAATTAAATCCTGTCGCATATAAAACGATAATTGCACGTTTAATTGCACGTGAGATGGTACGAAAATATATTGGAAATCTGTTCAAACCAACTTACTTATGGCCTCATACATGGTTAAACGAAGGATTTAATAAATTTTATACAGCATACATTATCGACAAGGTTATTTTATTACTAACGTTATTTATCAAATGATTAACAGTTTAGTAATGTAGATAATTATTAAATATTTGCGCAAATATTCTGTTTCATTTCTTAATTATAAGAAATGATAAAAATCCAACCTCTAAAATTTTTAGAAATCCGATAAAGAAATTTAATAAGAACTAAATATGTATAACACGATACTTAAGAAACGAGCGAATAAGAACCAAATGCGGATGATAGTGTGTAAATTTCTTAAATATTAATTGTTCGCATTAATTTACATAGAACCGAATTCTTTATCAATTATTTAAATATGTATATGTTATGTAATTATTTAAATATGTATATGTTAAATATGTCTATTATAAGTATCTCAGAAAAATTTATATACACACAAATACACATAAAAATAGTATTCCTAACAAGAGCATATAATAATCTAATTTTGAGATGTACCAAAAACTTTTTCTTTTTGATTATTTATTATTAGTTATGATTATATCGAATTGATTTTAGGCTCTGTCAAATTCCAGGATGATGGATCTGTTTGTAATTCAAGTTCAACATGAATTACTCTATCTAAATACTTATGTTGTTATAAATTCTACTACAGAATATAATAATTCTGAAAATTATTTACAGTCTCCTCTTTCTCAAATCAAAGGTATGCATATAACATTGCATAATTAAGCAATTAAATAATTATAAGTTTCTGAATGTTAATTTTATAGAAAATAAGAAAAGTTATTTGTAAACAAAACATTGTACGCTTCTTATGGAAATCGAATTTTGATGTTTGATGAAATTTGCAGAAACTGTGAAAAAAATAGTTTGTGGCAAATCCAAAGTCACATTAACCGTGATATCGTTTGATAGAGCCATTTCGTTGCTACAAGCGTTTAAATGTCGAAAAAAGGTCTTATTTCATAACTACTGAAGGAAAATAAATAATGTATTATTGAATAGAATCACACACAGTTGACTACTTTTATTAAGATAAATATAATATTACTTTTATTAATATATAGATATTATATTTACATAGAAAATATGTACCTAAATGTATATAGGGTGTCCATAAATTTTCCAGTCATTATATTTCAGAAACGGTTCAAAAATTACGAAAAATCGTGAAACAGATGTTTAATTATTTTGAGAGGTTGGTCGTTTGAAACAATTAGGGAAGTTGTATCCCTCTTCTATCCGAAGAGAGAGACGTAAACCTATATAATAACTATATTTTTAACTAATTATATTTTATCAAATATCAAATAACATGTTATGGCTACGACAGCGGCGATGCTGCTACACACACATTTTTTCCATGTAAATATATTAGTAAAATGTAATTTTATAATTACATTTTTAATTTAATACTATTATAAAAATGATCAACTATGTGTCACATTCTAATATATTATTTACTTTATTTGATATATTATTCATTTTTCCATAATAGTACTGAAATAATGTCTTAATTCGATGTTTGAATACTTGCAATGATAAAATGACTTCATCAAGCTTACATTTATTTTGATATTTTTCTAATTTTTATTGTGTTTTCACGTAAACTATTTATTTCCAAAATTCAGCAAATTCAATCAAAATTCAAATTTCTTCGAAATTCAATTTCCATAGAAAGAACCGTGCAAGATCCTTCATTTGTAAAATTTAATATATTTTTTATAATATTTGCAATAACGTAATAATATCCAACTTTAAAATTAAAGTTTTATATAATTTTTGGATAATTTTATAGTAATGTGTAATTTTTTAAAAATTATAATTATACATGTTTGTTTAAGATTTCAAAAAATCATAATAATATATAAAATTAATTGATTTCTTATAATTGTATAATTAATTATTTTTAACAAATTTTTAATCATTCACTATTTATATATTATTACAAATTTTTTTGTCGAAATATATTTGACAATTTTTTATAGCTGCTTATTTTGATTTCATTACACAAATTTTGTGCGTGATTTATTTAGTTTTATGAGTTACAAATATATTCACAACCTTTATTGCACATTTTAGTAAAGGGATTTTAAATATATTACATTTTTTCTTTTAAACATTATAGGATCTGTTATATGGTGCATGTTAAAACGAACATTACCACTTGATATATTTTCAAAGGGATTCATCAAATATTTGGATAATCATAAGTAAGTATAATGCATTGTAATGTAATAATATACATCACAGAGAAAAAGAAAAAGAAATCAAAATATAAAATAAATTTAATAATATATTTCCAGCTTTTTAATGTTTAAAAGATATAGATATTTAAAAGCTTAAATTTATACTGCTATTTAGGAATTTTTATTATAAATGAACTTCAACTTTTTTCTTAATCTATAATAATCTATATATAATCTATATCTATATATAATAGATATTTTCTAAATAAAAAATAACTCAAATTGAATGATTTCGAGAATCTAGTTTTATAAACATAGAACATAAACACTCTAAAATCTTTGTAATATAAAAATTAAAATTATTATTTATTCAGTAACGATAAATGCTGACATATAATAATTACTAATAAATGTATATTAATATACAGGGTGTCCGTCAATTTTCGACCTTAACGAAATAAAGAAGTAGATTGGCTCAAATTAAGAAGGAATAACCTGTATTGTTTTGGGATTGTCGCAATAATTAACGAAAAATTAAATAAAAAAGATCAGCCAATCTGCATGAGTAGAAGCGCGCGGCGACGAGAATCGTCCCACTGTAATCCGATACTACGAGCGCGGCGAAGCGGTGGGCGGGTCACTCTCCGAGACATGATGGTGATTTGCGATATATCGCAATATCGCGCCAAAAAATGACCCGTCCTTTTAGTGACAAGAAAATGATGCGCTATCATTTCCACACCACCTTGCGGTAGATAGCATGGTGCGCTTTTTTATAGTGATTTACTCCATAGGCCTATTCCACTCTCAATTTGAAAATTATTCAAAATGCTATTACTATACGCTGAATGTATCTTAAATGTAAAAAATTGATGGCAGTATCTTTACAAAAATTGATCCGTGGTTGAAAATCTCTCGATAAAATGTATTGCACACGTTGATAATGATACGTTGATAAAATGCTTCAAGAATCCTTTCTTCATTTCGTACGAAAGCGCTCTGCTGGACCGGTTAGCTTGATATTATGCATGACACGCAGTTTCACATAATTATTGCACAACACATAAAATTGTACGGCCATTTGGTTTTCGTGCACGCTCGGGAAGTGATTCCATGTAAAAATTGCACGATAAGTATAGCCTAACCTAACTTAATCACGGATCAATTTTTGTAAAGGTACTGTCACCATCAATTTTTACATTTAGAACTGCGTTAGTATGGCATTTTGAATAATTTTCAAATTGAGAGTGGAATAGGCCTATGGGGGAAACCACTATGAAAAAAGCGCACCATCTATCGTGGTATGGAAATGATAGCGCATCATTTTCTCGCCACTAAAAGGACGGGTTATTTTTCGGCGCGGTATTGCGATGTATCGCAAATCACCATCATGTCTCGGAGAGCGACCCGCCTACCGCTTCGCCGCGCTCGTAGTATCGGATTACAGTAGGACGATTCTCGTCGCCGCGTTTCTACTTACGCAGATTGGCCGATCTTCTTTATTTAATTTTTCGTTAATTATTGCGACAATCCCAAAACAATACAGATCATTCCTTCTTAATTTGAGCCAATCTACTTCTTTATTTATCGTTAAGGTCGAAAATTGACGGACACCCTGTATATTAATAAGAATACACCACACACACACACACACACACACACACACACACACACATATATATATATATATATATATATATATATACAGAGTGTTGCAGGCCACCCGTACCACCTATTTAAAAACTAGAGAAGTAGTTATTTCAAAGAAGTAAAAACATTTTCTTTATATATCGGATGCGCTCTATCGAACGATGATATTTTCAACTTCTGGTTCCGGCCGGAAATAAGCGATTCAGACCGATAGTGTATTTTTTTAAATGGAGCTCCCTATTTTTCATTGCATATTCTTGTAACTTATCTCAAGAGCTTTCCAAAACACTATAATAAATTATTTTTCCATAAAGTACTTTTCGAGTTATGAGGCTTGAATTCATTTCTTAATTTTACATAAACCATAAAATATCTTGTAAAATATTCATTTTTCGATCATCTTACTTTAATACTTTTATGTACAATATAATGAGAGGAATCAATTGGTGTAAAGAAAATACATAAGTGTTTTTAAGAAAAAATATGTAATTTATAATTAACAATTCCATATGTTTTCTTAAAAATAATTGCATGTTTGATATGTGATGTTAAAATTATCATAATATTAAATCTTATAGATATAATGAACCTAGAGCAACAAGTTTCTTTCATTTACGGGACGCTCTGAAATCTGTCATGATTGAATTAAATCCCAAGTATGATTTTAATATAGAAGACACGATAGATACGTGGATTATGCAGAGGTGTCCTTTTGTGTTGAAAATGACGCGAGATTCTACTTCTAGTTCTAATGATCTTCTAATTGTATCAGTAGAATTTTACAACAAATTAGATGAGAAAAAATATTATATACCTTTTACTTATGCTACAGAGTCGAATTCCAATTTTACAATAACTTGGCCGAATACTTGGATAACATCCCAGTGGTCAACCTTTGAATCGCATTTAAAAAAGTATATCTTTGTCAAGAAAAATGAATGGATTATTTTCAACTTACAATAAGCTGGTAAATATTGAATAAAAAATTTATATCTATATTGTCTATTATATCTATATTGTATAATAATGAATTTACTTAATTATATTGTATATTAAACATATTGTATATAATTTCAATATATAAATACATATATTTGTATAATTATTATATATACAGGGTAGGCCATTTTAATATTCGGACGTAAATATCTCGAATAGTAAGCAAAATGGAAAAAAATGTTTAAAACAAAAGTTTTTTGACTATCAAGGAGACATAAGATGGTGTCATTGACCTTGTGAAATTATTTGAAGGTCACGTAAAGGTTACCTTCAATTTTTTAAACAGAACCTGCTATTTTTCATTACATATTCTTACAGCTTATCTAAAGAGCTTTCCAAAACACTATAATTAAATGTTTTTCCATTAAGTACTTTTCGAGTTATAAGGCTTGAAATAATATCTTAATTTCACATAAACGATAAAATATCTAGTAAAATATTCATTTTTTTAAATTATCTTACTTTAATACTTATTATAATACGTAATTTGCAATTAACAATTACATATTTTTTCATAAAAATAACTGTATGTTTTTATTACACCAATTGATTCCTCTCATTATTTTGTATATAAAAGTATTAAGGTAAGATAATCGAAAAATGAATATTTTACTAGAAGCGCGCGGCGACGAGAATCGTCCCACTGTAATCTGATACCAATCGCGCGGTGAAGCGATGGGTCGCTCTTCGAGACATGATGGTGGTTTACGATATATCGCAATACCGCACCGAAAAATGACCCGTCCTTTTAATGGCGAGAAAATGATGCGCTATCATTTCCACACCACCTTGCGGTAAATAGCACGGTGCGCTTTTTTTATAGCGGTTTCCCCATAGGCCTATTCGACTCTCAATTTGAAAATTATTCAAAATGCAATGCCATTACTATACGCTGAATGTATCTTAAATGTAAAAAATTGATGGTGACAGTACCTTTACAAAAATTGATTCATGATTGAAAATCTCTCGATAAAATGTATTGCACACGTTGATAATGATACGATAATGATAAAATGTTTCAAAAACCCTTTGTTCATCTCGAATACGAAGGCGCATTGCTGTTCTATCCCGATATTATGCACGACACCCAGTTTCACATAAATATTGCACAACACGTAAAATTGTACGGCCACTTTGTTTTCGTGCATGCCCGGAAAATGATTCCATGTAAATTGCGGCCGCACGATAAGTATTTTCTCCCGCTAGTCTGTATGCCACAATCAAGTCCATATATTCCTGCAGAGTATATTTCATTTCCACTGTTAATTTACTATGCAAACACAAGATTTTTATTAAAACGTCTTAGCTCTCGCACGCTGTTACCAGACTGCGTACGCCAGCAGCACGCAACTACAGCTGAGCGGACAACCATAGTGCGCAGGCGTCGAACTCACACGTACGTTTACACTCACATGTCCGCTCAGCTCTTAGCTGTAATTAATATACGGATATGATTGTGGCATACGGACTAGCGGGAGAAAATACTTATCGTGCCGCAATTTACATGGAATCATTTCTCGGGCGTGCACGAAAACCAAGTGACCGTACAATTTTACGTGTTGTGCAATAATTATGTGAAACTGGGTGTCGTGCATAATATCGGGATAACTGGTCCAGCAGTGCGTCTTCGTGTACGAGATGAAGAAAAGATTCGTGAAGCATTTTATCATCGTATCATTATCAACGTGTGGAATACATTTTATCGAAGGATTTTCAATCACGGATCAATTTTGTAAAGGTACTGTCACCATTAATTTTTTACATTTACGATGTATTCAGCGTATAGTAATGGTATTTTGAATAATTTTCAAATTGAGAGTGGAATAGGCCTATGGGGAAACCACTATAAAAAAAGTGCACCATGCTATCTACCGCAAGGTGGTGTGGAAATGATAACGCATCATTTTCTCGCCGCTAAAAGGACGGGTCATTTTTCGGCGCGATATTGCGATATATCGTATCATGTCTCGAGCGACCCGCCCACCGCTTCGCGACGCGACTAGTATCGGATTATAGTGGGACGACTCTCGTCGCCGCGCGCTTCTATTCACGCAGATTGGCCGATCTTCTTTATTTAATTTTTCCGTAATTATTGCGACAATCCCAAAACAGTATAGATAATTTCTTCTTAATTTGAGCCAATCTATTTATTTTTTTCGTTAAGATCGAAAATCGACGGACACCCTGTATAATGATGGACGGGATAAAGAAATAAAACATACATAGTCAACATAAACTTTCCACAAACTTTCCATATACGATACTTATTTACGTAACAGTTATGATAAGTACGAATTGATTCTATGATTCAATTTTTTGTTGTCGTTGACATCATTCAATTGCTTTGTGAAAAAATTAATAATAATAATTAGTAATTTAATAATTTAAGTGACTAAAATTCCTTTAAGAGTGGATTAAATATATTTCGACAGTTTGAGTATGAAATAGATAAAATATGTTATTTTAAATGTAATAAAATTGTGCAAATATAATACATATATCTCAATGTTATAGTGTTCTTGTTTAAATTATGTGTCAATTGAATTTAATTTGGTTGTATGATATATTAAAAATTTCAATTAAAGCCAACAGTATGTCACATATATTATTATTTCTAGATTTAATATTTATTACCTGCTTTTAAATATTTTTCTAAATATATTAAATTCTAAAAAAAATATTGTTATTGTTATATGAGTCAAAATCGATAATCAAACTTTAATTAAATATTATAAAGTAAGTACATATATATATATATATATATATATATATATATATTCAGAATATTCAATATTCAGGAAAATATTTGAAAGCAAGTAATAAATATTAAATCTAGAAATAATAATATATGTGATATACATTAACTTTAATTGAAATTTTTAATATATCATATAACTAAATTAAATTCAATTGACACATAATTTAAACAAGAACACTATAATTACATTGAGATATATGTATTATATTTGCACAATTTTATTACATTTAAAATAACATATTTTATCTACTCCATACTCAAATATATCAACTCTTAAAGGAATTTTAGGCACTTAAATTATTAAATTATTAATTATTTTTAAAAGTTTTTTCACTTATATTTGCTAAATTGCATTCAAAGCAATTGAATGATGTCAACGACACAACAAAATTAAATCATAGAATCAATTCGTACTTATCATAACTGTTACTTAAATAAGTATCGTATATGGAAAGTTTGTGGAAAGTTTATGTTGACTATGTATGTTTTATTTCTTTATCCCGTCATCCATCATTATCTAGTCTTCGGTTATCCCTTCTTTTTTCTATAAATTCTACCAGTGCGTTTAGAAAATAAATTACGCGTGGCAGCTTTAGAACAATGTTTCCATAAAGCAATGAGCGATTTGCGCAATAAGATCTTTAGTGTTAATAGTGTTTCGGATGTGATGCGCGAATGCAATGTATCGTGATGATAGGAGTTGTAAATCTGAACACCCCGTATTAGCGATCCTGTGACATGGCGAACGAGGAAGAAATTGACGTCACAGGAGCAATATATTGCTGAATAATATTTGCAGAAAATATGAAGGAGATACATGTAACTGTACCGCGTGTTTTGGAGGCAAAATTCTCACGCGTTTCGTCGATTTATCACGTTCTTGCGATTTATTTCGAATACGCCTCGTTGACAGCATCGACAAAACAAGACGAGAAATATGGGGTTTTTTTATCGGTTAGTTATGTAACATTTGATATGCATCTATAATTAAATCCGCCCACGTGCATGAATTTTTCAATCATTTTATCATTTTATTTAACAACATGCAGGAAATAAACGTTTCCGCGGTAAAATGTAAATTTGTCATCAAACTTCAATTTTTGACTCGAGGCACGTACAAAGATATATTCGCGCGGAGCATTTTGTCGTGAAGAGTAAAAGTCGTGAGGAAGAGAATCTTTCGGAAACACTTATTTAGATGAGTGTTCGTATCGGAAGAGTGAAGGGACTTTGTTTATGCGCACTTACGTAGAAAGATATTTATCAAACAAAAATATATGAATACGTGTACACGCATATAAGAATGCATAAGATTCAAGACAAGATAATTCGTAAAATATTGTCTGTATCGGTATTATAAATTTAATTTCGAAAATTTAAATCTTATTTTTTTAAACTTGAGCGAATCTTTAGTAAAAATGTTGTCTTATTTTATCTTGTCTCGATTTTATTTATTATTTTTATTTCATCTTTATTAATTTAAGGTAGTTGTGTTTAGGCAATATTTATCTACAAAATATTTTCATTTAAGAATTTAATGCGGAAAAATATAGCATATTATACACTTCTCAAAAGAAAATAGGGAACACTTTTTGTATACCGAAAAATGGGCTATTTTCAAATTATTGTAACTCAGCGAAAAATGATCGTACAAAAATTTTAAGAAAAGTTTTCAAGCTCGAAGTTTCAACTTTAAATCACAATCTATAGTTTTTAAAAATCTTTTTATGTTTTCACTACTATGCCCTAAAAGAGGACACACCGTTTTTTTTCTTAAAGTTACGTATTTTTGACGTTCTATAGCTAGATAAGAAAAATTCTCTCGATAAATTCAACTCAATTTCCAAAAAGCATGACATTTTCTCTACAAAATGTTTTTCTTAAAACTTTCCAATTTTTTTGACTGAGTTACATGACTTTGAAGCTAAACCTGTATTTTTTAAAGCAATTGTCATTACTCGGCTAAAAATCATCGTACGACATTTTTAAAAATAGACATTTTCAAGCATAAAGCTTCAGCTTTAATGCGTTATCGATAGTTTTAAAAAATTTCTTCATCTTTTTAGTCCTATGCCCCAAGAAAGAAACATTGTTTTTTTCTTAAAATTACACATTTTCGACATTTTGCAGTTGCTATAAAAAATTTTTTCTTAAAAAATTTAGATCAATCTCCGTAAAAATAACTTTTTTTCTACAAAAATTCTTTTTTTTAAAAACTTATCTACGATTTTTTTTGGCCGAGTTACATGTCTTTAAAAACAACCTTAAATTTTATTAAAAAATGACGTTTACCGTTCGGCATTAGCGTTACCAAATGTGCCCCACGTGGAGGTTGCCGTCGGGTTTTGCACATCGCTCTCTGTTGTATGTGTGTGTGTGTGTGTGTGTGTGTGTGTGTGTGTGTGTGTGTTTAATATTGTGTATTGTCTCCTCTTTGCTCAATTACATTGTATAAATCGCTCTCGCATGTTTATGCGAAGTAATATAATTCGTTTCTTCGAATTAATTCCTGTGGTATTTCGTTCCAAATTTGTTTCAAAATTTCCGCTAAGTCATTGAAATTTGGCTGTTGTTCTCGACGTCTTAATCGTCGTTCCATCTCATCTCATATATGCTCGATTGGATTTAAGTCCGGGCTGTTTGCGGGATAATCCAGCAACGTAATGTTGTGTTCTTGAAGAAAACGGTGTTATGTTGTACGCCGAGGACGAGCGTTGTCTTGCAGAAAGATGAAATTTCGATGATGGAGAGGCAAAACGTGAAGGCGTAAAACATCATTTATGTATTGCACACTCGTGCTGATTTGGCATTGCTGGAGGTGGCAGGATTATCAAATCAATTCGTCTTCTCACTGATATACACCCCCATACGGAATTGTCATCATGCGTTCGCATTGACATAATGCAATGCCGATCGTATCATTTCGATGATGCCAATTACGTATCGGAGCGTCATTGCCGTAAAGGCAAAAATACGACTCCTCGGAGAAGTATACATTTCTCCATTCTCTCTCAGTCCATAAGATGTGATCGCGCACAAATTGCAGGCGAACTTGACGATGTGCAATTGTTAATCTCGGCACTCGCGCACAAGAACGAGATCGAAGCTTCTCTTAAACGATTACGAATCGTTTGATCGGATACATTTAAATAATTAATTTAAATGAAACACGCCTTGCAGTTATTATTCGTCTTTGTAACACATAATATATATAATTTTTCGGCGAATAATTTCTTGATCTTGTCTTTCCATCATCATTCAACAATGATCACTGCCTTGATATCTCGCGTAATGTCCTGTCTCTTGATATCGCGACCACGCTCTATCTCACTTCAATACGTTGCGTTATATAACGCATGCGAAAGCCTTCTTCCAGGAGTGCAATTATCTGTGCAACTTCTGTTAAACTGATAAATGTGTACGCAGCATTTTTGTGTAAAAAATTTTTACTCGCCGAAAATTTCGTCTCGCTTATCGCACTGTGAGACTCGCCCGCGTACTAAACATTTAGATATTTATTTTAATCTAATTATTCGAAAATATTCCGCATAGCGTAATATGTATAATAATGTTAGTACATATGACCAACGTCAGACACGTATATACTTAGCGGAAATTTTGAAACAAATTTGGAACGAAATTCCGCAGGAATTAATTCAGAGATGCATAAACATGCGAGAGCGATTACAAGCTGTAATTGAGCAGAGAGGAGGCAATACACAATACTAAACACACACACACACACACACACACACAAGTAGGATAATAAGGAGAGTTCTAACCCAGATCCTCTCAGGGGGGGTGAGGTGCGAGGGGGATTACGGTGGCGCGGGAGATTGACGTCACGCGGGACGGAGGGGATTTCGAAGGCGGCGCGTGTTAGGTGTTTTATCGCAATATTATATTACATGTTCGGTTTAAACAATATAAACAGTTGCATATGACGCGAGAAGAACGCGTGCGAGAGAGAGGGAACGATGGCGCGAGAGAGATAGCGCAAGAGATGGAAATATGTGCGAAGAAATTACGTCATGATTTAGTAAACTTAAAACTTTTTATTCTTATTTTTTTACATATTTTTTTTATCTTACATATTATATGGATTAAAAACTAAAGCCGCCAGCTCGCAATCGACTAGTTGATGCTTGTTGAAAGCGTCACTTGCGTTTGATATTTGTATAAATTGCAATATTAATGCTTGTGCAACTAGATTGCATGTGAGACACTATAATTATATAGTATCTGCTTAATTTCGATATCTTATCCACCTTGAGGGAGTAAACGACAGGACTGTATTAATTTGTTCTTATTTTTTATTCGACTGACCTTTTCACCGTACAAAAACATGTATAGAACGCATAACATAACGTATTCTTTGTCTAACTAACAACGAAAAATTAGTCGATAAGCGCCTAAAGCGCTCGCTTAGCCCTTTTCCGAAGCTCGACGAAGTTAACCGACCACAGACGAAGGGAAGCGCCGGTAATATAACAATTTAAATGAAGAAAAACTGTACACCGCCGCTCTTGAAAGTGTCTGCTTTCAACACAACAAATGAATATAATAATAAGGATTCGCCAATACAATTGTTCTTAAATTATATATGCTAAACTTATGACTAACTTGTACTGCTATTATAATACATGAGTAATTTATGAGTCTAAAGGTAATATAGATAATTTGGTCAAAGATCGAGTAATTAATCCGTTATTGGTTTTAATTATCGCAGATCGAATAATGTTATCATTTCCTTTATTAACACTATCAACATGCTCGAGCAGCCATTGAAATGGAGCCAATCCTGTTTTTTGGACTAGAACGATTTGCTCAGGTTTGAGCTCTTTACCTTTATTAAACTTTCATTTTGATCGACCTTGCAGCTGATTAAGATATTCAAGGCTCCATCTTTGCCAAAAATATTGTCTCAATTGCTCAACTCTTTGCCAACGTGAAAGACGATTTATTCTTAGACTACTTAGATCTGGTTGAGAATAACTATTCAGAGAATCGTCTATTAAAAAATGACCAGGCGTTAATGGACGAATATCATTTGGATCGTTTGATAATTGACTAATAGGTCGCGAATTTAATATCGCTTCAATTTCGGCGAGCACGGTTGACATTTCGTCATAGTTTAATGCGGCATCACCGATGATTCTTTTCATGTGGTATTTGGCTGATTTAATGGCAGTCTCCCATAATCCTCCAAAGTGAGGAGCGTTGGGAGGAATCCTTTGCCATTCTATGCGCGATTCAATAAAGAATTCGTTTAGCTTACGCTGGACTTGTTCCTTGCTAAACGCTTCGTATATGGTAATTCATTAAGCTCTCTAGATGCTCCTACGAAATTGGTTCCATTATCAGAACATATACAAGATACTTTGCCTCTACGAGCTATGAATCGTTTAAGAACACCCAAAAAGGCTTCTGAAGTTAGATTTGCAACTAATTCAATATGTACAGCTTTAGTGGCAAAACATATAAAAATGCAAATATACGCCTTAGATAACTTAGCATTATGCCTTTTATGTTCCCATATAAGAAATGGGCCTCCAAAGTCTACGCCGCAATGAGTAAATGGTCGAGATACTTTAACTCTTGAACCTGGAAGATCGCCCATTATGACTTCAGAATTATGAGGTTTAGTTTTTCAACAAATTGTACAGTTTCTTATAATATCTCGTGTTGTAGTCCTTATTGATATAGGCCAATAATTGGCTTCTAATAGCGTAAATAATGGCTTGAAATAATGGCTGATGCCCGAATGTAGATTTTTAACATGCTCATGACGAATAATGAGCCTTGTGAGAATGTGATTTTTAGGTAATAATATATAGGATGTTTGGAATCATATGGCAAATTTTTTAAACGACCATCTACACGTAATATATCTTCATTATCAAGAAATGGATTTAATGACGCTAATTTACTGTTAGCAAGTACTGATCCCGATTTCTTTAATTCCTTTATATCATTACCAAATTGCTGCCTTTGTACGAATTTGCATATAACTTGTAATGAGTATTCATATTCTTTTGGCGTTAATAATGCAGTATTCTTTTTAGAATGCGGCTTCGTATTGTTTATGAAACGAAAAACGTATGCTAATATTCGAATTAACTTTTGAAACTTAGAATATTTGAAAATTAATTCATTCAAAAATGTACATTCTTTTTCAATAACAAAAATCTTTGCTGTTTGTTCCGGTAGTGTTGTGGGACACTGTATAGATCTTGGCCACTTGTTTTCGGTTAATTTCAGCCAATCAGGACCTTCCCATCAAAGCGATGATTGCATTAATTCAGAGGGACTCCCCCCACGAGATATTATATCTGCAAGATTTGATTTAGTATCAACATGTTTCCAATTTTCTACTTTTGTCAATCTTTGCACCTCGCCAACACGATTAGCTACGAATGTGGTCCATTTGCGAGAGGAAGCCTTTATCCAAGCTAATGTTATAGTTGAGTCCGTCCATAAAAAGCTTTTTATCTTGGGAATGTTGATTGAGACGATCACCTTTTTTTGTAATCGTGCCAATAATACGGCAGCACAAAGCTAGTCGAGGAATAGAAATTGTCTTCATTGGAGCTATTCTTGATTTTGATATCAGTATTTGCACTTTGTCTTTTCCTGTTTTGTCACGAGATCTGATATAGTAACATGCCTAACCTAACCTAACCGTAGGCTGATTGGCTTGCATCAGCAAAGCCATGTAATTGTATATCATTTGTATTTGATCCAGAAACGATGAACCGATTAATTTTTAATTCATTCAAATTGTGTAACTGTGATCGCAATTGTATCCACTGAGTATGTATGTGGATTGGAATAGATGAATCCCAATCTATTTGACTCTTCTATAATTCTTGTATCATTAATTTGGCTAATAATATAACTAATAATCCCAATGGATTGAATAACTAAGAAATTTCAGATAATATGGTTCGTTTTGTTATTTTATTACATGTTGATTTGACGTTAATCGTGAATCGAAACGTGTCTTCAGATGAAATCCATTGCATTCCAAGTATTCGAGATTCTGAGTTTTTGTCGATAATGATATTATTCTGTGACGATGACGCACGTTCTAGGTTTTTTAACAATTGCGTATGATTAGCTGACCATTTGTTTAATTCAAATTGTCCTGATTTCAAAATTGCTACAATTTGATCCCTTTTTTTGACCGCTTCTTCTATAGAGTTTGTTCCGGTCAGTAGATCATTTACATAAAAATCATTGATTATGGCTTCGGATCCCAATGGAAAGCTATCACGATTGATTTCTGCTAAATACTTAAGACACCGTGTGGCAATGTATGCTGCAGACGCTGTTCCATATGTCAATGTTTTTAATTTATATGTGCGAATAGTTTCCGTGCTGTCCTTTCACAATATGCGCTGTAATGAGGTCTGCTAATCATTAATTAAAATTTGCCTGTACATTTTTATAATATCGGCTGTAAAGACATATTCAAATGTACGAAATTTCAATAATATTGATATCAAATTGGATTGCACTACTGGTCCTGTTAACAAAATGTCATTGAGAGATATGCCTGAATCTGATTTGCAAGATTCATCAAATACAACTCTCAATTTTGTGATAATACTTGTCTCTTTGAAAACAGGATGATGTGGCAAATAAAATTCATGCTGCTTTGTTTATTTCATTTTCGCCAACTAGTTGCATATGATTTAGATCCAAATATTCTTGCATGAATTGCGTATAATTATGTTTTAATTGATCATTGTATTTGAAGCGTCTCTCTAGTTTATTAACCTTTTAAGGACGGGAGTGATCGAAATATCGACCACCCATAGGACACAAAATATTTGATATTTTCTTACGTAATTTGATGCATTGAACACGAAAAAAACAATATTACGTCTCGCAAAAATCATCTTCAAGGTGAATGTAAGGCCGAAAATTGAAATTATCGTTAATTTCTACTAGCAGGTTAGCACTTGGTTTTTTCTTTCTTGTGGAAGATTTCTTACTATTATAATTATTATTATAATTATTATAACGTGGGTATACCAATTTTGAGGCCGAAAAAGCAACAAAAATAAATTTAATCTTGAATTTTGAGGCCGAAATAGCAATAACAATAAATTTGACTTTGAAATGCGATTTCCAAGGTCAAGTATGCTTCCAAGATTTTTTTCACAATTTTTTTCGTATTCAGCGCATCAAATTACGTAAGAAAACACCCTCAAATCGTCAAATTAAATTTTTTACAGGGGACTTTTCGTTACGGCCGGGACTGGTCGATATATCGATTAGCAATTTAGTCGGGCACGCCACGTGAGAAATTAATTGTATTAATTGTATGATTTTATGTACAAATTTTGTGTAAAAAAAGGTCAATTTCAATGTAAAAATCCCCGTTCTTAAAAAGTTAAATCTTGATAAAGCAGAATGTCGAGATTCACCTAGTTGTTGTATCCCATCGCCTCTTATAGGAAGTGTAGCAATAAAACGACCTTTATCATTTTGCTTGATAGTTGATAAAAAGTGCTCTTCACATGCAAAAGTTCAATAGTTGTTAAAGCATCCAGATTTGAAAATTCACTCTCGATTTGCCAGAACTTAGTTAATGCGTGCTCAAGATTTGCATCCGAACTGTTTGATGACGCAAAAATGCTATTTACTATTGAGTAATTAGACCTTTTGTGTTTTTAATATTCGTGATTGATGTTTCCAGCCATGATCCATCCTAAATGTGTCTTCTGAATAGTGGGAGTTTTGCCTGGTGATTTGATTTGCCCCACGCATAACAATTGCCAAAACAAATCCACGCCTATTAGCATTTGTATCTGTGATGGCACATTGAATTGTGGATCTGCAAGTTGTATGCTTTTTGGAATATTCATCATTTTCTTATTCAGATGAAATTGTGGAATCGAATTGGTGATCTTATCTGTTACTACACATTCAATAATTGCTTGAAATTTATTATAACGTAATTGAAGTTTGATAGTTGCAATTTCATTCAAAGATGTTGTTATTTGATTGATTCCAAGAATTGATATATTGTGTTGCTTGGATCCGATTCTTAATTTAGTTAAATCTCGTATGGTTAAATTGACTTGAGCTCTATTATCGAGTAGCGCTCTGCATAATAATTTGTTGCCATCGAAAACATCAAAAACATTGACTAACGTCGTAGATAATAGTGCATAATTTTCGTTAGATCCACTCAAACTATGTGTGACCACTGCGGATGAATTGGATGTCTCCGCCGAATCCATTGTTGACTGAATTTCCTTTGTAGTAGAATCCTTATCGCCTTTCGTTTTTGTTAGATGAAGTAAAGTATTAAGTATATTTCAATCCACATGTTTTACAGCTACTGGATGTATATTGCTTTGCTAAATGAGACTTGGATCTCATACAATTGATACATAGTTTTCGCTTTTTTACTTCTAAAATTCGTTGATCTATTGGCAACTTGGCAAATGATTGACAAAAGTATATAGGATGTTCCTGACTGCAATAAGTACATTTTGATTTTATCGTCATAGTACAATTAATACTAGATTTTCGTGAATTTGATTGATTTGATTTGTTAAACAACGAAGATGCATTTTTCTTAGTAATTATTGATTCTAAAGTTTGACATTTTTTCATAAGAAAATTTATTAACTGTTCGAGTCGCGGCAGTTCATGACCAGATAGTGTGTCCTCCCAGTCACGAAAAGTTATCGGATCATGTTTGTTTCTAAGTATATGTACAATTAAATCGTCCTAACTTTCTACGGGCCTCTTAAGAGCTTTTAATGCATTGATGTTTTGTTGTTATGTTAAATAATAGATGTAATTCGAAATAATTTTCCTTTCTTATTTGTGGAATTTTTAAGATCGACTGAATATGTGTTTGCACAATTACACGTAATTTGTCATAACGCTTCTCCAAAATATTCCATGCTATTTCAAAGTTTTGATCCGATAACTCTAGTGATTTGATTGTGTCAGCTGCATCCCCGGAACGAAGATTTCAAATATTGAAATTTCTCTATGTCAGTTAATCTGTTATGATTAGTAATCATTGAGATCTCTCTCTCTTCGATACGTCAGTCGAGAGGAATGACAAAGCTCTAAAACCATCTCGCGGCATTTTGATTTATATCATGCTCCTCTTCCCCCTCTCTTTCTTGCGTCGATGATGTCGCAAACACTTAGGTGATTTTGCGTTATTATCTAATTTATTTAGAGCATCAATATTTTCGTAATCCGCATCCAAGGTTTCAATAATATAGCCATTCCCCGCATTGTCTAATATATCGGTCAGCCATTTTCGCTTTTCAAGTCCTTTAACGTACATGAGGCGATTCTTCTTTTTCTTTTTCTTTGTATATCATATCAACGACAGTTGTTGTAACAGCATGCTGAGCCAAACCATACGGAATGTTTCCGTCTTCCCATTGTAATCCATGGTGATTTCTAATCAACCATGAGGCTAAACATTGCTCAGATTTTGTAAGCACGCTCCATGGTACGGGACTTGCGAAAAAATAATGCGATAGAACATATCCCTTTCTCAGGACTGCCTTCGCGAAGAATAGTTTGCCGATGATAAATCCTTGCAGATCCACAAACGTTGGTACAGACATGATGAGATCTCTCTCTCTTCGATACGTCAGTCGAGAGGAATGACAAAGCTTTAAAACCATCTCGCGGCATTTTGATTTATATCATGCTCCTCTTCCTCCTCTCTTTCTTGCGTCGATGTTGTCGCAAACACTTAGGTGATTTTGCGTACAATGTTGGTCAACGGATTGTATTGGACCACGCGATCATGTATGATGAGACAATACGCAGTGGTATTTGGCGGCACGTTCTCCTTACGCTCGAATTCCAATCTCACATTCACGGTTGCACTCTTGACCGATTCGTTTTGACGAGAACAATCGATAATCACGAACGGACCGTTAAGTAGAAACATCGAGATGGAGAGATTCGGCTCGAGATACTCGTATCCGTAATAGTTCTTGCAGAAGCGCATATACGTGTCGTACAGAATGGAACCTGTTTTTATCAAAATCCAGATTTATATCGTCATACGGATAATATTCCGAGTTCAGATAGAGTTTCACGTTGATCAATTTGCAGTTGTCGAATCGACTCGCATCCTCAGACATGACATTCTTCCGACCTGTCTGCAGCGAAGACAACGTATCATTGTTTCTCCAGCTGAGTCGCGGTCTTAATGGCCCACGAATGCTTGGTTGTAAGCAGCAACAGCGGATACTCGTACAGATCCCACGAGCGAAAATCCATGCTGAGATATCGTCCGCTTTCCAGAACATGCAGCATCAACAGTTTTTTCATTTCTTTCAACAGCACGTGTGGCATTCGCCATTGTATCTTGAATATGTTGATCACAGGTTCCAGCGCGGAATTTTCAAACACACAATTGTTGTCATTGCGCGATCGTATCAAGATCAATTTGTGACGAGCGTTAATCACCACGCGTCCGTAATCTTCGTAAAATCCCAGCAACATGTAGAGCGGTACGCAAAAATTGAAATGTCCATTCGCATTGATCGACGCATCCCAGTCGGCGTCATAATCACGTTTTGGATGATACTGTTACACAGTTTTTGAACGTAGTAGTTATTCCTACGATTTCTATTGCAATCAATCTCAATGCCGTCGAGTTCATATCGAATCTCATCGAATGCGACGCAATTATTTCCCAGCGCTAGATCACTTCCGTCAGCTGCTGGTCTGTTTTTCATTAGTTGTCCCTTGATGTATAGGAAATTTTCATGCGGCAGGGTATATAGATCCTGTTGTTGTATGGGTATTCTTATCTCGTCTCTGTGAACGTTGTATTGGCGAACGGATTGTACGTGTGAGTCTCGATCTTGACGATCGTCAAAAATCGGTTCGTCACTGATGTTGAGAATGTCGGTCATCTGTTTCGCACCGCGAATCCCAAAGATTGCAAAAACGCAACGATCGATGCGCTGAGTTTCTTTTTCTTGAATGATTGGATATTAGCGAACGTCGATGTTGTTGTTGGTTTCGTAAAGATTGCATTATCTTTCACGTCTTTCGATCCGTTCAATACGAGCATTCCATACGTCGCATACGTACGTTATCGTCGCAGCCGTCGTACGTGCAATCTTACGGTGATCCCTTCTTCTCGAAAATCGAACAATCGTCCGTTCTGGTCAACAACGCGTAACGTTAAATCCGTAATGCTCCGCGCGATGATCGGCAGGTAAATGATCTGCGTCAGCGTTTCCGATATTTTATATCCCGATGATACCCTCGGATAAAATTCGTGTATCGTATGAACGAGTTTGCCGTTGTTGTACGCGCCCGCGGTCACGTTACATTCTACGCGGATAATATTCACGTTGGTAATGTTAATCGGCATGTTCGGTTCGTGCCATTTTCCCGGCTCGAGAATACGATTCGAGAATCCTAGCAGCGATCCAATGTTGTCGGATTTGGTAAAGTTTATTCTGTAGACGCATTTGATCTCACTCCTCATCGTAATTAGCGCGGAGCACTATCGGATATTCGCCATCTTCTTAATCACCGCCGTCAATGTGTTTCTTATTGCAATGTTTCCGTGAAATTGCACGTTTCAAAAATTTATGTATATCTCGTACGTTCCCTCGGAAATCGTAATTTCCGTGTCATCTTTGCTAAAGTAAAATTTATTATTCGAAGAATTCACATTCGGTATCGTATGATAAGTCTCAAAATCCGTTAGACCGAGTTCATATTCGTCGTTGCTCAAATCTACGGCGGGAAAAAGTTTGCCACGAGAACGCTACTCTTCCCACTCAACGTGAATGTCATAGACATGTCGACAAAACTGTTTAACGAATACTGAGTTAAATAGCGCGATATCTGTCTTTAAATTCGCGCGCATCGACCGTTCGAAGAAACTGCAAGCACAACTGTCCGCAGATGCTTTGATCGTAAGTTTGAACTGGTATGTAATTGTACTGTATCTTCGTTATGTTTCATCCGAAATATCGCACCAATTCGTTCGGTGGTCGAAGATTGCCGAAACTGTCGAAATATGTAACGCGATTCCCCCTCTTTGCGTACGCTACCCAATGAGTACCCGGTTCTTCGACGCTATCTAAATTTACGATGCCGCTCTTGTTTTGGCAAATACCACCGATCGGCAAAGAGTTGCGCATGAAAACGCCTCTAAAATATGGAATGCGCATACGTTTCGCCAGTTGCAGCAATTGTACGTTGGTAGTTGCTAGGGATGCCGTCAAGATTCGAGATTTCGAGAATCTCGTCTTGTCTCGTCTCGAATTCGAGGCAAGATCGAGACGAAATTTTTTTGTTGACAAGACAAGACAAGAGTTTACATTCGAGATTCTCGAAAATCTCGAGTCTTGAAAATTGTTGAAATTTGTTTATATTTTTGTAAAATATTTTCCAGCTTATAAAAAATGTTGATTCAAATCGATATTTATTCTTATTATATATATATATTTCTAAGAAAAAAATTGTTTATATATTTATTAAGATGTGACCAAAAATCTTTAGAAATGGCATACCACAAGCAAAAAGAAAAAAAAAATTAAATTTTGTCGAGGACAGTGTTATATATTAAATTGATATATATATATATATGCTTGTGATATGCCATTTCTAAAGATTTTTGGTCACATCTTAATAAATATATAAACAATTTTTTTCTTAGAATAATAAATAAGTCACTCTTTCATATTAATAAATCACTTTATTGTACTAATTATAGGTATTTAAAACACAGCAAAAAGATAAAATAAATCAGTAAAACAGCTTTGGTTTAACGCACGAAGAAGTATTCGCTATTCGCCAAATAAGATTTTAGAAATTAAACATGTAGTCCATGAATTTAAACAAAGTATATATTTCGCCGATTTCTCGCATAATCTATTTCTTTGTTTAGTTATAATTAGTCCTGCTACAGAGAATAATCTTTCTGATGGAACGGATGTTGCGCAAATACTCAAAAAGTCTTTTGCCATTTCAGATAGATATAAATACACATGGGTGCTTTGACCACCATTCTAAAATATCTTCATTTTTATCTGCTCTTTTACAATTCAAATATTCATTACTTTCTTTATTCCAATCATTGTCATTTGAAGCTGAATTGTTCTCATACAGTGAATGTATATCAATTGTATCTGGATCAGAATTAAATTGCATTGGTTAAATCTGGAGAATAACTTTGTTCGGAAGATATTTTAAAGTAATTTTCTTTATATATTTTTTTGAATTTTTCCAACGATTGACTTAACAACTCTTTTCCTCAATTAGTTAAATTAAATGTTTCTAATTTATGTCTAGGATCTAAGAGTAATACCTACAATGCAATAAATCCAATTTGTCTTATTATAATATTTAATTAATTTATCCCTTGCTGCTTGAAATGCCAAAAGCAAATTTTCATCGATTTCACATCTGTCTTCTTTATGATTTAATAATTGCATCATATTTTCTATTTTATCTAGTAGCATATTAAATGCTACTATGACTAGCGGCAAAGTAGCATACTTGTCTCCTCCAAAGAGAGTGGAAACTAATTTAAAATTTTTTAAAAATACGCTAATCTGTTTAATAAGTACCATTCATCGTCTGTTAATAGAAAACGTTCAATGTTCATATCATTATTAGTGCTACAAAGTGCATTCAGAGCTGAACGCATTGATAATCCACATTCGATCATGTCGTATGTTGAATTCCAACGCATTGCTACGTCAATTATCGGCGATAGGTACTTCGTGTTTGTTATGTAATAACTACTTTTTAATTTATTGCGAAGTTGTTCCGATCTTTTTAATTTTATAAAAATGCTTCTTAATTTAAGAACTGTTTTAATAGATTCATAATCGTCATCATTATCTATTTCATCTTCCCGCGTCTCTTCACTGACTAACTTCTTCAAAGAATCCTGCACAGCTAAATTTAAAATGTGCGCAAAGCAGCGAAAATGTTGGTTTTCAACATCAAAAACTAGTGAATTGTTTATCATAAGTTTTCCGAATTGTTCAATGAATGTAGAATTTGACGCAGCATTATCTAACGTTATACCCTGAATTTTTTCTAAAATGCCTTTATCTTTTAAACGTGCAAAAATATTTCTGCGATATCTTTTCCTGTGTGGCGACCATTCGAAGCGACGAAATCTAAAGCCGGAACCAATTTCCAATCATCATTGATAAAATGTGCAGTTATCCCATAATATGATTTTCCTGCAACAGATGTCCAACCATCTAATGTGAATGATATTTTAGATTTGTTTTGCATCAAGGTGTCAATTACAGATTTTTGTATATCTGTAAAGACTTGTACAACTTTTGCACGCATTATGGTACGCTTTGGTATATTAATTTTAGGATTGAGAAGTGTAAAAAATTCTTGCGTTTCTTGATCATCGAAAAAATTAAAAGGCAGATACTTCATTGCTATCTATTTCACAATTTTGCGATATAAATACATCTGATTTGTTATAATTGGCATGGACTGTAATAAAAAAAAATAAAAAATGAATTAAATTATCGGTCAGTTAGTAAAAAGAAAATAATTAATAATCGTATTTCATATTTATATAAAGCATATACTCATTATTCAGTTTTTAAATTTAAATGAAAGATAAAATTAATTATTTAAAAAAGATTATATTGCATGTGTGTGTGTGTGTGTGTGTGTGTGTGTGTGTGTGTGTGTGTGTGTGTGTGTGTGTGTGTGTGTGTGTGTGTGTGTGTGTGTGTATGTGTGTATTGTTGATTGGATAAATATGTATTTTATATATATTTGTGAGAACATTATTATCCAAAATTAATGCGTAAATTCGTCAGGTTTTCATTGTATCATAATTTTTTTCACCTCTAAATTACGACTCTGTATATACTCAATTAACTATTCTCTAGCTTTTGTAATGTAACACAAAAACATACCTGCTTAAACGTATCATGAATAGATATCATAATTTCGAAGATACTCCTGGAGAGTTGGAATTTCCGAATATGGTTTCATAAATCTGCATGATTCCTTTGCAAATGTCTCTTAAGACCAGAGTTTGTCATTTTTATTGTCTTTTTTTCACAAGTTTCACGAGTTTTACACAACTTGCAAACTCCAACTTTTGCATCTTTTATAATCTTGATGTCAAAATAACTTTTAACTTTTAAGGTTGTACTTTTTTTATTGATTTCGTTAATTTCTTGTTTTTCACTACAATTACTTGTCACTTCGTTTACGTCTATGTCACTGTCATTATCACTGATATCTGATTCATTTTCTATGCTCCTTTTTCTTTTCATTTTAAAAATTTAATAAAGCTCCGTAGTTTGCTGACGTTTGGCTTTACGGAACACAACGCCGATTTTATGTGATGTTGTAATTTGATTCTGAATTTAACGAGTGCTAGACTGTATAATATACAGGGTGTATAAAAAAGGTCGGAACCCTTGAATATTTCGAAAAATATAAGTTTTATCAAAAAATGTTTCAGACAAAAGTTGTAGGGTTTAAAAAGTTCTATTTACTGGCAATATCATTTTGACCTTGAAGAGTCACTGGAAGGTCACGTGAAGGTCACTTCAATTTTTTTAAATAGAACACCCTATATATTTTTGCATATTCTCGTAGCTTACCTCGAGAGCTTTCCAAAACACTATGATAAAGTATTTTTTCATTAAAAACTTTTTGATTTTTCCTAAAAAATAGGAAGTGCAATTTATAAAATTTATGGTCACCTTAATGTCACCTTGATGACTCTATTCAAAGTCAATAGGATTATGCCAGTAAATAGACCTTTTAAAACCCTACAACTTTTGTCTAAAACATTTTTTAATGAAACTCATATTTTTCGTAACATTTTAGAGTTCCGATTTTTTTCCGAAAAAAAAATTATAATTTATTGAAAATTTATTTACTTATTTTTTTTTTAAACAATTGTGTATTTTCTTTACGCCAGTCAATTTATCTCATTATTCTGTGCATAAAAGTATTAGGGTAAGATTATTGAAAAATGAATATTTTGTAAGATATTTTGTAATTTGTCAAAATATTGGATCTTTCAAACCTTAATAACTCAAAAAGTTTGACTGCTGTCGCGTCATTTCGATCTCTTCGTTTAAACATCGTAATCTTCGAAGGTTATCGTTCTCATTACGATATTACTCTTGACGCCCTTAACTTTCTTCGTGTCTTTCTTTCCGTCCACTCGTAACGCGTACATCTTTGCCCTGAGTCCGACGAATTCGGTCATTATCGCGTCATTATTTTCATCCTTCATCAGAGCCGGTACTTTTTTATTTACAAGTGGTATGTCGTACACATTGTCCACCGCATAATCGCTCGTGTCAAATCTGGCGATATTGTGCTTCATGTTCTCATATGCATCCGCGCACTCAATGTGATATATCAAATTATCTATGTCCATGTACATGATCTTACATTTGTCGCGATACATTGGTGTCATATACTCGTGATGAAATTCGTACAGACACATCTTGGATATGTCGAGTATGCACATATCCACGTAAATCGGTTTGTAGAATTTCACCTCGAGTTTATGCAATTCTATCGCAATCAGATTTTCCGAAAAAATGCTTCTGCTGTGGAAATTCGGTTTCGCGATCATCGCTTCCACGCCTTACCGATTATCCCATTTTGTTAATAACACAGGCACACAAAAAAAAATATTTCATGAACCAGAGGGTAGACCCCACTTTTCTTAGGTTTTTGGGGTTGAAACCGAATATGACTATAAAAAATGATTTCAATTGCCCGTTTTCCCGCTAGCACCCCCTTACCACCCCCTGAAGGGGGTTGAATTTTAAATTTTTATACAAAATTAAGATGTATGTGTATTTCTATGTTTTTTGGGATACTGAAATCGAAAATGACTACAAAATGATATCCATTCATTCGATTACCCCCTTACACTCATTTAAAAGAACCTTTCAGAATCCATATGAAAGTTGGCTCTCGGTGAATTGCTCTAACGTTTTTGAAAAAAAGAGGAGAATCAAAGTTTTCATGGGCTCAACGCTCAAAATTACATCGATCCAAAGTCAATTACCTGTTAATTAGACAAGTCTAAGAGTACCTCCAGCTCCTATGTTGTAAACGTCAATAGTTCACCGATCAGAAATATCAGCTCTTAGATGTATTTATGATTTGGTTCTACTCTTAGCGTAACCCAGGAATAATGGCGTAGACGTAGTAGGTTTCTGTTCCCTTTGGGATGCTTGATTAACGTGAGTCCCCTTGCCTCTCACGATTCGGCATTTACCTCTTTCTGATACTTTCTATTTACCTCTTCTCTCTTGCTTTCAAACGATCTTCTAAGAGGTTTTCTCTTGTTGGCTCAAATCATAATTCGGTTTTAGCGTCCCAAAAAACAGAAATACACATACATCTTAATTTTGTATAAAAATTTAAAATTCAACCCTCTTCAATGGGTGGTAAGGGGGTGCTAGCGGGAAAACGGGCAATTGAAATCATTTTTTATGGTCATATTCGGTTTCAGCGATCCCAAAAACCTAAGAATAGTGGAGTCTACCCTCTGGTTCATGAAATATTTTTTTTTGTGTGCCTGTGTTATTAATTTATTACAATGCAGAAATCAGTGAAAAAGAGAAAGCGAGAGCAAAGGAGAGAAAGAGAAATTAAACCTTTTTTACTTTTTTATATTTTCAATGTTTTAATATATTCTGAGATAAAAAAGAACATGAGAGTTTAAATGTATTTATCTAATCTTATTACTATGCAGTAAAGTTGTTAATAAAACAATATTTAAAAAAACTTTCATATTTTCTACGAAATTTTTTCTATTTAAAAAAGAAGCATCTTTTAGAGTCGAGTTTTCTATATAATTAATATTGTAGTATATAATTCAAATATATACAGGTGTTTACAATATCTCAATAAAGTAAAACCATTAAAAACGATCAGCGAATGCGCGAGACTAGAAGGGCGCCGCAAGAAAGGTCCTCCCATTATACCTAAATATTTTGTAATTTATATCTTGAAATTTTACGCGATTTTTTTGCAAAATGATATAAGATTCTTTAATTCAGTTTAGCAAGATCTACTTTTACTTTGTACCGAGATATTGGAAACATCCTGTATATGTACGTATCTGTGTAAAATAAACACACGTAAGTATAAAATCAATATTTATGTATTAAATTTGTAACACAGAAAAGTATATACAATACAATATAATATGTAATATAATATAATATTAAATATAATATTATATTATAATATGTATAATTATAATATGTATAATGTTTATAATATGAATTATATTGTAATATAATATATTATTTTTAAATGATATTATACAATATAATATTTTTATACAATATTATACAATACAATATTTTTAATATTATACTGTACAATTAATATTATATTGATAAAGTACAATTAAACAATTATTAATTTTTATATTACATTAGTGAATAATTAAGTATATACATTTATAAATATTATTACAATCATTTATTCTATATTTTTAATTTTTAAATATTAAGAGATCTAGAAATCTAGTTATTCAATTCTTAAATAAAGATCGAAAATATTTTGTCTGATTTTCGATCTCCCACGAGCGTGTTTCTATCTTGTCTTCAATATTGGGAATGACTGAATTTTTCAACTCCTTTTTTACAAATTTCCTTATCTAAAATGGATTTTTTAAAATAATTATTATCAATAAAAGATTTCGTATTTAATAATTGCACTGTCACAAATACAATATCATGAACAGAATTACAGAAAAATATTATATAAAATATAGAAATTTGATTAATTTAAAATTTACCTCGCTCAACTGTCCCTTAGAATACGCATTGTTAATTATAACAGTTAATGTCACAATATCATTAACATGCCTGTGAAGAATAAAACAATACATTTATAATTTATTCAATATATCTTCTTGTCTATGTGTGATTTATCTTTATTAAATAATATCGTCACCTGTGTCTCATTGTTTTGTAATTAGTTAATAAACTTGTAAGCATATATTTAGTATGTCTTTCAATGACAGAAAAAAACATATTAGTAGTTAAGATATAAGCTCGCTCTATCGATTTAAATTGAAAGGAAGATACATTATAACTACATTTAAATAAAATATGTGGTATTATTGTTTCTAAATAATAGATTATAATTTCAGAATTTTTACTGTAAGCCAAACATTCTAATATTTTATCATTTCCTTCTATGTAAGCATCAAAAACTTTATTCCATGTGTCACGATCTGCTGTTTTTAAACCATTGCAATATGTCCACCTTTTCCATCCAGGCAAAAGTCTACAGAAGACAGTCCAATGAAGAAATAAAAATCTTTTAACGGAATTGTGTTAATAGTTATTTTAGTATTTTATGAATTTTTTAAATAAATGACAACTAATTTCTCAAACATATGCAGAATATAAAAAAATATTTCTAAAATATAAAATATAAAATAATATAAAATAATTTATATAAAATATAAAAAGAATAAAATATTATGAATAGAATTACATGTTTTCTTTAGGATTTGCTATATGCCATTTCAAATAACGTTTAGACTTTTCTTCACAAGGATGATCACTCATAATACATTTCCACTTTGCTATTTCTTGTTGCAAACATTTAGTATAGATGTTACTTTCATAGAGAATCCGAGAACTAAAACTAAATTTCTGCACAAAATCAAACTTTAGCAAGCCCTAAAATTTAATAACTATCATTATATTTAGTTTATTCATTATTTATAAGAACAGATATAATGTACGCGCATTCAAACGTTTTACTAAATAATTTTTGTTCATATTTCTTTAATATTTATGTGACTTCACATCAATATTATAATAAGTAAATATGTCAATTTCTTATTTGTGTGTGAATAATTATGTATATTTTACAATCGCGTATGGATTTTATATCATTTAATGAATTTTTAATACACATATCGATATATAAAGTGTTTCATAAAATTGTGCTAACATTCGCGTGTATATATTTTACCATCGCGTATGGATTTTATATCATATCCGTATATTCCTGCAGAATATTCTTCATTTTTACTGTTAATTTACTACGCAAACACAAGATTTTTATTAAAACGTCTTAGCTCTCTCACGCTATTACCAGACTGCGTACGTCAGCAGCACGCAACTGACAGCTGGGTATCGATTGTGTAACTTTTTCTAAAGTG
Source organism: Camponotus fellah (assembly GCA_030586385.1). Taxonomy (NCBI): domain Eukaryota; kingdom Metazoa; phylum Arthropoda; class Insecta; order Hymenoptera; family Formicidae; genus Camponotus; species Camponotus fellah. Next base: position 35,214 of record JAPIVC010000414.1, on the reverse strand, counting down.
AAAACGTGAACAGTGAAAAATTTCCGCCAATCACGCATCGATTTCATTTTAAAATCAATGCGTGATTGGCGAAAATTTTTCACTTTTCACATTTTTTCACTTTAGAAAAAGTTACACAATCGATACCCTGAGCGGACATGCGAGTGTAAGCGTACGTGTAAGTTCGATGCCTGCGCATTATTATTGTCCGCTCAACTGTAGTTGCGTGCTGCTGGCGTACGCAGTCTGGTACAGGAGCTAAGACGTTTTAATAAAAATCTTGTGTTTGCGTAGTAAATTAACAGTGAAAATGAAGTATACTCTGCAGGAATATACGGATATGATTGTGACATACGGATTAGCGGGAAAAAAATACTTATCGTGCGGTCACAAATTACATGGAATCATTTTCCGGGTGTGCATGAAAACCAAATGGTCGTACAATTTTACGTGTTGTGCAATAATTATGTGAAACTGGGTGTCGTGCATAATATCGAAATAATTGGTCCAGCAGTGCAGCTTCGTGTACGAGATGAAAAAAGGATTCTTGAAACATTTTATCATCGTATTATTATCAACGTGTGCAATACATTTTATCGAGGAATTTTCAATCAATTTTTATAAAGGTACTGTCATCATCAATTTTTTATATTTACGATACATTCAGCGTATAGTAATGGCATTTTGAATAATTTTCAAATTGAAAGTGGAATAGGCCTATGGGGGAAACCACTATAAAAAAAGCGCATCATGCTATCTACCGCAAGGTGGTGTGGAAATGATAGCGCATCATTTTCTCGCCGCTGGCGAGAAAAGGACGGGTCATTTTTCGGCGTGGTATTGCGATATATTGTATCATGTCTCGAGCGACCCGCCCACCGCTTCACGGCGCGACTAGTATCGGATTACAGTGGGACGACTCTCGTCGCCGCGCGCTTCTATTCACGCAGATTGGCCGATCTTCTTTATTTAATTTTTTCGTAATTATTGCGACAATCCCAAAACAATATAGATAATTTCTTCTTTATTTGAGCCAATCTTTTTATTTATTTCGTTAAGGTCGAAAATCGACGGACACCCTGTATATCTTAAAATTATATAAGTCAATTTCTCTACAAAATGTTTGTATATTTTTAACATCATAAACATTTGAATATTATGAAAGAAAATTAATATAAGAAAGGTAATTGTGTTATATACTGTGTTCTATAATTTTTCAGAACTAATTAAATATTAATTACACAATGGATCAATAATTATCATGTAAATACTAATGTATTATTATTATAGAATAATAACTTGATGAAATATTCAAAATTTACGTGATTGTATAAAATATAAAGAAAAAATATAACAAATATGTAACATAAGCGCCTTTTGAATTTAAATCTTTCTGAATTCTGTTACAAAAAGAATTAAATGATGATGTATAATTAATTTTTTTGTTTAACTCACTACATATATCGTTTTTTAAAAGAATTCATTATTATGATATGAAATCGTTGTATTATATAATATATAATTGATGTAATGGATAATTTTTTTTATAAAAAAATGTTATTATATTATATATACATATATTATATATACACACATATATATATATATATATATATAATATATATATATTATATATATATATATATATATATATATATATATATATTATATATATATATATATAATATATATATATATATATATATATGTATATGTATACCTTAAATTCAGAATAAAAATTTAAGAATGGAAAGATGTTCGACAGAAATTCAAATGCTTTGAGCATAGGATACCATGCTATATAATCTCTTTCCTGTACCAAATAAGAAGCAAGTTCCCAAAATACGGAGAATTTAAGTTTCTTCTCTATCGCAAAATGAAACGCATCATTGATTATTTGCGCTCGATTAAGAACATGTATATTACGATATTTTTTAGAATTTAAGTATTGTGCAATTTTTTGCCAGTTCGTAATATCATAATTGACGCGATAGTATCCTGTTATAAAATAAATTAATTTTGTCAATTGTTAAATATTTTTAAATGATATATATTGATTAAGCATATTTACATAATTTATTTTCGTATTTTTAATCCATAATGTACTCCCTACAGAGAACGAAATTTATGAACTTTAATATAATTGTATATACAGGGGGTCAGAAACATTTTTGCAGTCCCGAAGTGTGAAGGTAGATTGATTTAAAATTAAGAAAAAAGGTACTACTACTATTTTGCGATATTCGCAATAATTAACAAAAAATTAATTATAAAAGATCGGACAATGCGCGTGGCTGGGAAGTGCGTGGCGATGAAGGCGGCGTGAGAAGCAATGTTGAGGAGGGGAAGAACTGTCGCCGCGGCCATTATATTACAGTGAGACCGCTTTCACCGCTACGCACTTCTAGGCACGTGCAATCTACTTAAACCTTCAGGACTAAAAATGTTCCTGACATTTTGTATATATATATATATATATATATATATATATAGTGTATGTATATTATATATATATATTTTTATATTCTTATTAATATATTTAATATACATTTATTAGTAATTATGTCAACATTTATCGTGACTGAATAAATAATAATTTTAATTTTTATATTAAAAAGATTTTAGAGTGTTTATATTCTATATTTATAAAAAGATCTATGACCTGAATCATTCAATTTGAGTTATTTGTTATTTAGAAAATATAAATATCTATTATAGATTTATTAAAAAAAAAAAAGTTGAAATTCAATCGTAATAAAAATTCAAATATAAAATAGCAGTATAAATATAAGCTTTTTAAATATTTATTATTTTAAATATTAAAATACTGGAAATATATTATTAAATTTATTTTATATCTTGATTTTTGTCCTTTCCTCTATGATGTATAATTATTACATTACAATGCATTATACTTACTGATTATCCAAATATTTGATGAATCCCGTTGAAAATATCAAGTGGTAATGTTCGTTCTAACATGCGCCATATAATAGATCCTATAATGTTTAAAAAAAAATGTAATATATTGAAAATTCCTTTCTAAAATGTGCAATAAAGATTTGTGAATATATTTGTAACTAATAAAACTATATATATCACAAACAAAATTTGTGCAATTAAATCAAAGTAAGCAGCTACGAAAAATTAAATGTTAATAAACTCGACCAAAAAATTTGTAATAATAGATAAATAATGAATGATTAAATTTGTTAAAAATAAAATTACAATTATAAGGAATCAAATAATTTTATATATTATTATAATTTTTTGAAATCTTAGACAACCAGTATAATTATAATTTTTTAAAAATTACATATTAAAAATTCCAAAAGTTTTATAAAAATTCTAATTTTAAAATTAGATATTATTATTATGTTATTGCAAATATTATAAAAAATATATTAAATTTACAAATGAAGGGCTGCGCACGAATTCTTTTCTATGGAAATTGAATTTCGAAGAAATTTGAATTTTGATTGAATTTGTTGAATTTTGGAAATAAATAATTTACGTGAATACACAATAAAAATTTAAAAAATGTCAAAATAAATTGATAAGATGGAAATCGTTTTGTCACTACAAGTATTCAAACATCGAAATAAGGCGATATTCCAATATTATTAAAGAGAAAGTAAATAATAAGTCAAATAAAGTAAATAATATATTAGAATGTGACACAAAGTTGATCATTTTTATTAATACATTTTACTAATATATTTACATGGAAAAATGTGTGGCTGCATCACCGCTATCGTCGCCATAACATGCTATTTGGATATTTGATAAAATAATTAGTTGAAAGTATATTTATTATATAAGTTTTCCCTAAGTCTCCTCCTTCAGATGGGAGAAGTATGCAACTCCCTAATTACTTCAAACGACCAATGTCTCAAAATTAATTAAACACTTGTTCATTTTTTCATAATTTTTTGAGTCTTTTGGAAATATGGGTAGATGGGAAATGTATGGACCCCTTATATATACATTTATGTACATATTTTCCGTGTAATATCTATATATTAATAAAAGTAATCAACTGTATGTGATTCTACTTAATAATACATTATTTATTTTTCCTCAGTAGTAATAAAATAGAGCCTTATTTCGACATTTAAACGCTTGTAGCGACGAAATGGCTCAATCAAACGTTATTATCGCGGTTGATGTGACTTTTTATCAAACTATTTACTATTAACTTTATTTCCAAAATTTCTACAAATTTCACCAAACATCAAAAATTCATCTTCCATAAGAATCGTTTAGGGTGTTTTTGTTTATAAAATGACTCCTCAATTTTTTAAAAAATTAACATTAGAGAAATTTAAATTATTTAATTGTTTAATTATACAGTGTTATACGCATACCTTTTGATATGAGAAAGAGAAGTCTGTATATAATTTTCAGGGTAGCCTATATTATATTCTTATTAGAATTTATAACAACATAAAATTAGATAAAGTAATTCATGTTGAACTTGAACTACAAACAAATGCATCATCCGGGAATTTGGCAGAGCCTAAAATCAATTCCATATAATCATAACTAATAAATAATCAAAAAAAATTTTTGGTATAATCAAAAATTAGCTTATCATATGCTATTGTTAGGAATAAAGTTTGTATATGTATTTGTGTGTGTAAATTTTTCTACGATAATTATAATAAAAGACGTATACATATTTAGTTCTTATTAAATTTGTTTCACTGGATTTCTAGTAATTTTAGAAACTTGGATTCTTATTATTTCTTATAATTAAGAAATAAAACAGAATATTCATACAAATATTTAACAATTATCTACACTACAAAACTGGAGATTATTTGACTGCGTATTTAAATGTGTATTTAAACTTAGTAATAAAATAACCTTATCAGATAATGTATGTTGAAAAATATATTTAAATCCTTCGTTTAACCATGTATGAGGCCATAAATAAGTTGGTCTGAACAGATTTCTGATATATTTTTGTACTATCCCACGTGCAATTAAACGCGTAATTATCGTTTTGTGTGCGACAGGATCTAATTCTTCATTATAAGTGATATCTGCTTCTCTTAAAAATAATTATAACTTAATATGTAAAAAAAATTTTGGATATTAATATAATTTCTTATGTAAATAGGTTGCAATATAATACGTAAATTAAAATAGTTTTTAAAGTATTTCTATATCCTTAACCATATATATTACCGATAAAAATGAAACCAAAAGTCTGTTCGATTTCATTTTTTGTAAATCCGGAATTATGATATAATCCACTTTTGCCTCAAATAAAACAGAGGGGTCCTTAAGTGCTGCTTTGTTTCTCCAAATATTCCTAATTATGAATGTAAATATTAGCGGAAGAAATAACAGTTTTTACAAATTTCTAGATGTGGTTCCGATTGTGGTCTGAAACCACAGGGACGAACGAATTGCTTCATTTTCCGAGAGAATACTCTGATGAAAAACTGGAAATCAGAAATGCTACACTATCTGTAGGGATCAATGGAAGTGTCGTGAAAATATGTCCATATCATCTTTTATCGTTCGTCAATTTAATATCCTTTTATCGGCATATTTGACAAAGCTTTCATATCTTGGGGATGATTTATAGAAATATTAAAAGTAATTCTTAATTTTGGCTTGTCCCACTGTGGAAATATTTGCTGTTTTTTTCGTTTGATACCAGTTTCTTCTGCTGGATACCAGTTGCGATTAACCACCTGCCGTATTTTTGATGATAAACATTAAACATTAATAAATAATTAATATTAATAATTAATATTTAATAAATAATATTAGATAAATTGTAAGCGCAGAATACACAATAAAATGGCCAATTTATTTTTGATAAAATGTCATATACAGGGTGCTTCCGCAACTACTGCTCAATATTTTAAAGGTAGATTCTCTGGCCAATTTCAAAAACGATTTTTCCTCAGCGAAAAGGTGTCGAGGCACTAATAGTTTCCGAGTTATAAATGATTGAAAATAAAGGGTTTTTCTCAAACTAGTCTTCCTATGGGAATAAAATATTAATAAAGTCACATTCTTTAGTTAATTTTAGGTAGAGTTTACTTTAATAGAATTTTAATTTAAGGCTTAGTTAGGAAAGATACATCATGACAAAAATTAGGAATATAAAAAATAATGATCTTCTTCGGGCATTTTCGCTGAGGAAAAAATCGTTTTTAAATTGGTCAGAGAATCTTTAAAATATGGAGCGGTAGTTGCGAGACACCCCTGTATATTATTCTCGATATGTCATATATTTGATATGTCATATATATTCTTCTACTTACTCTTTTTCTTCATTTTCGTCTATGTACGGAATTTTGAAAGATTTTCTTACGATATTAATTGAGATTTCATACTCTATATACAGATCGTATTTCTCCATGCAACAAGACATCACCGAAATCGAGCTCGACAATATTGTTTTTAATCAAATTTTGTTGAGTTTGTTTCATAAACCGTATTAAATATTTTTCTGGGTCGTCGATACTATTAAACTCGCTGAATCCGGTGCATAAAAACGTATGTATTGTTTTAACATAAGAAATACTATATAAAGTGATTATGCATTTGCTACGGAGATAATTAATTATTGAGTAACATTAACTCTTATGTTATAATGTATTGGAATTATATAATCTGGATATATTGCTTGATTTTGTTGTTTAATACACTATTTGCGAACGATTGCTTCCAGTTCATCGATTCCTTTGATTTTTGATTCTTCTCCATTTATAGGACTCGCTATTGCCAATATGGCAAGGTATATTATACAAAATTACTTAATAATAGTTTTAACAATGTCATCTTCAATTTCATTCTGGATATCTATAAAAACGTTTCTTCATTAAAAACAAAAATATTTGCAAAGAGTATGCGAAATAAAATCGATTTTTAAACACTTCAGAAGAAGAAACGATTAGTTTGGGAAAAGAAATTAAAATAATACAGTTTAATAAATAAAGAAATGAAAATATAAATATAAAAATTATTAAAACGGCGTATGGGAAATATTTTCTCTCGGATTTGAATATTAGGAAACACGAAGGATAAGTGTTCAGATAATTTAGTAGAACAAGCACAATAAACATAACTGTTATTTATCTCAATTTAGCCACTTTTAAGATTTCTCCTTACAATCACATATTTCAATGTATATATATAATAAGCTTTAAATGTATGAGAAATAAAGATATATTCTAAAAAATGATTTAATACATGATATGGACTATATGTTTACTAACATGTTATTTTCAATCAATCTGTTCCTTGGAATATGAAATGTATTAAAAACATATAAACACTGAACGAAAATCAAATAATTTGAAATTTTGATAATGTAGCAATTTGAATCAAACATTCAAACAAAAATGCTGAAAAACAATTATGTTAATATTTTTATAACACATCTTTTGAATAAAATATTAATTTTTTTTATTATTTGTTGTTTATCTGTTCATTACACATTCAAGTAAACATATTCTCCTAGATATTCATTATAAAAATATTTTAAAACAAAACACAGATAATACTATACGTTTTTTAAATAGATAATTTCATATTTAGATAATGATATAATATTTTTATAATAAATAATTTTATATCAATATTATAAAATTAATTTACACAATAATTTTATAATGTCAGGGAAAGAAATTTAGCTTATAAATTTTACAGTGTCCATATGTCAAAATGGTCGAAACATGCTATTACGGTACAAACATAAATGTCTTTATTTTCTATTAAATTTAATGCAAAAGATAAAAATAATATTTACAATAAAATGAGAGATAGTCGATTTGAATGTTTAAAAAAAGAAAAGAAGAAAATTAAAGAAAATGAAGAAAATGTCTTCTATAAAATAAAAGCGTTATCTATTACTCCACACAATTTTGTATGCACATTTAAAGAAAGAAAGATAAATATTTTATTATTATATTTAATACCTTATCCTACTAGTTAAATTAGCCTGAGTTTTATATCAGATTTAAAAACCATCAAAAGCGAACTCAGATTTTTTAAATCATTCAACCGCGAACTTATCGCTTCAAGAGACTCATCATGACTGATGGTTCTGTCGGCGTACCTAACAGTATATAGAAGGTTATACCTAGTGATATATAAATATCATCTCTGATTATACGTAGCTTGTCTTACATATCGACAGAAGTCAATAAATATAAAACTTGTTTATGTTTTTTATTCCATTCTCGTAAATAAAGCTTTTATTTATAAAGATAATTTTTGTAAAAAATTATTTGCGAGAGAAAATTAATTGAAGAATTAATTGTACTTTTAAACTTGCATATTGGCTGATCTTTTTAATAAATATCTCGAAAAATTTTACGTGGTGGTTTTCAAAATAATATAAGATTATTTAATTCAGTTTAGCGATATTTATTTATGGTTTTACTTTTTGTTGCGAGACACTGGAAACAATGGTATGTACCTTGTGTGATGTATGTATCTGTCTAAAGTAAAACACATATAAATATATAATCTACATCTATATATTAAATTTACGGGAACAATACAGAAAAGTAATACACTTTAATATGTAATATAATATAATATTAAAAATAATACATAATAAATTATATTGTAATGTAATATAATAATTTTTCCCAATATTATACAAAATAATATTTTTATACAATATTATACAATACAATATTTTTAATATTACATTGTACAATTTAATATTTTATATTGATTAAATAACTATAAGGGAAGACACCACTGTAAAATTTTCAAAACCTCGATTTTGTTTAAACACATTAAAATTGTTGAACTCTTCAAAAGAATGGGGTTCATATTCGCTTATATCTGAAAATAAATTTTTTAAATTGGTGTTTGAGCTTTTTTGAGGGGCGTCTCCGAGCGCTGGAAAAGCCGGTTCGAGATGCGACGCAGACGCAGTTCTTCGACCCTCGTGAAGTTATAACAGTTGGAGAAGGAAAACAAGGCCGGTCTCTATGTGGGAAGAGCAACAGCAACGGAGCTGGAATCGCTGAAATTAAAGGTACATAGAGAATTTCTTAAGTTATAAATAATCGGTAATCCGAAAACTTAAACGCATTTTTCTCAAAATCCTTTGTGAATCGGCACGTAGCAAAACTCAAACAACTTTCATCGATCGACCTTGAAAATTTATCTGTAGGCTTAGATCAATTTTAACAGTCAAGTACCAGGCTTTTTTGATTAATTGAAAATTATAAAAAATATATCACTTTTTATACGAAAATTATGGTCGAAAAATCGAATTTTTTATTCAAACTCGTCTCTATATTTTTTTTTTAATATTTTTTTTTTTCCTCACTTTGACTACTAAAACTAATATAATTAACGAAAATATTTCACTTTTTGTTCCAGAATCAAATTTACGACAGTTCTACTGCGTCGCCGGAGAGTTGGCTGAAAACCTCTAGCGACGCGTACGCAGCCATTTTGTATCTTTTTAACAATTAAAAAAATTTTTTTATTCCTTGATATACGTCTAGGTAAAGCCAAAAGGTTTTTTAATCTATATTTTTTTCTTTCTCAAAAAAAACTCAAAGAAGGCAGTCGAAAATGGGCAGTTACAATGGTGTCCTCCCTTAATCAATTATTATTTTATATGACATTAGTGAATAATTTAACAAAGAAAACGAGTGCAGATGCTATGGCGCTTGCCAGGTAAACATTCACCTACTAATCGTGAAGTCGCTTACTTGTTTAAAAACGTTACTTTTTATATTTCTAATTACGACTTGAAACTTTAAGAAAATATTCATAAGATATTATACTATTATATAAGAAAATGCAGAAATTGAAAAATCGTTTTTTCGAGCCATCTGGATGTATGTTTACCCTTAAGTCTTCAAAAATATAGCAGTATCGCTTGAATATTAACTATAATAAATAACTATTGCATTGACTTTAATTATTGTTCGAAATCCAATTAATTTCCTCAAATTTTTAATTCGCGTCGCTGAAATTCGCATTCTGTAATATAACAAATTTAAGAATTTGTATTTAACGGGCATCAAGAACTTTCTCGAGCCTTCGACATATCAGAAAAACTCGAACGTTCGAGTTATCTTCACATTTTTGCGCCGAACTTTCTAAAACATTTGGCAAAACAATGCCAGCCGCCTGCAACGTTAGCGAAACATAGAGCATGCGCGCCCATAAGCCCGATCAGCTGATTGCCAATCAGCTGATCAAAAAATCACGCGCATGTCAACCGCTACAAAATCGACGTCAGACCTCATCGGCGGCCACCAATGCGGGCGCCCTGAGGTCACCGTTAATATTTAAAATTAATTATAAGCCACGGCCCAAAATTGCGAATATATAATGGGCACCGCGCGAGAACCCTGGGGAAGTCTTGCACTTTTCGGTGTGTCGGCCTTTTACGCCGCTCAGTTAAAACCGCTATTCTGTTGTACAAACCGCTTTTCACTCGGATTTTCGCTTTTTGGCCCGACTCGGTTCACGACACACGCTTTTGGATATCGATTACCGCACTGAACACTTCTTGTCTTGTCTTGATTAGAATAAAGTTCGTTTCTCTTATTCAAACGGCGTGCACTAATCTTTCACTGAAATCATTTCCACTGTTCCACGTTGCACGGCAGCTTATTCTCGCGAACAATTATACATAAATAATAATAATAATAATAAATACAATCTTTTTATACAGGGTATCCGTCGATTTTCGACCTTAACGAAATAAATAGATAGATTGGCTCAAATTAAGAAAAAAATTCCGTTATTATTTTGGGATTGTCGCAATAAGGAAAAAATTAAATAAAGAAGATCGCCAGTGCGCGAATAAAAGCGGTGGGCGGGTCGCTCTCCGAGACATGATGGTTGGTTGGAAATATCGTAATACCGCGCCGAAAAATGACCGCCGTTTCTTCAATTTTTTCATGAAATTAGTTTCTTGATCTGTTAGAATATTTTCCGGTATTCCGGTGTTCAAGTATTATTTTTATAACAAATTCTTTACTAATTGTATTGCTTCTTGATTCGAAATCGGTATTGCCTTGCGAAACTTAGATTATCTTGGAAAATTAATAAATATTTATTTTCATTAGTAGTAATCGTTAGCGATCCGACAATGTTTAACGCGCATTTTCAAACGGTTTATTAGATGTATCCGTAATTATTAATGGTACTATTTTTCACGATAATTTATTTTTTTGACAAGATTCATATCTTGCAATATATCGTTCGACATCTTTTATTAAGGATGTTTTGTATCTATTTTTGAAATATTGAGAATTTAATGAAAATTGTACAGAATGTCCTTACATATGTTTAAAATCTTTAATACAATTTTTAAATCGATTTACTAAAGCGTTCACAAGTTATAAGGATTTTAATTTGCACCGAATTAACATGTGTTCTTATGGGATACGTATAACCACGTCGATTCAAATGACAAAATCGTATGGAAATAATATTCAGAATTTGTTTGAAATTTGCAAAAGTTTAGATAGAGAAATACTTGCTCAAATAATATTATACAAGTATTAATTGGTTAAAAAGATATTAAATATAATTCAATAAAGGTAGCCATATACAAAACGAAATTCTCTGTCAAAAGTTAATCATTTCGATTAACAAAATTCGAAATATTTCAATAAAAATGCAATAAATATTAAAAATATCTCTGCACTGTAGCTAAGATCAAATTTATTCCACACAATTTCTAACTGAAAATACATCAAAAGGGGAAAATTCGTCAATATTGATTTTCGATACTTTTTGCTGGGATTGTACATACAAAGCATCCTTAAACTTTGCCAATAATGTTGAAGTCGTTCAGCTTGTTGTGCCGGATGCAACATGGAATGTGGGGTAGTCGGGAAATACTAACAGAAACTTCGGGACCGGTTAAATTACAAATTTTATTCTCATAATTATTATCCTCTTACAAATATATATTCACTTATTTTATTTTATTCGGTTTCTTTTTTAACCTTTTTTCCTTAAGATCGTCTTCTTTTCAATCGCCTTGTAGTTCATGTTCGTAGATTTCGAGTGTTAATTTTTTTTCATTATAGCGGATGCATTATGCCTTTACGTATATATGTGAAATATTTTAAAATATCCTTTGCGTTTCTAATTAAATTCATCATCATTGCTATAATTACAGCGAAATGTTCGTCTATTTCACACGTCGTATATTCTCTAATATAGCGATTTATTAATTTATCATTGTAATCTAATATGTTTTCTAATTTGTTTAAATAAATTATGTTTAGGACTTTTATTTGGTTTTTCGCGACGTGTTTTAATGTTTGCTGATTATTTTGTAATAGATGAATTTGTTTGTTTATTAGTTTTCATTCGCGTCCATAAGTCCAAATAACGTTTTAGTTATTGAGTCTACTACATCTATCAGAATTCTGCATCTGTCTGATGATGTTTTGTACAGATTATTTATTAATTTTATTATTTTAGCTAGTGTATTATCATTGTTGATAATGTTTTTGCAACGATGCCGAAAGCTTGAAGTCTTGAAGAGCTGCCGAGACTGTGGGCATATTTAAAGTTAGCCCAACGATTGGATGTTATTCATTTTGATGAAATCCAAGCGGCAAGGAGACAAAATTCATGCCTTTCTTTAAAATGGACCAGGTTCGGGCGCCCTTAACAGTCTCCTCTTCGGTGAATCTATTTTTAATTTTCTATAAATAGTTTTAGTTTGCTTATGTACATGTGTATCGCTTTTCTTCCTCTTTTATTGTACACTGAGAAAACAATCTGGTTGGGCATTAATTAAAATTCTGGTAGATTCAACCAGTATGTCTGTTAGAAAATGGACGAACCAAAATTTTTGTAGGAATTATCATCAGATGAATTTGATTAATTTGCTAAATTTACCAAATTTTCTGATTAATAATACTAAATTCGCCAGCATCAAGTCGTCTAAAATTTTTTCCATTTAATTTCAAAAGTCTGTTTTATATTCTGAATTCCAACAAGATTATTGAATAAATTCAATCCAGATTATTGAATAAATTATTTTAAATTCAGTTTGTTAGAAATTAAACTGATAAACTGTATGCAAGAAGAAGATGTAGCTCAAATACACGTAATCAGAGAGCTAGCGTCTTCTTTTTGGCACTACTGTTCGTAGAAAAAAAATATGTATTTAAATTTGTATTTAATGTTAATATTAATTCTTTATATACATTTTATAGCAAATATTGAATACGAGTTAAGAGTGACTCTGCTTTAGCGGCAAGCAAAAAATTAATGTAACAAGAAATTTTATAGATCTAACCAGAAAATACTAATCAAATCCTTATAGTAAATCTATTAAACGTTCTAGTTATAAAAAATTAGTCTTATCATGATAACTAGGAATTTTTGTTTGATTTAATCAAAATGCCTTCAATCCTATACATCTTGTTGGTACAATCAAATGATTTTTCTCAAGTAATAACACTACAGATCGTAGGTAAAACGCGTCCGCTCAGCTTGACAGCTGGCTTCAGACTCAGCTACGTTGTTGATAAACATTCTTCTTGTCGGGATCCGGCAAAAGGGCAGGGCCGTAATGACTCGGGCGCGTAACACTATCCCTTCTCTTCATTCGTCGTTCTGACAATTAGCAAAGGGCTCGATGACTAATCTTTGCAAATTTCCAAGGATTCCGAACGATATCCTGCTCTCTCTGAGCTGTTGCTCCCGGTTACCGAGGATCGTTCCGACCAAGCCTCAATCCATCCTCTCCGTGGTGTGCCACCTTGTCGTGGTGGAGAGGCTCCCCTTCTCTTTGAGAAGGGGTCTAAGAGCACACCATTGCACTTCCTCATCTATCGCCATGTCGGCGGTAGTTGAGAAAGGGGATTGCGCTCCCTCCGGGCACCTTAGCCTGATGCGCATAGGGGTAGGCGGCCCTGACTACAATCGCCCGGTCGACCGCGATCGTTAGGGATGACCCTGCTGCTTGCGGTAGGGCCTACCATCCCGATGATTCGGTGGGTGCTCCCACCAGTGGGGAGCCGGCTTTATGCCGAGGGGGAATGGGGTGAAGGGGGGCTCTATGTCTGGGGGTGATGCCCTTCTCAGAGCGTGCACTCTGGCATGGGGCCTCCTGGATCCTCAATTAGGGATGATTGGCCAGCAGAGCCACTCGAACGTATTTCGAGCTCGGGTCTGCCGGCTTGGCCGCTGGAGCCACTCGGACATATTCTGAGTTCGGGTTCAGCGGCGGAGGTTCGGTCCGCCGACACGCCTCGGAGGCGCGAAGGTGGTCCGGTCACCAGGGCCGCTCGGACATATTCCGAGGGCCTGGTGACGAGTGTAATCCGGCGGTCGTCGCGACTGCTTCCCTTCCGAAGCGGCTGCCAAAGGATAGGCGGCGTCCTGTGTTCGGTTCGCCGGCACAGGTGCGCGGAATGCTGGTCGCCACGGCGGGTAAGGCTGGGCCGGGAAGCAGCGACCCAGTCCTAACCGTCCGTGGGGTCCTTCCGGGATATCCAAGCCTGGCAAGCTGTAGCACGGTGCCCGCATTGTCGGAGGTGCGGGAGCCCTGAAAGCCCACCCTTCGCGGGGTGGGTGTGTAGGGGCCCGGCAGAGACCTGACCATCGTTAACATAGGAAATAAACCCACCTGCGTCCGATTGCAGGGTTCCTCTATAGTAGACCTTACCTGGTGTAACGATGCTTTCAAATGTCGAATTAATAAATGGATGGTCATAGATCAGGAATCTCTGTCTGATCACAACTATATATTATTTGAAATTAATCTAGATAATCAAACTTGCACATCTAATCTGGGTAAAAACAGAAAGAAAACCGTTCGATGAGCCTATAAGAAGACATCGACATCGACAGTTTCCAGGAGGCCCTGAATTGGCGTAGCACCAATTATATACCCGACGATGACATAGAGAATATGGCTCTGTGGTTACAAGATACATTAATGGAAGCTTGTGATTACAGTATGCCGACAGTAACTTCCGTTCGGAAAAATAGTGTTTTCTGGTGGAATGACCACATCTCTGAACTGAGGAAACAATGTAATAAGGCAAGAAAATGCTGCCAGAAAGTGAAGAAGAGTGGAAATATACAGCTCATTTTAGAAAAAGAAGAGGAATATAGAGTACGCAAAAAGACATTATGTACAGAAATAAAGAAGGCAAAAGCTCAAGCCTGGGACGAGCTTATTCAAACGATAAATAAGGACCCTTGGGGCCTCCCATATCGAATTGTATTACAAAAACTGAGAAGGAGCAGTCCCAACTTTAGCGAGACTTTACCCGTAGAGGTTCTCGAACAGTAGTCGACAAACTGTTCTCACAAGATCCTTATTGGAACGCCAATATTCCTGACGAGGATGTAGAAGAACCATGGTTTGATGAGTACAATATCAGCACGGAGGAAGTTGTTAACATCATTAGAAAGAAGGCTGGAGCTAACAAAGCTCCGAGTAAAAATAGATTAAAATCAATCCTTTTCAAAAGAATCCCTCAAGGATTTTTAAAAGAGTTGGTACAAGCATATAATAGATGTTTAAGAAATGGCATCTTTCCCAAACTATGGAAATAATTCAATGCTGATATTGATACCTAAGGGAGATGTCAACTCTCCTGAAATAAAAGCTCGCCCTATATGTCTGCTTAATGAATTGGGTAAACTGTTGAAGCGAGTTATCAATGAAAGAATATACGACTGGATGTTTCGCCATCCTGAATCTAGACTCGCGTCAAATCAATTCGGTTTCAGAAAGCATATGTCAACGTGCGATGCGCTACTTGTGCTTCAAGAAACTGTCATCGACGCATATAAGAATAGAGAAATAGTAATCGGACTAAGCCTCGATATTACCAACGCCTTCAATTCGTTACGTTGGTGTAACATTAGGAAGGCACTCAAGGAGAAATCGTTTCCACTGTATTTGCAAAAAATCATCAGTGATTATTTATCACACAGAGAAATAGAATATCCAAATATCAATGGTGAAATAATTATCAAGCAGGTTACTGCTGGGGTTCTACAGGGATCGGTCCTTGGACCGACCCTGTGGAACATAGCATATGACTGTATCTTAAAAACACCGATAGAAGAAGATACCCTGGTTTTGGGGTATGCCGATGACACACTAGTCTTGGCCAAAGCGCCTACAATGGAACTAGCAATCGCTAAGGCTAAGCTACAAGCAAGGTTATCCGAAGTATTACTGCATTAGGATTACAAATTGCAGCTAATAAAACAGGGGTGATTGCATTCAACACTAGAGCTAAAGTACAATGATACAATATGTGCAATATGTTGCACATATAATATCTACATAAACAGAGAAGTAATTCCTTTGGAATTTACTATAAAATATCTCGGACTTAATTTGGATAAAGATTGGTCTTTTAAAAGTCATTTTGATAATATAGAAAAAAAGATTTCTCGAGTAAGCCGCGCTTTGAGCGCACTTACGCCAAACTTACGTGGCCCCCGAGAAAATATATGTACATCCATGTTATTGGATCTATTATACAATATGGAGCTTCTATCTGGAGCGAGTCTATAACTAATAGGAAAATTAGAGACAAATTACATCGTATGCAACGGGTAGCGATTAGAGTTATTGCTGGTTACAGGACAATATCTACTAATGCGTCCCTATTACTAGCGCGAATTGTACCAGCAGACATTCATGTTGCATACTACCGTCGAGTCTTCCTAAGAGTCCATGATCTAAAAAGACAAGACTTGTGGAACAAATCAGAAGAAGACGATATTAAGCGAGAGGAAATAATTCTTTTGACACGACAGTAGAGAATTCTCCTCCAGCGTCACGATGTAGCCGGAACACGTACGTGCCATGCCATTGAATCGATTCTGGATCGATGGCTGGATAGAGAGTATGGAGAGCTTACCTTCCACACAACCCAACTATTATCGGGGCATGGATGCTTCCAATCCTATTATATCGTATAGGAAAAGCTGACATCCCCATATGTATATTCTGTGAACAGAAAGATGATACTCCTGAACATACCATTCAACAATGTACGAGATGGATCGAACAAAGAGAATTACTATGTAACATTGGTCATGATCTTTCACTTGGTACAATTATCGCACAAATGTTGGAATCGAAAACTAAATGGGAAGCATTCGTCACCTTTACGGAGACGGTCATGCTGGCAAAGAAAGAAGAGGAGCGTCTTCGTGAACGCCAACTGGATAGTCAATAGTAGTCCTCCTCCTTAATTCCTTCCTTAATATAAATATACTTCGAAAATACTTATGAAAATACTTTGACTCGACTGTAATTTAGTCTACTGTTGGATCCGAATACACCTACACTACTACACATTTACCCATTTACATTCACTCTATATTCATTCACTCTGCACTCTGCATCCACTCTGCATCCACACGGGTAAGGGGATGGAATATCTATGAGGTTGGGTATGAGGTAGGAATCATTCATCTCATTCTGTTCATTACACACACTATACTGACACATTATACAGCGACATTTTATCGAGTTGTGGGACCATGGGAAGGGAGGGGCTCATCTCATTCTGTTCATTATACATATTACATTGACACCTTTTTGTACAGGGACATCTTAGCAAATTGTGGGAACATGGAAAGGGGGGACATCATTCATCTCATTATCATACACTTACTACACTTACACGCTCACAGGGACATAGTTCGAGGGATTATAGGTCGAGGAGGGATAGGGAAAGGAGTGGGGGGGAGGGAAGGATCATCATCACTCACCTGTACACTTACACACATACATACACACACACTCTTTTACACTCCTTTCACACTCCACTTACACTAAACAATCACTCATCTCACACTCACATATATACAATGGATCCTTGATTCCGGATAGGATGAGGGCATAGAGCCCATAAGGCGTAACCTCTCAGATGGGTAAGCAGGTACCATCTGGGAGGTTGGCCATGCATCGTTGGTGCCCAAAGGGAATGGTTTTTAGCAGGTGCGAATCCTGCATAACCCGGTCGTACGGGCGACCACTTCACTCCCCGGGGGAACTTGGGGCCTGGTCGGGAGCGCTGCCGGTCATGTTTCGGGGCGCTCTCGGCCGGTGAGGGTACACCCTGGTGGATGGAGCCATGCTGCACCCGGGAGAAAAACAAAAATGAGTTGCCTATCAAATAAAAAAACAGACAACGGGGGAGTGTCTCAGTCGGGTAAAGCGACCGGAGAGCGACAACGAAGAGCGAGCCCCTTCGGGGAGCTCCCTTGTCCGGAAGGTCTCACTTCATGAGGTCCTTTCCGGCAAGGACGAGGACTGTACCACATTGGTCAAAGGATCCGAGTACGGCTCTGCCGAGGAATCGCCAAACAGCCCAACTTGTTCCACTGGGAATAGGACGGGGACGAAGGAAACTTTGCCAAGCCTTCCCCCGTTCGCAGCCGACCTGGCCCTCGATGCGCCAAGGTCAGCCGCAAGAGGAGCGGGAGCCGGGCGTCCTCCACGGAGGATGAGCCTATGGACGTCGATCTTCCCGGGTGCGATCCGACCACCAAGCGCGCCCGGAGGATCGATGATCCGGACGCCACCGCTGGCTCCGATTCCTCGGTGTCCTCTAAGGGCAAACGAGGACGTGGTAGGCCCCCCACAACGGGAGAGTATGTCGGCGTTGCGCAAGCAAAGAATCGGAAGAGCTCATGCTCCGTGCGGAGCGCGAGCTCATAGGCTCCTGGACTGGCGAGCCTCATATCATTCGGGCTCGCGGAGTCATATTGGAGATTACCACCGCCACTGACGGGAGGTCCAGCGAGACTCGGCTGGACTCCTCGACTCTGACTGCGGCTGACTTAAAGGGCCAGCTCAAAAAGAGCGCGGAGGCCATATTCACGATCGCTTCCTTCAAGAAGGGGTACAAGGGTACCTCGATAAAAATCTTGAAGGAGGTGGCCGGGGTTATCTGTGCGACGCAAAGAATTGCTCAGTCGCACACAGGACGAGGAGGGCCGGCGCCTGAGAGAGGCCAACTCCCGGTTATCCCGGGAGGTGGAGGAGCTCAGGCGCCAACTCAAGGAGCTTCAGGAGAGGCTGCTGAACATGGCAGGTTCTGCTGAACCCGTGGCACCCTCTTCTACGGACCAACGCCCGCGGAAGCGATGCTCCCGTCTCCGCCTAGACAAAGCGCCGAAGCGTGGAAGGGGACTCTGGTCCGTCTCCGCCCCTATCCCCGGTCCTCTCTAACACCAAGAGAGCGAGGGGGGGCGGTTTACCGACGGACTCACCGAAGAGGGCGACCGCGTCGACTTCGGAGGCGGACGCCATTATTGAGGCCATCTCGAGCCGCGTCATCGCATATGTCGATGCGCGGTTCGCGACAATCGAGGAGTCGTCTGCCTCCGGATAACTTCCGGCCTCCGCTAAGGCGGACAAGCGGACGGCAGTGGTAACAGCAAAGGCCAAAACCTTTGCCGAAGCCGCGGCCACGCGAAAGGAAAAGCAGGCGGAGGGGTTGCCGGCTCACAGCCGAAACTCCCCCCTGCCGCCAAAACCGCTCCCGTTAAAGGGAGCGGTAATAAAGGGGGAGCCAAGGCTACCGCCAAGGCCTCCCCTAAAGAGAGTGCTCCCTCTCCCAAAGCCCCTCAAAAAAGGAGCCAAGGACAGGGGGCAAAGGCTAAGGAAGCCCCTTTAGTTGGGGCCCCAACCCAGACCCTTAAGGAGCCTCCCCCCCTACCAAGGGGGATAAACACCCCAAGAAGGGCAAAGACGGGGGGGCATCTCAGGAGAGTGCCCCCCCCAAACCCAAGCCAGCGAAAATCCGCCCTCCCAAGCAGGCGGCGGTGCTACTAAGCGCTGACCCTGCAAGAGAGGGCGAGAAGCCCGTGTCCATCGGGGAGGCGATCTCCGGGGTCCGTTCCAGCATCAGGCTGGAGGACTTCGGGATTTCCTCCCTTAGGCCGCGCAAAGCAGCCGGAGGGGGAATATTATACGAGGCCCCCGGCCAGGAGAGTGGCCAAAAGGCCGACAAACTGGCCGAGGCCCTTCGAGCGCTCCTCGAATCTAAGGGCATGCGGGTCTCCCGCCCGGTTAGTCCGCGGAAATCCGCGTGACCGGGTTGGATGACTCCGTCATCCCCGATGAAGTGAGGACGGCGATTGCCGAGGCGGGCGGCTGCCTCGCGGCGGAAGTGCAGGTTGGCAAGCTCCGTCGCGGAAGGCTCCGCTTAGGCCCGATGCTCGTCGGTCGCCGCCAAAAAGATTGTCGAGGCGGGCCATCTGCCTGGGTGAAAGCCCGCGTCAAGGCCCTCGGGCCCAAACCCTTCTAGTGCTTTCGCTGTTTAGGGGCTGGGCACTCGAGGGCCAATTGCAGAGACTGTGTTTCCGCTGCGGTCAGGCAGGTCACAAGGCCGTCGACTGCGCCAATAATCCCTGCTGTCCGTATTGTACGGGCAGGGGATTGAAGGCGGATCACAGGTACGGCGGGCCAGCTTGTGCGGCCCGCCGACCGGAAAAGAAGGGGAGGAAAAAGAAAGGAGAGAAGAGAGTAAACCTTTCCCCCGAAAAAGGCCCCGAAAAAGGGGGCGGCTCTGCCGACCTCGGAGCCCTCCCCCCCAAATTCAACACCGGCGGTGGCTGGTCCTGTGGGTAGTCCGGAGGAGACGATGGATACTAACTAGGTATCCAAAGCTATCGCCTCCTCCAAGCGAATCTAAACCATTCCGCCAGGGCGCAGGATCTCATGCTCCAGACCCTGGCAGAGTGGAACATTGATCTGGCGGTGGCAGCCGAGCCGTACCATGTCGCCGCAAGATCCTTTTGATGTGGACGGCTTGGTTGCCATAATCGGTAAAGCGGGACGGAAACTTTGCCCCTCTCTCCCCTTGAGGCTGGTGGCGGTTTTGCCGCTGCGCTGGGGGGGAATTGTCGTGGTGGGGATGTACTTCTCGCCTAACCGCGACCTGACCCAGTTTTGCGCGCATCTGGACCGGGTGGCGGCTGTGATTCGCTGCCATCTTCCCGGTCCGGTACTGGTCGCTGGGGATCTTAATTCCAAATTGGTGGATTGGGTTTCCCCTGCGACCGATGCGCGGGGTCGGGTGCTCGCGGAATGGGGGGGGGAGCTGGGCCTCTTGTTGCTTAACCGAGGCTCGGCTCACACTTGCGTGCGACATAACGGCGAGTCCATCGTCGACGTTTGGTACTCCGCCGATCGCGCGCAAGGTTATTGGCTGGAGGGTGATGGAGAGGTCGGAGACATTATCCGATCATCGATATATTCGATGGGACATCTCCGACCCGTCCCTCGAGAGACAGCCACGCCCCTCGGGTACATCCCCACCCCCTCGATGGGCGCTTAGGCGCCTGAACGAGGACACGTTGATGGCAGCCGCTACGGCCAAGGCTCTGAAAGTGCCGGAGCCGGGACCCTGCGACGTCAATAGGGAGGTTTCCTGGTTCCGGGAGGCAAATTTGCGACGCGGCCATGCCCCGGATCCGGGCTCTCCCCGCTAGAAGGTCGGTGTACTGGTGGTCGCTCGAAATTGCGCAATTGCGCGCAACGTGCGTGAGGGAGCGCCACCGGTACATCAGGTGTCGTCGCAGGCGGCATACGGAGGCCGAAGCGGCATTACTGCACGCGTCTTATAAGGAGGCGAAAAAGACGCTGCAGCAGGCCATCAAAAGAGCCAAGGATAAGGTCTGGACAGAGCTCTTGGAGACTCTCAATGAAGATTCATGGGGCCGCCCCTACCTGATCGTTCGCAAAAGCGATCGGGGGAACCCGAAATCACTGAGAGTCTCCGCCCCCAAGTCCTGGAGGACGTGGTTTCTGCGCTCTTCCCATACAGGGGTGGCGCAGAGCGTCCTCCGGGACAGCCGGTCCCAAACTGGACCGGCGAATTGGAGGTTACAGAGGAAGAGCTGGTTGGCGATTCGAAGGCTCCGGGCTAAAAATACAGCCCCGGGGCCGGACGGAATCTCCGGCCGCGCCTGGGTCTTAGCCCTTCGTGTCCTCGGGGACCGCCTGAGGAGGCTGTTTTCAGCCTGCCTCCAGGCGGGACAATTTCCCCTCGCGTGGAAAGAGGCGGTGCTGGTCCTCCTCCACAAGGAGGGGCGCCCCGCGGAGTCGCCCTCCGCATATCGCTCGATATGCCTGTTGGACGAGGCGGGCAAGCTTTTCGAGCGAGTGCTCGCTGCCCGCCTCCAACGGCACCTGTCCCAGACAGGCTCCGATTTGGCGGACTGCCAGTTCGGATTCTGGGAAGGCCGCTCAACGGTGGACGCTATAATGCGCGTGCGGACCTTCTCGGATACGGCTGTCTCTCGGGATGGGGCCATTAACGGTGTCGTTAGACATTGCCAATGCCTTCAACTCCTTATTCTGGGAGTGTATAGGGCAGGCGCTTGTATATCATCGAGTGCCGCCCTATATGCAGGAAGTCATCTCGGACTGCGGGACAGGGCTGTATTTCGGGCACGGTACGGGGTACCGATGCGGAGGGCAATGTACTGCGAGATTCCACAGAGCTCCGTTTTGGGCCCAATCCTGTGGAACCTCAGATACAACGGAGTACTCCGGGGCGCTCTCCCCACGGGCCTGAGTGTCGTCTGCTACGCGGACGACACCTTGGTTATGGCCCGTGGGGATTCGTGAGAGGAGGCCAGGAGAGGCCTTCAATCGGACACAATTGGACACGGGGCAAATGGACACGAAGCAAATAGACACGGAGCAAATGGACACGAAACATTGCACATGGTTCATTTGGACACGGTTCAATTGGACACATAAAAACGCACACCGATCAGTTGGACACGTAAAAATGCACACCGTTCAGTTACACATCGCTCAAATGTACACCGTTCAGTTACACATCGTTCAATTGGACACCGTGCAGTAGGTCACGAAAAAATGCACACCGATTAGTCGGACACGTAAAAATGCACACCGTTCAGTTGCACACCATTTAGTTGCACACCGTTCAGTTGCATACACACACACGGGAGGGTGCAAGAGGGCTTCGCCCCCTCTCCCGCATTCACCCCGTCCCCCTCTCTTCGTGTGCAAAGTTGTACTTGGTGCAAAGTTGGTGCGCTATCGGGTTGGTGTGCATCTTTACGTGTCCGACTGATCAGTGTGCATTTTTTCGTGGCCGACTGAGCGGTGTGCATTTTTTCGTGGCCGACTGAGCGATGTGCATTTTTTCGTGACCGACTGATCGGTGTGCATCTTTTCGTGGCCGACTGATCGGTGTGCATTTGTTCATGGCCGGCTGAGCGGTGTGCATTTTTTCGTGGCCGACTGATCGGTGTGCATTTATTCGTGGCCGACTGAGCGGTGTGCATTTGTTCGTAGCCGACTGAGCGATGTGCATTTTTTCGTAGCCGACTGAGCGATGTGCATTTTTTCGTGGCCGACTAATCAGTGTGCATTTTTTTGTGGTCGACTGAACGGTGTCCAATTGAACGGTGTGTAACTGAACGGTGTACGTCTGAACGATGTGCATTTTTACGTGTCCAACTGATCGGTGTGCGTTTTTATGTGTCCAATTGAACCGTATACAAATGAACCGTGTGCAATGTTTCGTGTCCATTTGCTCCGTGTCCATTTGCCTCGTGTCCAATTGTACTGTGTCCGACTGCACCGCTCCTGAAGGCCAGCCGCCTGGCTAGGGCGAGGATGATCTTGGTTGTCGGCCGAATTCGCGCCTTGGGGCTGACGATGGCGCTTCACAAGACCGAGGCTGTTTATTTTAAGCGACCTCAGCAGAAGCCGCCACCGCAGCCCCACTTGACCATCGAGAGAGTCCGCATCGAGGTGCGGCCCAGTATGAAGTATCTGGGCCTGCACCTCGATTGCCACTGGAATTTCCGGGAGCACTTCCACCGCATGGTCCCCCGTATAAGGGCAGCAATAAACTCCTTCGGGGGGTTGCCAACATTGGGGGGCCTAGGAATAGAGTGCGCCGCCTTTATATGGGGGTGGTAGGATCCATGATTTTATATGGAGCCCCCGTGTGGTCCAAGGAGTTGGCGGTCGGCCGCGGCAGCCTGCACTCGTGCAAGATCTGCAGAGGCGGCTGACCATTCGGATCACGCGGGGGTACAGGACCATCTCCACTGAGGCGGCGCTCGCGGTGTCGGGATCAATTCCGTGGGACCTGCTGGCGGAGGCATACGCCGCTCTATACGAGTAGCGCGCCAGTCTCCGCCAGCGGGATATAGTCCCGGCACCGCGCGCGGTGGCGATCTCCCGAATCCAGTTTCGGCGGCTCGCTATTGAAAAGTGGAAGGAGAGGCTGGCCCACGTCAGGGTCGACCTCAGAGCCGTCGGAGCCATCCGCCCCGTCCTGGAGGACTGGGTGAATCGGCGGCCGAGAAGACTCCCTTTTAGAACGGTACAGGTACTCACCGGGTACGGCTGCTTCGGTGAGTACCTGCATGAGAAGACAAGGCGCGAGGCCACAACCAAGTGCCACCATTGTCCGGAAGTGCGGGACACGGCGCAGCGCACGCTCGAGGTTTGTCCTGCTTGGGATGTGCAGCTCCCGGCCATCGTTGCAAAGATGGTCGGGAGCGACAATGCCTGGAGCGCCATGGTCTCCTTCTGCGAGGACGTTATGTCACAGAAGGAGGCCGCGGAGCGGGTTCGGGAGAACGATCCGTCTTCCGACCTGATCTGCCGGAGGAGGGGAGGCGCAAGGGTGCGGGCTTACGCTCGTTAGTTGCCATAGCGCCTCCTGCGGGGATACTCTGACCCCGCACCTCCTCCCGGGGCGGGATCGGATACAATGTCATTCAGTATCCGGTCTAGGGGCCGCGGGGACACTCGTCTGTCAGAGCAGCAAGAGTCCCTGCAATTAAAAGGCCCCTCTCCAGAAGGATGGCGCGGTTCCGTTGCCGGCCGTGCCATCAATTCCCGTCGAGGGGGCGGGGTGTACACCATCCCAGCCCCGACCTTCACAGAGGGATCCCTCGTTGGAAATGAGGGATCGTAGCGCGCGTTAAGGGGAGTCGCGGCCGAATGCGCAAGCGATCCCGTGGCTCTCCCACATGCGCGCGAAGAGAAACCATGGGATTTTAGCGGGTAGTCGGGGGGCAGATAGTTTCCCCCGGAGTCCCGCATAACCCTCGCCAATAACTCTGACGGCGGACTTATGCGTAAATGCATTTCTCCATATATAAAAAAAAAAAGGCCTCAATCCATAAGCTCTCAATCGATTCCTTCCAGAGAGCTGGCCAAGCTCCCAAGAATTGAGTCCAGAGCAGCCTCCCATTCCAGCCATTCTCTTCCTTGTTATCGGCGCAAGTCTTTTTTCAGTCCTTATCCTTCCGTGACTTTTTTCAGACAAGAGAGGGATATCTACCGCGGATCTACCATCGTCCTAAACCCCTGCTTTGGCATTCGCCCTCCAGCTCACGTGGGAAAACCACGGCTCAAAAACCGTGAATTCTGGAGCCAGCTGTCAAGCTGAGCGGACGCGTTTTACATACGAGCCAATAGAGCCATAGTGTTATTATTCTGTGTTATCCCTTGTGTTTTCTGAGTTGCCTATTAAAGTTCTTGTTCCCCGTTTCGGTTAAAGTGCTTATTTATTTCTTCGCGTCTCACGAGTGGCCGATTTCTTAGTGCGCATTTTCGATATATATCGAAATCTTCGCTCCGAGCGTAACATTTTAGGGACTCGTCCGGGATTGTCGGACGGCAGTGATTAGTGAGATAGCATCGATAGCCGCGAAGAGGAGAAGGCGCGAGCAATCCGAGCCGTCGTCGGAATCTAGAGCGACGGAATCGGCGACGTCGGAGTCGATAGCGACGTAGCGAGAGGAGTAAATTGCCGCTTGAATTGATGCTTCGCTGGTGTGACGAAGAGTTGCGCCTTCTGCGGGGGAGCCGTTCTCAGCCTTCAGCTCAACAGCTAAGTCACTTCAATGTTAAAAATGCGGTTAAATCGCACGCGGACAAATCCGCACACGTAGCTTGTGTAAAGAATATTTAAATGTTAAAAAATTAATTTTGAATGAACTGGAGCGTGTAAATTGGGACGGGTTCGGATGTATCTCGCATAGAGGTAATTCTTCTTTAGAATTCTGGGATGAATGTAGTCGTTGTGCTTTTCGATGTTTGTCTAAAATGGTTGTTTTGATTCTTATTCTATTTGTTTGAAAGGAAGAATTTGTATTTTCGCATTTGGAGATGTGGTGGTAATCTATTCGGGAAAGAATATTTTCGAGCAATACCTGAATTTGATACGGAGATCACCAGTATTTATATCCGTCTTCCTGACACTCGCATCCCTGTTCCAAGAAATGGAGCCAATCAGCTAATGAGGCAGATAGATTCGATTCGGCCTAACGTAAACTACACGTGTGTTTACCGATCATAAGAAGAGAATATAATCTCATACATAATAATATCACGCGTATCAACGCGGCTCGTTCCTCTTCGAGACAATATGTAGAAACAATGATAATCCTGATGATAATCTTATACTACAGTTCGGCCATTCTGACATTTTGGCCATTCCGGTCAAACGCCTAAAATAAATAAACTATATCTATGGACACGTTCCTGACTAATTATAAAATTGAGTCTCAACGTCTTGCTAGCGGTCACACAACACTCCAGAAAAAAAATTTTTAACATATATAAGGACGCATCTGCTCCGGCGCAAATACGCCGGTATATGGTCGCTGTGTCAACTGAAATCCTTCAATATCACTAACTACGTAACGATCATGGTCTAACATCTTCGTTATTACATACGGGCCTTTAAATTTTGGAATTAATTTCTTATTTATCCTGACCGTTGTGTCAATATTACGAATTTCTACATAATCTCCGACCTGATACTCGCGTGCAGGTCTTCGTCTTAAATTATATCCTTTAGCGTTTTTACGCTGTGTTTCCTCAATATTTGCTCGGGCTTTATCTCGCAGCGAGTCCAAATCACGCAACGGATCGCTAGAATCCTCTCGCTGTTCGACGCCAAACAATAATCGGGCAGGGGCCTCGCCAGTCGCATGACAAACAGTGTTATTCAAAGAGTATTCAACCTGCTCTAAAACACGGTCCCATCTACAGGGTCTCTCAATTAACTTTCTTAACATTGGGGTTATAACTTTATTAAATCTCTCTACTTGTCCATTTGCTCTAGGCGTGTTCACTGCAACTAACACATGTTCTATTGTTTCAGATTTTAAGTATTCTTTAAACGCATTCGATGTGAAACACGTTCCCTTGTCTGAAATTAAGCGCTTCGGTTTACTATACGCATGAAAATATTCACGGAGATGCTTCATCGATTCCTCCATCGTTGTCGATTTACAAGGGTATAGTCGAATGAACTTGGTAAATGCGTCAATTATTACTAGTACATGGCGATACCCCTTTGCTGTCTTTTCTAAAGGTTCTAAGTGATCCACGTGTATCGTAGCAAACGGCAAGTTACCCTTTGGTATCCCATGCAAATACCCCTCCGCTCTCCGCCCTCGGCGGAGAAAATTCTATACACTTCAAGCAATTACCAAATAATCTCGCACTTTGTCGCGCATTCGCGGGAACCAATAATCCTCATTATATTGTCGACCGTTTTATTGATCCCTAGATGACCCAAGTCGTCATGACAAGTCCGAATCACGTTAGTCTCCATGGAACACGGAACATAGAATAATAACTTTTTATATCTATCTTTTCTGTACACCAATCCATCATGCAACTCATAATATATCATTTTTCTCTAAGTTGTCACGAATTTTGCGGATCTCTTCATCGCGGTCCTGACAGACCGATAAAGTCCGTTCGAGCGTACTACTTTCTATAACTAATACGCTATGACAGCGGCTAAGCGCATCAACGTGAGTCATCCATTTACCTGGACGATGTACGATTTCATAGTCGTAATTTTGAAGGAAAAGAGCCCAACGCGAAATCCGTAGGTTTATATCTCTTTTGCTCAAAGTAAGACGAAAGCTATCGCAATCGGTAATGATCTTAAACTTGCGCCTCGCGAGATATATGTGGAATCGCCTCAATGCGTACACGACCGCAAGGCACTCCAGCTCAAAGCTGTGATATTTCGATTCCGCTGGCGTCGATTGTTCGCTGGCTTCAAAACGCTATCGGGTGCCATTTATTATTATCTTGTTTTTGAAGGAGAATCCCGCCAAAACCGCTAGCACTCGCGTCGCAGTGTAATTCTGTTTCTGTTCGTGGTGAATATATCGATAATATTGGCTT
This sequence comes from Camponotus fellah, assembly GCA_030586385.1. Taxonomy (NCBI): domain Eukaryota; kingdom Metazoa; phylum Arthropoda; class Insecta; order Hymenoptera; family Formicidae; genus Camponotus; species Camponotus fellah. The sequence goes on along the minus strand of JAPIVC010000414.1, from coordinate 7,043 downwards.
ACTTGATAAACATGTCTTAAGGACCTCGAACGCAGAATTCTTCTCCGTTTGAAATCTGAAAGCGACATTCTTCCTAATTAAATTGTATACAATGGTTTTGCTAACAATGAAAACCCAGGAATGAATCGAAAATAGCTCGCGAGTCCGACAAACCTACGCACATCTCTGACATTACGAGGTAGCGGGTAATTTACAATAGATTCAATGTTTTCGTCGCTCGGTCGGACACCGTGTTTATTGATACAATACCCTAAGTATTTAATTTCGGTTTGCATGAAATAACTTATCTAGCCGGAACTGCAAATGATGTTTACCAGCTATTTCGAAAACCTTGGATAGAATCACAATATGTTCGCTTATATCTTCCGTCACAATTAACAGGTCATCCAAGTACAATATAATCTTGTTTCTCCGAATCAATGATTCAAACACAGTATGAATATAACGCTGAAATACGCGCGGCGCATTCGTCAAACCAAACGGCATACGCAAATACTCGAACTGATCGAGAAGAGTCACAAACGATGTGAATTTCACAGACGATTCGTGCATTTTTATATGATGGAAACCATTTTTCTAAGCTTGTGAAATACCGCTTATCGCGCAACCGATCAATATTATCATCAATTAGTTCAGTTGGGAAATTATCTCGTATAGTAATTTTATTCAATTCTCGGTAATCAACACACAACGAGAACTGCCATCCTTTTTCTTTACCAAAACAATCGGACTAGCATAGGGTGAGTTACTCGGCTAAATGAACACTCTCGTCTAAAATTCCGCGCAAGGTCTCCCTGTCTGCAAATAATAATCTCCGCGGACGTGAACTAATCGATTGGTCGTGCTTAAACGCGATAGTCATTTCAAAATCCGGCATGCGTTTTTCTCTCCGGAGGTTACTTAAGTAATGAGATTCGAAAACCTCGCGAATATTCACCACCGTTTCTTCGCCAATGGCTAAATTAATTTGCAACTCCTCACTCGTGCGGGCAACACGGTCATCGCATTCGATATGCATCATTTGACGAACAGCATGCGCCTCCTCAGCGTTTTCGATTTTAAGATCTTTCCCCATCGTTACAGATAATAATGGGCAACTTAGGAAATCTCTACCCAACAAAACATTATGAATCATGGTATCGCTCGGCACGGTATAGAATTTTATTCCGACACGCACACCTTTTACCTCAACTTTGGTACGAACAATACCATCGATTCTCAATCGCAAATCGTTAATTCCGCAAAACTGATCAACGTCCTCGAAGACAAGCAAACGCGACTCGCCCGGGATTATCTCGCTCCTAATAAGACTGATCAGAGAGCCAGAATCAACCATCGCATCAACAATATAATTATTCAATCCGCCGTTCTCACCGCGAGTTATAATTTTTACATTGATCATATATGGCAATGCAATTGATTGTACAACATTTGTCGACGCGGTTCGCGCGAAGGTCTTTTGACACCTCTGACTCTGCGGGTCGATTTCGCTTTGGACATTCTCTCGATAGATGCCCTGGTAACTGGCACGAATAACACACTCTCACTTTCGCATTTGACGGACGTCGAGATGAAGTCGCACTATGCCCGGCCTCGTTACTTCGGAAATACCCCGTTGGTCCTCTTGACGTCTCTGCCCTTTTTCCGCCCATCGTCCTTGCTCCATCTTTCGATGATTTCGCGTCCGACCTTCGGTAGTTCATCTGGATCTTCTCGAACGCCTTCAGCAGCGCAGCTCCCGACTGGAAATTCATAAGAAGCGCCTGACTCTGCAACTGTGGATCCGTTATATCCTTAATGATGTAATCCAAGAGTTCGTCCCCTGCGACAGGTACACGATTTGCGAGAATCATCTTTTCGTGATATAGTAATCACAAAATGATTCATCCGTTCTCCAAATCCGGGACTCGAACTCTCTTCTCAACGATAACCTCCTTGGTCGCAGATCGAACATAGATTCCATCTCGCGTAACAAGTCTTCCGATCTCATTGTTATATACTCAGGCTTTGAGTAGAATCACGACAAGGCTCGTCCCTTCAGGCGAGAACTGATCAATACCCTTGCAGAGTTCTCGTCTAACTGATAGGTGCGCGTCAATAATTCCAACTGCTGCTTCCATTTCTAAAAAGTGCCATCCGTGGCATCAAATTCAGACAGCAATTCCTTGATACCTCTAACGCCACCAAATGCAGAAATAACGCTGCCATTTGTCGTCAACACAGGCGAACCTCTCATCAACTCCAATTCCCGCTGAAGTAAACCGTTCCCGTGCCATGATTTCGCACTCTCGTTGCATTATTTCGCGTTCCCTACGTAACAACGAAAGTTCCTCCTCCAATGGGTTATGCTCCTCCGACTCGAACATTGCGCGGTTCTGTTCGTTTAGTGAATCGCCACCGGCCTCTGTTTCCTCGACATCATCGCCTTCCTCACCGGGCGGATGCATGCCAGCCGTGACACCACTCGAACTCACCGCTCGCCATCGTCGCTCCTCGAGTTCTGCCCATATGCTTGGATCATTTCCGTTGATTTTTTGGATAAGCTCGGCCTTCGCTCCTCCCGTAGCTAATCCTTTTTCGCGAAGAGCCAACTTCATTTCCGCAGCGGTAAAGCTATGCGGGGGGCGCGATTCATGGTCGTCATCCTGTAACTCAGAACTCACAAGCTCGCACGTAGTAGAACCCACTTCTGATAAAACTGTAGTGGTAATCTATTCGGGAAAGAATATTTTCGAGCAATACTTGAATTTAATACGGAGATCACTAGTATTTATATCCGTCTTCCTGGCATCCCTGCTCCAAGAAATGGAGCCAATCAGCTAATGACAGGCAGACAGATTCGATTCGGCCTAATGTAAACTACACGTGTGTTTACCGATCATAAGAAGAGAATATAATCTCACGTACATACATAATAATATCACGCGTATCAACGCGGCTCGTTCCTCTTCGAGACAATATGTAGGAACAACGATAATCCTGATGATAATCTTATACTACAGAGAATTGTAATGGTTGGGCAATCCTCGAAGAATTTTGGAAGAGACCCCAAATTTATTTTGTTTAGGGAATGATTTTACATCCTAGGCCCGAAAAGAAAGAGAAATAGCTTGAAGCCCGTAATAGATAGAGATAAAAACTGAGATTGAATTAATTATTTAGGATACTGCGCATTCTTTTTATTTCTTTCTACAGGAGAGTTTTTCTGGAATCGTTGAGCTGACACGAGCCTAAGAGCAACGAAAATCGAATAAATTCAAAGGAGAAGACCGTTTTGCCCACGGTTTTTCCCGTAGGCCGGAGGGCGAATGCCGAGGCAGGACTTGGGGAGTCCTTTTAGGATGATGGATCCATGATAGATATCCCCTCTTGTCCGAAGAAAGTCACGGGACGAAAAAAGACTGGAAAAAGACTTGCGCCGATAACAAGGAAGAGGATGGCTGGAATAAGAGCCTGCCTTCAAGTCGATTCTTGAGAGCCTGGCCAGCTCTCTGGAAAGAATCGATTGGCAGCATTGTAAGGATGGCATGGAGAATGATACGATTTAATCATGTCAAGTAATTAAGGGGAGACATACATCCAGAGCATGTACTGAAAAAAATGACTCTATTTTCATGAACTTGTAACGGTCGTATTTTCGGACGTTGTCGTTCGCTATGGATAGATCGCCGGTGTAAGGGTCTGGACAGAAAATACGCGTGATATGTGTGTGATAAAGAAAGAGTTTATTGGTTGATTATAATTACAGAGTGTGCGCGTGTGTGCGTGTGTGTGTGCGCGTGTGTGTGCGTGTGTGTGTGTGCGTGTGTGTGCGTGTGGGTGCACGTTCGTGGCGCGGGCGGATATTATATGCAGTTCAATAGTATCGAACTGCGGCCCTTTAACCGCACGTGGGTCGTGTTTACGACGCGCGAACCTAGGTCAGTTCCGCGCGCGTGTTTTTGCGGCGCTTTTTCGTGAGGAATCCCGGAGTTCGTAGAACCCTCGGATTCTCGTAATCGACGATCGTTTTCGCAGAAATATCTATTTCTCGGCGCTCTGATTTAAATCATCGCGGATTTAAATCCGCGAGCGGTTTAATAACCGGATTTAAAATCCGCGGTTGGTCTGATAGTCGCGCTGATAACGGATGCCGTGATATACAGAAATTCAGGCGCTTAGATGCCGGCGGCAATCGAGGCCGCGAAGACGTATGCGCTTTATATTATATTCAGCGGCGGAGGCCGCGATATCTGGATGCGCGATTCGCTCGGTAGATTTTAGTTTATGCGCGTAAGGATTGTCGTCGCGAAGGATGGGATTCGCGGTGCAGCTAGATCGAGAACTCTCGATTCGGGGCGGCTCTGAACTCCACCTTCCGGTTAGGTTAGGTTAGGTCCGGGATGGCCTAGCTGCAGGATTAGGTGGATGCACGCGTACCTTGGAATCGAGATCGCTCGTCTAAGACGGAGATCACTCCACCTTTCGTCCGTGGTACTTTGTGCTTGATCTGGATTTCTCTCTGAAGCTCACTGCTTAGAGTGGATCGGGAGAATGTGTCATACGCCGAAATGTGGCCCTTTTTATACTGACTAATTGCCCGCGTCGGCGCGCGGCGGTACCGCCCCTTCCGAATAGGTTTTCGGGGAAACGGTGCGGTCGGGCCCATTCGGAGAGGTTCGGGTGTGCGCCGAACGCGGGTTTTTGTCGGTCGGTGATTCGGGCCACGTCGGGTATGATCGGCGATGTTCGGCCGATTTTGAATTTAAACGACTTTATAAAATATTAAAAATGTGGGCGCACCGCGCTCCTGCCTCTGCCGGGCGGTTGTTCTGCCGGGCGGCAGCTTCCGGCAGGTGTCATGCCGGGAATCGTAGCGATGCACCGGGATGCATCGTTACAAACTTTTTCGTGGAAAGTATCAGGATTATCAAGACACATGAGTTTTACTAATAGTTATATGGGGTGTTTCTACACCCTATACCCTTTAAAATAAGAATGGTCTTTCAAAAGGTTAAAACATTTTCTTGTCGGGGCCGACGTCTAGTAGAATGGTGATATTCAACTTCTGGTTGACCCGAAAATAAGCTTCCCAAACCAGAAGTGATTTTTTTAAGTGGAACCCTATTTTTTCATTGCATGTTTTGTCGAAGAAAAATATGTAAGTTGCAATTAACAATTCCATATTTTTTTCTTAAAAAGTCACTATTTTCTTTAGACCAATTGATTCCTCATTATTTTGCACATAAAAGTATCAAGATAAGATAATCAAAAAATTAATATTTTAAAAGATATTTTATGATTTATGTAAAATTAAGAAATGATTTCGAATCTCATAACTCGAATAGTATTTCATGGAAAATAATTTATTATAGTGTTTTGGAAAACTCTCGAGATAAGCTATAAGAATATGCGATGAAAAATAAGGGATTCCATTTAAAAAGATGCACTTCCCGGCGATCTGTCGCCTATTTTTACCCGAAACCAGAAGTTGAAAACTATCACCATTCTATAGAGCAAGTACATCGATTTTAAAGAAAATGTTTAACTTTTTTCGAAATAACCATTTCTAGTTAAATTGGTATTACCCGGGGCAGTATGACACCCATGTGTATGTGTGTGTGTGTGTGCGCGCGCGTGTGTGTGTGCGTGTGTGTGTGTGTGGGGGAATCGCGGGTCTTGTGGAAATTGTTAATTAACATGAGGAAGAAATTCAGATTAGACTATTTTATTGAAATCCGGTCTTTAAGGTCCGTCTTTAAAAGACTCGAGAGAGCTCACAACCTTTCTCTGTCGCGGGTTACGATCTTCTGCTCTCGAAAACACACGGGCGACCCGGCCTCAACTATTGCTTACATAAACATAAACAAAAAAGGCGTCTCGCTTGCGACAACAGGGGGCCTTGTCACAAATACAACAGTTTTATAGCTCTTCCTAATTCCTACATAATATGTATATATATACCGCGTGTTCCACTTAGGAGTGGCTGCCACCTTTTATTTTTTAAACTAAAGAGAGACAGACCCTAACAGATTGGTATATGAAATTAAATGAAAGCTGGAACTGAACTTTTGGTGAGACATGTGATTGATTGCGTTATTGCTAGGTTGAAAAACGGGAAAGATATGCATAATTTTTGTGGAAATATATAGATATTTTGATATAATAGAAGTTGTAGTGCTTTGAAACGAATAATAACGATGTATGATGACTGAGTATCATGATTAAATGACAACATGACATACATCAACCTCTAATGCACGAGTAAGAAGTTGACTATACCGCAGGGTCGAAAATGAAATGGTGGACGTCGCCCGCGATATTTCAAGCCGGACAATCTTGTATAATATGTAAAATATTTACATTAAATCATACATCGTTATATTTGTTTCAAATAGCGTTACAACTTTTATTATATCAAAATATCTACATTGTTATAAAACAATTATGCAAATCTCTCCGTTCTTCAATACAGATAGGTGTTTGTAATCAATCATTATACTCACAATAAAGTTCAATTCTGGGCCATTTAATTTCCATATATATTTGTTATGGTCTATCTCTTTTAGTTTAAAAGATAAAAGAGAGTGGCCTTCTAGGTGGGACACGCTGTATATTGACGTGTATGTGACGTGACGCTTGGCGATCCATCACAAGGATCGCGAGATCCGACCAGAAATACTTATGGGCCCTCGTTCTCCCATGATTTAGGAGAGAGAGCGAATGTTGGAGGCGAGGGTAGGGTTCGCCTCCCCCGGTGTAAAATTGTATTTGGGAAATTTAGTAGAGTAAATTCGAATGTGAGCGGACATAACGCGATCTCATCCGGTGACTCGACCCGACGAGAAGACCAGGCTAAGAGGAAGTTCCGGGACAAGCGGAGGCGTCGATTAGGAAAAAGAACGCCGAGCTAAGTATTTCCGCTTTACAAATTGATCATCGATTTAAAACTATCGCTACAAAAATCCCTATTGAAGCGGCGCACGAAAACGCGAAAGCGGGTTTCACGATAAATCGCGAAAACCGGGTTAAACACCACGGTCGTAAAAAACGCGAAAGCGTTT
>JAPIVC010000413.1:0-86184 GCA_030586385.1 Camponotus fellah | reverse complement strand
GCTATACAATACGATGAGAAGCGAGATCAAATGCGCCTACAGAATAAACTTTACCAAATCCGGCAACATTGAATTGCTGCTAGGATTCTCGAATCGCATTCTCGAGCCGGGAAAATGGTACGAATCAAACATGCCGATTAACATTATCAATGTGAATATTATCCGCGTAGAATGTAACGTGACCGCGGGCGCATACAACAACGACAAACTCGTTCATACGATACACGAATTTTCACCGAGGGTACCGCCGGGATATAAGATATCGGAAACGCCGGCGCAAATCATTTACCTGCCGGTCATCGCGCGGAGCATTACAGATTTAACGTTACGCGTTGTCGATCAGAACGGACGATTGCTCGATTTTCGAGGAGAAGAGATCACCGTAAGATTGCACGTACGACGGTGATAACGTACGTATGTGACGTATGAGATGCTCGTATTGAACGGATCGAAAGACGTGAGAGATAATGCAATCTTTACAAAATCAACAACAACATCGATGTTCGCTAATATCCAATCATCCAAGAAAAAGAAACTCAGCGCATCGAACGTTGCGTTTTTGCAATCTTTGGGATTCGCGGTGCGAAACAGCTGAACGATGACCGACATTCTCAACATCGGTGACGAACCGATCTTTGACGATCGTATTGTCAAGATGGAGACTCACACATAAAACCCGTTCGCCAATACAACGTTCGGACACAGTGACGAGATAAGAATACCCATACAACAACAGGATCTATATACGCTGCCGCATGAAAGTTTCCTATACATCGAGGGACAACTAACGAAAAACAGACCAGCAGTTGATGGAGGCGCTGGGAAATAATTGCGTCGCATTCATGTTTGATGAGATTCGATACGAACTCGACGGCGTTGAGATTGATCGCAATAGAAACGTAGGAATAACTACTACGCTCAAAAATTATGTGACGATATCATCCGATAGAAACGTGATTATGAAAAACGCAGGCTGGGATGCGTCGATCGATGCGAATGGACATTTCAATTTTTGCGTATCGCTCTACATGTTGCTGGGATTTTGCGAGGATTATAGACGCGTGGTGATTAACGCTCATCGAATTGATCTTGATACGATCGCGCAACGATAACAATTGCATGTTGGGAAATTCGGCCCTGGAGCCTGTGATCAACATATTCAAGATACAATGGCGAATGCCACACGTGCTGTTGAACGAAATAAAAAAACTATCGATGCTGCGTGCTCTGGAAAGCGGACGATATCTCAGCATGGATTTTCGCTTGTGGGATCTGTACGAGTATCCGCTATTGCAGCATACAACCAAGCATTCGTGGGCTATTAAGACCGCGACTCAGCTGGAGAAACCACGATACGTTGTATTCGCTCTACAGACAGTTCGGAAGAATGTCATGTCTGAGGATGTGAGTCGATTCGACAACTGCAAATTAGTCAACGTGAAACTCTATCTGAACTCGGAATATTATCCGTACGACGATATGAATCTGAATTTTGATAAAAACAGATATTCCATTCTGTACGACACGTATATAGTCGTGTCTTGTGCCAAGTTCACGTGAACGTATATTCAGTATAGCAAATTTTTTTGCATTAAATATTTTTTTATTTAGATTAAATTAAATTTGATTTATTTTAATTAACTTGATTAAATTTAAATTTTTTTAAAAATTAATTTATTTAGTTATAAAATTTTGTTATTTTAAACGAAATATATATATATATATATATATATTCTTTTTAATATTTACAAAAAGTGTATAATTAATATTGTCAATTGACAATAAGCAAAAGCTATTAATTATATATATACTTTTTGTAAATATTAAGAAGTAATTATACATTGGATAGTAATGTAGCGAGCTATGTTTTAACGCTAATAACTAATAATTCTTTAACTTTAGCGTCATAAAAATCGTAAACCAATTACGATGTACAGTATAATTTATCTATTAATGGTGGATGAGTTGATTGCGCTTGTGAGTTGTGAGTCACTGGGAGACAATTTTCACTTGTTTTTACTTCTTCTTTCCTTGGCTCGTTTTTTGTCTCAGCTCACGTTCGTCTTTCACGCAACACACAGCACGCAACACGCAGGCTTTGAAAAATCTAATATAAAAAACGACTTGTGCAATGTTTTAATTTGTCTAAAATATAATTGTGTATTGTGTGACAACTATTTCGTGGAACAATAGCAGACAGATAGTTTCATTAAAATTAAAGCGGTAAGTATCGTATATTACGTTCTATATTCATTTATTGCTTTATTTATGTGCTTCATTTACTGCTTCATTTATGTAGGTTAATCATTGTTACAACATCAAGAGACACGATAGTGTCTTATGCTAAATCCCGCGTTAATTTTCACGCAGCATACAGCATGCAGGCTTTGAAAAATCTAATATAAAAAACGACTTGTGCAACGTTTTAATTTGTCTAAAATATAATTGTGCATTGTGTGACAACTATTTCGTGGAACAATAGCAGGCAGATAGTTTCATTAAAATTAAAGCGGTAAGTACCATATACGTCCTATATTTATTTACTGCTTCATTTATGTACTTCATTTATTGCTTCATTTATATAGGTTAATCATTGTTACAACATAATTTTTCTTTATGTTTATTTCTTAATCTAATAATATGCTAGTCTAATATCATTAATTAATGTAATTAATACAAAGAAAAATTATTAAAAGCAACAGGTTTAAAAACATTTTTCAGCCAAATATACGATTCACCGCAAACTTAATGTTAAAACTTTTGAAAAACACATATATTGGATGATTCCATAAGTTCGTGTCCGATTTAATAATAAACTTCAATAGGTTATATTTTAGAGAATATACTTTTATTAATCAATTATATAGTTTCCATTCCCCTCTACAATAGTTTTCCAACGATCTATAAGTTTGTAGATTCCATTTTTGAAGAAAGAACTTGGTTTTTCTTGGAAAAAGTTTGTAAAGTGGTTTTTGATAGCATCCTCGGAATTGAGATTTTTTTCCATTCAAACTATTCTGCAAAGACCGGAACATGAAAATCTGAAGGCACAATATCCGGAGAATATGGCGGATGCTGTAGAATTTCCCATTGCAGCTCCTGTAGTTTTCGCAGCTTATTCTTTTCAGTCAGGAGATGCGGCACCCACGTATCAAGCTTGGAAACGTATCCAAGTTTTTTTAAATAGCGAAAAGCAGTTGAATTATCGATGTTCAGCCTCTCAGCAACATCCTCAGTTGTAATCCTTGGATTTTCTCTTACTAAGGCACACACAATGGCGTCATCAATGTCAGAAGGCCGTCCAGAGTGGGGTTGACCTTCCATATTAAAATCACCATTTCGAAATCTGCAAAACCACTTTTTGACTGTCCGGAGAGCAGGAGCACGGTCCAAATAAACGCTCTGAATGTTTTTTTATGCAGTCTCAACACTCACTCCTTTTCGAAATTCGTATAGCATTACATGTCGCAAATGCACCTTTTCATTCTTCATATTTAATAATTTCTCTTATGCACAAATGAACTTATCTGAACAATGCCTGATTCTAAAGTAACACAAAACACTGTCACCTATTCGGTGCAAGCAACAATTACCAAACGAAAACAATAGAACTCCGCCATGCAATAATTTAATGCCATCTAAATCGGGAACGAACTTATGCAATCATCCAATATTATGTTATATCAAATCTTAAATATTGCTTCTAAAAAGTTGTACTATCTTTCTAATTTTTATATAATATTTTTATCTCTGTTTAGACCCAATTTTTAAATTATTTTATTTCTTAAATTCCAATTAGTAAATTTGTTAATATGAAATGCCTAATTCTATGTACACTTAACACTACGTATGAGTGATGAATAAATTCTCTATTGCTTATTTATAATTTATTAATAATATAAGTTTAGACGTATGCAAATTTAAGACAATTTGTTATATATGAAGTTTTAATTCTCTTTTTAATATTGTTTATTAATATTGTTTATCAGCTATCCTATAAAGTTTCTATAAATAAACATGAATTGTTTTATATTTTAGATATTGTTCATTCGGATCGATAAATTTTTACTTAAACCTGCACTTTTCATCTATTATTTTCTATATATATTATATATTCTATTAATTTCTTTGTGTCTCTCTGATGAATATAATTCAAAATGCCAAATAAAAGAAGTCAAAGGGAAAAATTGCGTCGGGAAATTAATGAAAGACTTTATCTATCATTAGCAACAATTAGTGAAACAAATCAATTAGCAAATCATGAAATAATCTTAGATCAATATTATAATCAGAATAATGAAAAAATATATAAGAGATATATAAGAATAGTGTATATAATAGTGTATATAAGAAATATATAAGAGTAGTGTTGATAATGAAATTGATATTGATAAGAATGATAATAGTGATTTTCTAAATCATACGATAACATTTTATTAAATAGTCAAGACAATTTGAAACAGAATGATTATTCTTCTCTTAATGATTTACAACAACATAATGACACTAGTATTTTACTTCTATTATTTGCAAAGTCTACGGAATCTCTCACAAAATTAGGAAAATGGTCCATTGACCATTGAGAAATATTAGTCTAACTGCATTTAAACAGTTATTAGATATATTACGTGAAGAACCATCGACCGTTGACTAATATTTTACCAGCTGATCCACATACAATTTTGAAAACACCCCGCAAATCTAATTCTTTAAACAATTCATTTCATTATTTTGGTATAACTCACTAAATTTTTTAAGTTTATTTTAAAGCATAATATAATTGTTGATCAAAATACAGAATTTTTTCTTGCAATTAATATTGACGGGCTGTCTTTAACAAAAAGCACATCAAGTTCCTTTTGGTCAATTTTGGTCAATTTACAGTTAAATCCATTAAAAGTCTGAAAAATCAAGTATTTATAATAGCTTTATATTATGGAAGTGAAAAATCTAAATTTAATCTAATGAATTTTATTAATTATAATGAATTTAATTCTAATGAATTTTTAAAGGAATTTGTAGAAGAATGTGTAGAATTATCAAATGGAATAATGATACAATCTGTATTATGTAAATTCAAAATTTCAATGTTAATTTGTGATACTCCAGCCAAATCTCATATTTTATCTGTTAAGAGTCATTCAGGTTATTTTTCATGTACAAAGTGTGATCAGGAAGGGGATATGGTTAATAATGTTTTATGCTTTGTTGAAACAGAGAATTATAAAAAAAGAACAGATCATTCATTTAGAAATTTCCTTCAAGTCGAACATCATACAGGAGAAACACTTTGGCTTCAAATTCCTAATTTTAATATGATTAATAATGTACTTTTAGATTATATGCATAATCTTTTATTGGGTGCAAGAAAAAGGTTGTTATGTTGTAAGCGTTATGGATGGATCTTTGGCAAGCCTCCTCATAAATTACGTGCTTCGAGTATTAATAAAATTAACGACAATCTTCAGATCTTAGGAAAATATATTCCTTGTGAATTTGCAAGAAAAACTCGGCCAATAAATGAATGTAAAAGATTTAAGGCAACCGAATTTAGATTATTTCTATTATATACAGGTCCAATAGTTTTGAAGAAAGTAATAATTTGAAAGAGTATAATAATTTTCTTACGCTAAGTTTAGCCAGCTCAATATTGATAAGTAATCACTACACAAAATTTGAGAATTATATTTTATATAATTCTCCCGCCGAAGACCTAATCAAATATTTTATTAAGAATTCAATTGAAATTTATGGACCCGATTTCATTTCGCACAACATACATAGTCTATTGCATTTAAGTGATTGTGTGCGCCTATTTGGATCACTCGATGAATTCAGCGCTTTTCCATTCGAAAATTATATGCAGAAGTTAAAAAAGTATATCCGTAGGCATTCGCAGCAGCTGCAACAAGTTGTGTGTAGAGTTAGCGAGGATAATAATTTTTTGCAACCAATACAATCTGCAAATGATTTCACAACGTTATTGCGGGAATATTTTAATGGTCTATTAATAAATAATTGCACTTCTCCGCAGTACAGGAAACTTAAGACAATTAATTATTGCTTAAATATTTTAAAAGTAGCTGATCGATTTGTTGAATTGGATGAGTATCGTTGAAATACTAAATTTTGCTTCATATCAAAATAAAATATTTTTAATAGGAATCAAGTATATTTCACACAAAGATTTCTATTCAAAGCTATGTTTTTCTTCATTATTTGATATGAAATTTATTACAAAATACAATAATGTATTTCAAATGTGGAGAATTGATAAGATTAAAAGAAAATTACTAGTTTTACCATACAATGATCAATATATTACATTTCCTTTACTGCATTTATAATTGTTTTAAATAATTTCATAATGATAATAATTGATCACATTTTTCAGTAATTAGCTAGAAATTAAATATTTGATAATTTTTTAAAAATTACATTTACAGGCTTTATATTAGCTAGAAAAAAAATAACTTATATTTTTCGTGAACTTTCGATTGTTGGATCTGACCCTTTTCAAATGAAAAACAAATATGACAAAAAAAAATGATTAATTATTATTATAAAATATATATTGATGTGTAAGTATAAAAAAATGTGATAATAATTTAAAAAGCTAAAATGTTAATTGAAAAGATTAATTAATTAAAAAAGAATTAACACTTAAAAATTATCTTTTGTGCAATTTTACTTCAATTTTTTTAAATATAAATCATTTTTTATTAATATATATTATTAGGTATATACCATTATCAGATATATATCATTAGATATTAACATATAGCATTGGTTTAGTTAGGTGGCAATCAATGAGAAATTAGTTTAAAAAATAATCAATTAACCATAATCCTTATTCCTGAAATTTTAAATACTCTGGCATATATAACAAGTTCAATATTTTTCAGAACCAACAATGGAAAGCTAACGAAAAATGTAAGTTATTTTTCTTGTTTAACTAGTATGAGATCTTTAAATATAATTAACTCAAATATATGATAATAATAATAAATAAATTAGTTTTGTATTTCAATTTTGAAATTCTTGTTTATTTAAATTTAAAATTAATATACTGAAATAAAGGTCCGTTGGATAAAATCACTAAACAAAGAACAAATAAAGGCTACATGGACCAGCGCAAAGTTGAATAAGTGCGAAAAAATTAAACGGTAGATTTAAAATTTTAACCACCGAAAGAGATGTTTATTTAAGTTAAACAAGACAGATGCCTAATTTATTTAAATTTATTAAAATAAAATAAATAATATTAAAAGCTCCTCGAAATTAACAAATTAAAATGAATAATAAAAGGCAGTAAAGAGCCAACGCAGTTGTAGGGCGTGAAAATACTTCTTCAAGAACCATCAATTTTAAGGATCAATTTTCATTCTTCTTTATTTCAAACGTTTCGGACTCAATTCGAGCCATCTTCAGTGAATTCTAATAAAAACAAGAAACAAAAATATGAGATCGCAACAAAAACGCAATAATAATAAAAAACGCAAGAGAAAAGAAAGCATAGTCACATGCATGCATTGTCTTTAAGAGCGACGCGACTTCGTCAGAGCTGATCCACCCGAGAAACTCCGATGCAAGTAGTCCCTTCGACGATGCAAAACGCGAAGAGCGATGCACTAGCAAAAATAAATATAAATCTAATCGAGTCTTTATAAAAGAAGTTGATTTACGCTGGTCAAAAATCACTTACTCGGACACGAGAAGACCGGCACAACCGACACGAACACTCAGCACGCTAACAGTTTCGCCTAAAGGCCGAAAATTCAAACGGCAACGATGTCAAGCGATTGAACAACAACAAATCATAAACATTGAGGACAAACCAGTCAAACAGACAACAATTAAATCTTGGGCATGTTTTCAATTATCGACAGACACGAAGTATTTAGTTTTAAAGTGTTGCTTTGGAGATTCAACGCATTCTTTTGGCGCTTAATATAAATCATCTCCGATATCAATCTTTTCCCCAAAAACGCTTCCTCATCCAAAATCTCAACCTCATCAAAATCAAAAGCATGATTAAGCGCTCTATGTTCGGCAATGACAGATGTAAGATTCCTTCTATGTTCTTTAATTCTCGTTCTTAGCGAGCGTCCAGTTTGTCCTACATAAGAGGCGTCGTAATCAATGCAGTTAATCTTGTACACTATATTATTGCGCGAATCCTTTTGTAAACTATCTTTGCCGACTTTAATTGGCGCAGGTTGTTTATCCCAGTGTAAGAAAGCTTGACATTGAGACCTTTGACACAATGTCGAAAACATTCGGATATGTTCCTCACATACGAAACATTAAAATATGCAATCCTACCTTCATCTTTATTAACATCAACCACGCTCTCACCATCAATCAAACCGATATCACGTTTGTTATTAAATCTATGAAATAGAATGCTAAGTCGATCGACAATTGTATGAAAAATAAGAGAGAGCGGGTATCCATTGTTTAAAAGAATGTTAACAACAAATTCCAGATTTTCTTTATGAAATTTTGGATGAGAAAGCCAAAAAACCTTGTTTGTCAAACCGATTATCGTGCCCTTTTTCTGACACAGGGGGTGTCGCGACTCGAAGTGGAGGTATCTTCCTGAGAAAATCGATTTGTGAAACCAATTGAATATAATGTGTCCATTTTCTAAAATAATTGTGATGTCTAGAAAATTCAAACGGTTGTCGACACTCTCCTCCATAGTGAACTGTAACCTTGTGTGGAACGAGTTGAAAGTGTTCAAAATATCGTTGAGCATTGAGGAGGGTGCCGCCAACACGATGTCGTCAACATATCTAAAATAAAACGGAAGATCCACCGAAAGAGTCGCGATCGTTCTTGACTCCAAATCCTGAAGCGTGATCTCCGCGATAATTGGGGAAAGAGGAGAGCCCATGGGCGTGCCGAAAGTCTGTTGATAACAAACATCATTGAACATAAAAAAAGTAGAGTTCAAAATGAAGCGAACTGCCATTAGAAATTCATCGCGAGGTATCTGGCAATTTCTTTCAATATAGTCCCATCTATCCGACAAACTATTAATGGCCATATCCAATGGTATGTTGGTGAATAATGAGACGACATCCAGCGAAATCAGTTTTATGTCGCCGTCAATATGTCTGCCATCAAATCTATTGACTACTTGCGCGCCATTAATAATTTGGCTATCTGGTCTCGGAATAGATTTATAAATAATGCCATGTAAAAATTTGGCGAGACCATAAAGCGATGTGTTTTTAGATGAGACTATTATGCGTAATGGATTATTTTTCTTGTGAATTTTCGGCAGTCCATAAGCTCTCGGCAAAACGCCGTTTGTACAATTTAATGATTTATATTTCATAACAGAGATGTAATCTCGAGCTCTCCACCTAACCAGCATATCATGCAGATTACCAATCAGCTTATTAATCGGGTTCTTATTGACTACTCTATATGTGTTTTTATCCGCCAATAAGCCAGACATATTCGAAAGATAGTCGTCTTTATCCAACGCGACTGTTATGTTGCCCTTATCGGCTCTTGTAAATAAAATATCAGGATTGTCTTTCGTGAATTTTTTTACAGCATTGAAGGAATTCATAATGATTTTATCAACTGGAGACTCAGGTGAAATAGAATTGAAAAAAGTATTTATAATAGGAAAAGATCTGTTTCTCACTGTCGCGCGAACCTCCGTGGGCAGCTTGTCAATGTTATATTCTACATTTTTTAATAATTCGACGATCGTTCTATCCCTGTCTACAACAGGTAAACAAAATTTCTCTCCCAGTTGTAGCAGAAGTTGTATTTCGCGAGGTATAGTCGAAGACAAATTGACGAACCAATCATCTCTTAATTCTAAGACAGGAGAAACTCGTTGTGAAAAAGATAAGGGATCAAGGTCAATACATATGGACGAGGGGGAGGGCTGGGGATTGAAGGAAAAATTCACGTTATTAGATTTAGACAAAGGCGTCGAATTTGAAGGTTGGTTATTCGGGATTAAACAAAAATACCGAATCGGACGAATATCTTTCTGTGTCTCTTTAAGATGTTTTTTAAACAACCAATTAAACTATTACTATTCACTGAAGATGGCTCGAATTGAGTCCGAAACGTTTGAAATAAAGAAGAATGAAAATTGATCCTTAAAATTGATGGTTCTTGAAGAAGTATTTTCACGCCCTACAACTGCGTTGGCTCTTTACTGCCTTTTATTATTCATTTTAATTTTTTAAATTTATTAATCTGTTTATTATATTGTTGCGTCCCCGTGTTTCTTTCCTGCGGATTACTTGGTCACCCGTAACGTTCGGCAGAAGATCGCGTTGCTAAGAGGTTGTTGACAGTAGCGGCTGTCATTGAGTCGGGAAATAGCTGTCAAGCTATCCGGACGCGTTTTTACATACGAGCCGTTCCGTTGTGTAATAATTCTGTGTTCTGTGTTCTGTGTTATTGTGTTGCCTATTAAAGTTCATTGTGTTCTCGTAAAAGTATTCATTCATTTCGTGCGTCTCGCGAGCGGCCGGTCTTTCCTCCGTCTTTCGATTAATATCGAAATCCCCGCCGCGGGCGAAACATTTTGGGGGCTCGTCCGAGATAGACCGGATTAGACGGACGTTAGTGTTCAAAGTGCTCGTTCAGCAGCAAAAGAGTATGATGGCGTCTGGTGAAGGTGCGGCAAATCCGGAGGTTGCGGAAACGTTGGCCGCGGCGGCAACGTGGAAGAGGATGCGAGCCGCTACGCCTCTCCGAGCAGCGGAGCAGACGGCGTTACAGGCCGCAATGAGATCCAGCAGCTGCGGCAGGAACAACGGCAGCAGAGAGCCGATTTTGAGGCGCTTCTGCGACAGTGGGATCAAGAGATTCACCGAATAATGGAGCAATAAAATCAGCTAAGTCGTTTTCAAATAAGAGTTACCCGATAGAAAATAGAGATCGGGGATTAGTAAATGAATTCGGATTTAAATTGAAGCCGGATATTTTCGACGGAAGTGTTCCGTTGAGGGAATATTTCGCGCAGTTTAATTTAATAGCGCGAGCTAACGGGTGGAGCGATTCTCTAAAAACGGTTGCTCTCGCGTCGAATCTGAGAGGGAAGGCGCGTTCGGTTTTGGACGGAGTTTGCGAGATCGAAGATCTCTCTTTCGGTGAGCTGAAAAATAAATTGGAACTCCGGTTCGGGGAGGGACATTTGGCACAAACTTATTATACGCAATTCATGAACCGAAAACAAAAATCGGATGAAGATTTGCCTTCACTGTCCGCCGATATAAAAAAATTATCGCGGTTGGCGTATCCGGAGTGCTCTCATGAGGTGAGAGATAAAATCGCGTGCGCGCAGTTCATTTTCGCATTATCCGATGATTTTCTGAGAAGGACACTGCAATTGGAAAGTGTCTCTTCATTAAAATCCGCCGTAGAGAGAGCGATGGTGGTAAAGGTTATCCAGGAAAATTGTTTTCCGAAAAGACGTGAAAATCGAAACGCTAGCGGTTTTAAAAGGAATTTTAATTTAAATAATAAGGAGAGTAATTTTAATAAAGGTAAAAATGGAAAGGATAACAATAACGATAATAAGAAAAATTTTAGTAAGAACGGGAGATATTTTGACAAAAATAAGAATTCCCAAAAGAACGGGGATCAACGCAAAGGGTGTTGGAGCTGTGGCTCCTTGGAGTACTTCCGTTCGGAATGTCCTTCGCTTACGGAGGGAAACAAGGATTAGTCGTACTTACTGGGGCAAGTTCGAGCATGCGGAAAGTCCCAGATGAAAAATATGTTAAATAAATGTAACAATTTATCCAAAAGTAGAAAATTATTTTATTTTAAAGGTTTTATTGATGGACAGAATTGTGTTTCTAAAATAGATTAGGGCTCGGATGTCTCGTTAGTTAGATGTGACTTGATTAGGATGCCGAAAAGGCAAATCCCTCTGGATATTTCTATTCAATTGAAGTATCCGACTGGAGAGAAAGTCTCCGTTAAATTTAAAACGGTTGTGTTAGTGGAACTAGGGGAATATTTGATCGAACATCCTGTTTTTGTAGCTGATATGGTTGGAGACTGTTTGTTAGGAGCTGATTTTTTTTCAGCAATAAACAAAGAAGATATTTTCGAGTCAATCTTTGGAAAAGTCGATTTATGTGAGCAGGGGCAATTTGTTTGTTCGCGGATTAAAAGCTGCTTTAACGAAGTTTCTCAATCTTTAAAAGAAATTTTCGAATCTGAAAATTTGACGGAAGAGCAGAAAGATCTTTTCGCCCAGTTCTTAGCTAAATTCCAGGATATTTTCTCTGATGGAATTGTAGCCGGGAATTGTAATGTAGTCGAGCATTCTATTAATGTAACTAATTCTAATCCTATTAAACAGGTTCCCCGTCGTATCCCTTTGAAGATAAGAAGGGAAGTTAAACAGATTCTTGAGGATATGAAGCGTCAAAAGGTTATCGAAGAGTCTCAAAGTTCTTGGATTTTTCCTGCGGTGATGATTAAGAAGAAGGATGGTTCCATTAGATTTTGTGTGGACTATCGGAAATTAAATTCGATGACTTCGAAGGATTCATATCCAATACCACGGATAGATAATAATGCTTGATCAGTTATCCGGAAACTCTTGGTATTTTTTCCTAGATTTAAAGAGTGGATATTGACAGGTTAAAATTCGTCCTGAGGATAAGAAAAAAACGGCTTTCTCTATTGGAAACGGTTTATGACAGTTTACCGTTATGCCTTTCGGTTTATGTAATGCTCCTGCCACTTTTGAGCGCTTAATGGAGAAGGTATTGCAGCAGTTGTTATTTAAAATATGTCTGGTATATTTAGATGATGTTATCATTTTCAGTAGCAGTTTTGAGGAAATGTTGGGCCGTCTGAGACAAGTCTTCTTGCGTTTACGCATGGCCAATTTGAAATTAAATCCAAAGAAGTGCTTTTTCTTTAAGAGAGAGATTAAATATTTATGTCATGTTATTTCTGAAAAAGGGATTACTACGGATCCAGAGAAAATTTTTTCCATTAAGGATTGGCCAATTCCCCGCACCAAAAAGCAAGTCCGTAGTTTCCTGGGATTCTTATTATAGGAAATTTGTTAAGGGATTTTCCCTGATAGCAAAACCATTATTTTCATTGACTAAGAATATTAGGAAATTTGTTTGGTCTGAGCAATGTGACGCCGCTTTTAGGGAATTGAAGAAACATTTGATGTCTTCTCCAATTTTATCTTTTCCAAAAGATGAGGGACAGTTTATCCTCGACACCGATGCTTCAAATCACGGGATCGGTGCTGTATTATCTCAAGTTCAAGATGGTGTGGAGAAAGTCATTGCTTATTATAGTCGTATTCTCAGCAAGTCGGAAAGGAATTATTGTGTTACGCGCCGAGAATTGCTTGCTGTGGTGGACTCTTTGAGGAATTTTCATCATTACTTTTACGGAAACAAGTTCTTGATCAGGACTGATCATATCTCCTTGCGTTGGTTATTATCGTTTAGGAATCTGGAAGGTCAATTAGCTCGCTGGATGGAGCGTATTCAGCAATAAGATTTTGAGATTATTCATCGGAAAGGGAAGTTGCAAGGAAATGCTGACGGACTATCTAGGCGACCTTGTGAGGAGAGTGGTTGTATTGTGGTAAAATAGAATCTAGGGAGGAGGAGTTGGTCGGAAGAATAGTTCTAGAAGAGGACAGTTGGGAAAATTGGAAAAAAGATCAATTAGAAGATCCGACGTTGAGTAGATTTCTTCGCGGAAAAGAGGTGGACCGACGTCCTCTTTGGCAAGGGATTGTTTCTGAAGGGGCACCTAGTAAGCTCTATTGGTCACTATGGGATTCCCTGGAACTTAGGGATGGAGTTCTTCATAGAAGGTGGGAATCTCCAAATTTGAAAACTAGCATTTTTCAGACAATGGTCCCGCAAAAAAGAGTTTCTCAGATCTTAAAAGAGGCTCACGACTCTCCTACCGGAGGGCACTTTGGGGCAAATAAAACCCTCGGTAAGATTCGTAAGAGATTTTATTGGGCAAGTTGTAAACAAGATGTTGAAGATTGGTGTAGGTCGTGTAGAGTTTGTTTAGCTAAAAAGGGTCCCTCCGATAAAAGAAAATCTTCTATGCAAATTTATAATGTCGGAGCTCCATTTGAAAGGGTGCAGATGGACATCCTAGGTCCATTTCCTACGTCTTCAGCAGGGAATAAATATTTATTGGTTGTCTGCGATTGTTTTACTAAATGGGTGGAAGCGTTTCCATTAAAGAATATAAGAACTTCCACTATCGCGTAGGTCTTTGTGAATGAGGTAATTTCTAGATTTGGTCCCCTCGGAGTTGCATACGGATCAAGGGAGAAATTTTGATTCGCGGATCTTTCATAAGTTGTCTCATTTATTAGGTATTAGGAAAACTCGTACTACTCCGTTTCATCCGCAATCTAACGGGATAGTGGAGCGACAACATCGGACATTAACGGAATATTTGGCTAAATTTGTTTCTGATAACCAGCGCGATTGAGATCGTTGGTTAGGAATGAGTCTTCTAGCTTATAGGTCTGCCAAACATGAAACCACGGGAATAACTCCGGCTGAGTTGTGTCTAGAGAGAGATTTAAAATTACCTCTAGATCTTCTTCGTGGAAATCCGCTTGGGAGTGAGGAATTTTCGGAAGAAAATTATGTTTCGAAATTGAAATAAAAGTTGAATAAGATCCATAATGAAGTCAGGCAACGGTTGAACATGAAATCTTTAAGAGCGAAAGCTTTGTATGACCGCAAAGCCCGTCGAATATGTTTCGAGCCTGGTCAGAAGGTTGTTTAATCCTCGAAGAATTAAAGGAAAAACTCCTAAATTGCAAAGCAATTGGGAAGGACCCTACGAGGTCGTCAAAAAATTGAACGATGTTGTTTATTGTATGTATAGAAAGTCAAATAGATATAGAAATAAAATTGTTCACTTAGATAGATTAGCTTCTCATTTTGAAAGACGAGAATAGACTTTAGGGAGATATTGTCATACATCCGAGACCCGAGTATATATACCATAGAATACGAGACCTTGATAAAAAAATTATTTCTAGTTACTTATTTGGTTTTATTTATTATTTTCAAGGAAAGGGATGCTGAGTTGCATCTGAATTGCGTCGGAGCGTCTAGCCGGATTAAAGACGGTTGAACGGAAATTGAAGTCAACAATTGAAGACTGTCTTGCCCGCGATTTTTGAACCGTGGTTTTTCCGCGGGACGAAGGGCAAATGTCGAGGCAGGGGTTTGAGGAGTCCCTAGTGGACGTTGGGCCCACGGTGATTACCCCCCTCTTATCTGAAGACACGGAACATCAGCCGAGGAAATTGGAAGTTTCGAATTTTTAAAAAAAGCACCATTGGATGTGTATTACGTCGATGGAGATTAGAGCGTGTCGCTCGGTACCCTGTAGCAGCAGTTCAGACTAGAGCAGGAAGACACGGCTGATTTTTCGGGAATCGACTGGCCATGGTTCTACGGAGTCATTCGCTACTTTTAGCAGGAGCTAAAATAAGAACAAGAAGACTCGGGATCCTTCTATGGCGTTTACGAATTATCGGGACGACAATCTTAGAAGACGGGGGGCAGTGTTGTGTCCCCGTGTTTCTTTCCTGCGGATTACTTGATTACCCGTAACGTTCGGCAGAAGATCGCGTTGCTAAGAAGTTGTTGACAGTAGCAGCTGTCATTGAGTCGGAAAATAGCTGTCAAGCTATCCGGACGCGTTTTTACATACGAGCTGTTGTGTAATAATTCTGTGTTCTGTGTTATTGTGTTGCCTATTAAAGTTCATTATGTTCTCGTAAAAGTGTTCATTCATTTCGCGCGTCTCACGAGCGGCCGGTCTTTCCTCTTTCGATTAATATCGAAATCCCCGCCGCGGGCGCAATAATATGTATTGATTGCTTTAGAAAAAATTATTTTTCTCTAGTCTTCGGTAATTATATTTTAGAAAAAGATCCTTTTGTTAATATTGTATGAATTTTATAACTAATTTTTTTTTACCTAAATATATTTACTGAGATATATCATATAAGATACCATAGATAAAATGTTCAGCTCAACAATTGGGATCTAAAATTGGCTACTGACAAATAATCAACTCATTGAATTTGAATGTCTTTAGCCCATGAAAATTTTAAAATAAAAAATTATTAGTATTTGAAGATATTCAAATAATGAAAAAAATTTCGAAAAAGAGTCAGTTATAATATTTATTTTATTCTTTGATTAATTTTGATTTATTTGCTAATTTATAGTTTTCCTCTTTGGCATATTTCGATTTGTTTATTTCATTGTCTATTGAAAAAGTTTTTAATAATTGAATTTAACATAAATTTCTTGAGGGTCGCCAATAAGTAAAATAAAAGACGTAATTAAAACCAAACTGGCTAGATTTTAATGTTCCGATTTATTATAAGTATGTGGATGACATTTTTATCATTGTTCCACGCTCAAAAGTTGAAGAGATAAAATCGACCTTTAATAATTATCACCAACGCTTGGCATTTACGCATGAAGTCGAGTCTGATTCTTGTATCAGTTTTCTTGACACGATTGTTATTCGGAGGAGCGGCTTTTGACTGATTAATACAGGAAACTCAGAACTCTGTTCCAAGATATACTAATTTTTACTCTAAACATCCGTTTAAATATAAAATGAACACCATTTACAATCTTGTTGACCGCGCCATTTTATTAGCAGACGTTCGATTTCATTCCAAGAATATTAATATTGTTAAGCAGATTCTTTCCAACAATTGCTTTCCAACCCAAATTATTAACCGTTACGTGCAAAAAAGATTATATTTTTTAAAACATCGTGATAATGCGAATCTTGACAATGAATGTGACAATGCAGCTGCATCTTCGTACATTTCCTTGCCGTTCGTGGAGGGCTTGAGTAGCGAAATTAGTCGCGTTTTTAAAAATGTAGATCTTAATACGGTTTACAATGTACCTAAAAAACTCAACGCACTGATTAAACGTGGTAAAGATAGGTTGCCTACTAATAACAGGACGGAAGTCGTTTACAAATTAGACTGCAAAAACTGTAATAAGTCATATATAGGCCAAACAAAAAGACATGTAAGCACTCGTGTAAAAGAACATCGCAACAATATAAAAAC
The DNA here is from genome assembly GCA_030586385.1 of Camponotus fellah. Taxonomy (NCBI): domain Eukaryota; kingdom Metazoa; phylum Arthropoda; class Insecta; order Hymenoptera; family Formicidae; genus Camponotus; species Camponotus fellah. Next base: position 69,056 of record JAPIVC010000413.1, on the reverse strand, counting down.
ACGAAAGCAATTTTTCGGTTATCAGTAAACATAAAGTTGAATTTAATCATGACTTCGATTGATCGTTATCTGTTATTTTACATAATGAGAAACACGTGAGAAAGAGAGAGATTGCCGAAATGTTTTTTATAAAAAAGTTTGACAACACGACTAACTTACAAAAGGACACTGAAAATTTAAACAATATTTATGATAGACTAATAAAAGTTGTCTAGTCTTTCTCTGTGTGTTGATGGAGTTGGTTGACGAAGTGATTTTCTCACGATTGAATAATTAATTAAATTACTGTATGTACAACTTCTTTTCTCATTCAATGTAACATTTTTGTTTGTAATACTGGAAATAATTTTTTTTTTGTAGTTTACTCGAAAAGGACCAAAACCTATGGTCGAAACGTTGTGATTTTTTTACCTCAATAAATTGCTAATTGAATTTAAGTTTTAGGAATTTCTAAGCACTGATTAATATATGTGTATAGATGACTTGGTTTGTCGTTCGATTCAAAGAGGATAATACTGTTGAGGCAGTACCGAAAAAATGGTTTCTGACAAAAGAATCTACATGCTATTGGCCACCAAAAAGTTACGATAATGCAACTATTAGAGCATAAAAAATCAGCAAAAAATCAATAAAAAATCAGCACAATCCTGACTCGAGATGGATGAAATATGAAGCAATTATTTTAGATAGACACATATGGTAAATATCTTTCATATTATATTAAATTTTTATGAAATTATATAATAAAATTTTAATAAATATATAATTATAATATTATAATTCTAATAAATATATGAATATATAATTATATTATAAAATTTTTATTAAAAAAATCATTAATTTATTAATAAAGAATTATACTCAAACTATGTTATTAATACAACATTAAAGAGAACATCCCACTGAATACGTCACGGCACAGTTAATGTACATCAACTATGCCATGATGTATTCATGGTATATCCTCTTATTAATACTTATAATTATCAAAAATTTATAATAAGTTTTGTAATGTAGAATAGTTCTGTGCATTTTTAGTAGCTTCATGCGAATAATCTTTTATAATATTATGCACTTGTAATTATTATATTATGTACAACAAACGGTGCTATTTTTATTAGTTATATTGTTCATCATTGGTTACACAAGTAATAATTGTTTAGGTGATTTAAAAATTGCTAAAAAAAAAGTAATCAAAGCTCAAAATACAGACGATCTTTTATCACGTACGGAAATTTTAACGAAAAAAATTAATAAATTACATAAGCGAAGACAAAGCATGAATAAACACAACGATTACTTAGATACTGATGAGTCTAACTGTGGTATGTCTGATGAAAATAGTAACACGTATCCATCATTTCCACTTTCTGGCAACAGACATGTTGAACACGGTAAAATAATTACTTTTTTAGTAAGAATTCTTTTTATTTTCAAAAAATAATTTCCTTTATATTTAACAGATAATAATCGTTCTCCAATGCAAAATCAAGGTCAAGGTATTACTAATGGTAAGTATTTTTGAAATCTTCATATAATAAAATATATATATTTGCATTAACCAGATATGCTGAAAAAAAGACAAATTCCAAAGCCACTGGTTTATCGCGTATCTTTGTAATATCACAGTTAAAATGGACCCGTTATAACCTAAATCAAAAGTTGAATGCAATGATAAAACGGGCTTCACCGTTTCAATGTCGTTACTTTGAAAATAAAATAAAGAGATGATATGGCAATAAATAGGCAAGTTTAAATGTGCACATGTTGCATAAGCCCGTTGCAAGTTCATCCCTCTGGTTCTCGTATCAATCTGTGAAACAGCATATCATCCATATGTATTAATGATAACAATAATGCTGTAAAACAACGGGAAACAATTTTATTGCGTTGTATCTTTATCACATCACTATTTACAGTTCAAAATTACATAATACAGATACGCAACAAATTCGAACATGGCTTAGCAATTTATACATTTAAATATCTACTTTTGTTTTAGACAGCTTAAATAACATTTAATTATAATATATATTTAAAAAATTAATTATTATAAAATTTATTATTTTAAAATAACATTGATGTTTTTCAATTCTAATAGTGTATTCATTTATTCCACTCTAAGGCCAGTGTAGCACATAGGTGAATTCAACGCAGAACAGAAAGATTATCACCATATGTATTCCTATGTGATAGATAGCTTATGGCCACAGTCCGTCGTAGTGTGCTACCATAGGAATACAAGTGTTGAAACTTTTTCTGCTCCGTTGAATCCATTCCTGTATTATATCCGGCCTAATATAACAATCAATTTCATTAAATAACCATTATTAAATGGATCATATTTTCTTGTTATTTTAAGATAACTTCAAGCCAGCTACAGACAGCGCTTACATAAATGCTGGTAAATAATTATTTTCATTTATATTATGTGTTTCATTTATTTAGTATTTTCTAAATATTCCTTTTTATAACATTCTAATAATATCTAATACAACTCAACTTTCAAATTTTTAGAAAAACAACTTTTTAAAGAAATTCATCTGATTAATCTAAAATTAAATGACCTTATGAGCAACGTTAATATACTTATAAAAAAAGCCCGATATACTGATGAGCCAGAACTTAATGATGATACTAATGCGGCTGTTAAAGACTCTGATACGGTAAGACTCTGATACGGTAAGACTCTACCATCGTTTCCAGTTCTTACAGAGCAGCAACTAATGTCGATGGAAGAATGGCTATCGAGTTCAGCTAATAACATACATGCATTGGTGCGTATATTAAATTATTTATGTATTTTTTCAAATGTTATTTTACATAATGAAAATTATTTTCTAATAAATAACTTCTATTATTTTGTGAATTTTATATTTTAAAGTCATCAACTGCGTTTAATTGGAGGCGTGGATCTTTGCCATGTAATCAAGGGTGTTATGTCGAGAGTAATTTCGAACGAAGTTGGGATATGTATTCTTGGGAAGGAACCCGGAAAAAAAAACTTTTAAATCGTTAAAATTCGTTCAAGTTATTATTGGTAAAATATATTATTTTAATATACACTCTAAACAATTTTAAGCACGTATATCCTTAAGTCAAGCCTCGTAATCGTATTACGTAATCAAATGATGCTCGATAGTCAAATAGAAAAATTTGAATTAAATTTAATCTTGTTACATTACTTTGTTGCTATCATTTCTTGATTAACTATTTCTGATTTAATATATTTCCTATAGGTTTGTAGCTCAGTTTGATGTGTATCCAATACTGCGTAACCATATTAATGTCTAACATCATTTCACACGCGACACAGAAATACTGATAATCAGGTCGCTCCAAATCTTAAGCTGCAATTCTGTAATACGTGTATTATGCGATGATGTTACGCATTAAGGCCATTTCACACATTTTCTGTAACGTAAACGTAACAATAACATAAGGATTCGATCAATCTTATTGCTTGATTCTTGAGCTGTACGTGAATCAAGCAACGCGATTGGTCGAATCCTTACGTTATGGTTACGGAAAATGTGTGCAATGGCCTTTAAAATTCGCAGGTCTGTTCACACCGGTTACGTTCCATAGTTACGTTGTAAGGCTCGAATCATATGCGTACATAACTTTATATACATAGCAGTATGATTTTAGGTGTTGTTCGACTGAATCCCAAGACAAAATCTGCAATAGAATCGGGCATCATAGAAGTCATAAAAAATTGACTAGTTCGAAGTAAAGAACGCAGTAACAAGTTTCAATCAAAAAAAAAAGCACAAAACACTGTATGTCAAACAGGTTCCGTTTGTGAAACAGACTCTATTTCTGAAACACCCTCCGTTTTTGGAAAAGGCTCTGATTGTGAAATAAGTCAGAATCTTCATGATTAAGATCTCAACTTGATGTTATTATTATTTGTTTTACATTTATTAAAATTTAAAAGTACAGCAAGAGAGGTTTTAAAATTTCAAATACAAATAATTTGCTTGTTCTGCTACTAATGTATTTATCATTTTCATTTTATTCGATTTACTGCATTTATCAATATTTAATTTTGTTTTTATTTCAATTGAGTTATTTTTATTTTAAAATTTTAAAACACTTAAAACTTTATCGTTTAAATAATCAATATCATTTTGCTATAATATTTAATTTATTTCCGTTTGTTATTAATTATTAATTATTTGATTTGTTTAGTTTATTTTTATTATGTTGCCTTACAATGTAGGTACAGAACATTTATGCTAAAAAAATTTAATGTTACATGTAACAACACATATGCTTATTTAAATATTTTAAAATATATTCTGAATTGTAAAATTTAAAAATATGTACTTTTTTAAACTTTCCAATATATCCCATTCCTCCAATTGCTTATTTTTTTATTATATATTACTTATTATTTTACTTATTATTTATCGATTAGATTTTTGACAATAAGGTACCAGGTATTATATTTTAGGTTTTAATCATTTTGTATTTAAAATTTTATTATAAAAACAAATTTTAACTAATAATTTAATTATCTACCTTTAATTGTACAGGATATACACTATATGTATGTATTACAAATATTTATTCGACATTGGATATATCCATACTACATACATGTAATATGACATACAAAATACGTTTTTAAATATCATAAAAATATATATGCCAAAAAAATTATATTGATAATACAAAAATGTATGTACAATGGATGTATATATAGATATATATTGAATCTTCTTGAGATCCTCAAATAGTATATATACATATAATATAAAAATGTATATATGAAAATGCGTTTGAAAGATGTTCATTGCAGGTCATATGGATGTTCAAAAACAATACGCCATAGATCTCAGGTAGATGCATTATATATCCATTTGTATCATATTGTACATCTAATGTACATACATGGAACATACATTTTCGTATATCCGTATAATCACTTTTAGCATATCCTACGTATATCCAAAGAATATACAGGGTGTCCGTCGATTTTCGACCTTAACGAAATAAATAAGTAGACTGGCTCAAATTAAGAAGAAATGATCTATATTGTTTTGGGATTGTCGCAATAACTACGGAAAAATTAAATAAAGAAGATTGGCCAATCTACGTGAGTAGAAACGCGCGGCGACGAGAGCTGTCTCACTGTAATCTGATACTGACAGCTGAGCGGACATGTGAATGTAAGCGTACATGTGAGTTCGACGGCTGCGCACTATGGTTGTCCGCTTAGCTGTAGTTGCGTGCTGCTGGTACGCAGTCGGGCAACAGCGTGCGAGAACTAAGACGTTTTAATAAAAATCTTGTGTTCGCGTAATAAATTAACAGTGAAAATGAAGTATCCTCTGCAGGAATATACGGATATGATTGTGGCATACGGACTAGCGGGAGAAAATATCGTGCGGCCGTAATTTACATGGAATCATTTCCCACGCGTTAACGAAAACCAAGTGGCCGTACAATTTTATGTGTTGTGCAATAATTATGTGAAACTGCATATCGTGCATAATATCAGGATAATCGGTCCAGCAGTGCACTTTCGTGCGAGATGAAGAAAGGATTCTTGAAGCATTTTATCAACGTATCATTATCAACGTGTGCAATACATTTTATCGAGGGATTTTCAATCGCGGATCAATTTTTGTAAAGGTACTGTCACCATCAATTTTTTACATTTAAGATACATTCAGCGTATAGTAATGGCATTTTGAATAATTTTCAAATTGAGAGTGGAATAGGCCTATGGGGGAAACCACTATAAAAAAAGCGCACCATGCTATCTACCGCAAGGTGGTGTGGAAATGATAGCGCATCATTTTCTCGCCGCTAAAAGGACGGGTCATTTTTCGGCGCGGTATTGCGATATATCGCATATCACCATCATGTCTCGAGCGACCCGCCCACCGCTTCGCGGCGCGACTAGTATCGGATTACAGTGGGACGACTCTCGTCGCCGCGCGCTTCTATTCACGCAGATTGGCCGATCTTCTTTATTTAATTTTTCCGTAATTATTGCGACAATCCCAAAACAATATAGATAATTTCTTCTTAATTTGAGCCAATCTACTTATTTATTTCGTTAAGGTCGAAAATCGACGAACACCCTATATATATATATATATATATATATATATATATATATATTGTGACGTGACATTTGGCAGTCCGTCACAAGGATCGCGAGATCTGACCGAGAGTATTTTTGGGCCCTCGTTCTCCCCTGATTTAGGGAGAGAGAGCGATTATTAGCGGCGAGGAGAGGCTCGCCTCCCTCGCATAGAACTATATATTTGCGGATTATTAGAAGATAGTTGGGCGCGATCGTGATGGAGGACGCTAGAGAAATCTCATCCGGTGACTCAACACGGCGAAGAGGACAGACTCACAAGAATGCGGGACGAGCGGAGGCGCCGATTAGGAGGAGAACGCCGAGCTAAGTATCCGCTTATCAAAATTTAAACATCTATTAAAGACTATCGCTGCCGCCCCTGTAAACCTCCCTATAACCAGCAGGTACGAGGAACGACAGCATGGATCCCGAAACGGAGCCAGTTCGGCCAGAACCAGCGCTACCGAAAGACCACTACAGTAACGGCGAGCGGCTACCGTAAGGCCACCTCACACCAAGCTGCAATTAAAGAACTTAGAAATTCGGAGAAGAAACAGGGTGGCGACAGGCGCAAATACGGCCTTGAGAGCCGCAGGAGTAATTGAGGCCCGCGACGGTCCTGAGGGTTGCGGAAGCGCCACAAGTGGCCTGATTAAGAATTAATACGCCGACGTGATTCCGACGGGCCTTCCGTTCGTCACTGTTCGGTGGACCGGCCGAAGAGGACGACGACCCAAAAATATCGCTTCACCATGCGGATGCCGAGAGTGCCGAGGACCGCCAGGAGTCATCGGTGAGACGAGCGTCGACCTGATCAGGCCGTTCTATTATTAGCGTAACAGGTAGAATTAACCCGAACAGAGTCCGTGCCGATTTGCTGCCGTCGCAAAGTATTTATTCGTGAGTAAATCGAGTTTTGATAATTGCGTGTTAGCGTGCGGCGGCCGGCCAACACTTTGTTCGAGCTACGATAATAAGAAGTGCCCTCTCTCCCGGTTAAGCGCCGACAGTCACATTTTTGTTTGCCTTTTAGTTTTACGATTATTGTTGCTTGTAACTTTCTTTGTTCCGTAAACTTGTGATACGACGAACTCACACACAGGTGATCGCGATATTCGATAACCGGCAATTGCGTACGACATCGACTCGCGTATCTCCGCGCCGTGAATTGTTCGATTCGTTATTATAGATTATTATTCGCGTTCTTGATGCTTTATTGTTGGCAATTGTTCACGTACGTCCGAACGTTTATCTTATGTAATTGCTTGATTGTTCAACGCTACCGTTTTTGTCGTAATTTTGTAATTGTTAGGTCGATTACCGTTATTAATCAATTCCGTTATTTTCACACTTGGCGAATTTAACTATTGTTTTTATTTAATATTGTCGGCTTAGTATAGACGGATGTCATTATTAGAAGCATCATCGCGGTGTTCTTTATTAATAATTCAAGCGGGATTTGTAGCTGCCGAGACTCTGTAACGTCTCGTTTGGCGCAAAATTCCAAGACTTTTCTTACGCTGTTTTTTTCCTATCGCGTTTTATTTCCTCTACTCTGAAAGTTTCATTAAATAGTCGCAATACCTGCTTATACCCTCTTTGCAGATCACCCCACCCTCGCATCATTAACAGAGATATTCGTTCTCGTTCAGTGAGGTATGCCATGTTTGAGTTAATTACCTATTTGAACTCAGAAAATGAACGTATAAGTGAACAGAGAAGTTATGCTCAGTTTGAATAGTTAACTAAATAATTGCGACAATTCAATCAATCATTAAAAAACCCTCGAGATATCATGTAAGATATGGGTAAATACCTAGTACATTACGATACAAGTGCGGAGGAATTAGAAATCGCCCAAATCTCGGAAGTTGGACGCACGAGTCAAAGACGAGTAGGTAATTAACTCAAACATGGCACATAGGCCATAAAGGACAACAGGCTTGATCTTGACAGGTATTGCGACAATTTAATGAAACTTTCAGAGTAGAGGAAAATCCTATCTCCAAAAGTACTGTTGTACGTACAATTCAACGTTTTCAGGAAACTGGTAGTGTTAAAGATCGTGAAAAACCTGGTAGATCTAAGTCAGCAACGAATGATAAAAAAATGTTAAGTGTCTTACAGTCATTCATCGAAGATCCTCATTATTCCATACGTGAGGGGAGAGGGGACTCACGTTAACCAAACACCCCAAAGGGAACAGAATTCTATTACGTCCACGTCGTTGTTCCTGGATAGCGCTAAAAGTAGGATAAAAGTAGGATTTGGATGTCATTTTTACCATCATATGATTACATATCTGAACGTAAAATTTCCCGCTCTTTCCAAATCCGGGGTCAAAAATAGCAATTCCCATTTAAAAAACGCAAATTAACCTTCAAAAAACCTTCAAGATCAAGATTAAGGTCAAATTTGAGATCACAAAAAAACAGAATTTTATGAACCATAAAACTTTTGTTCGGGTCATTTTGCCCTATGATACATAGATTCTGAGATAGGGGGGGGTCCGTTACTTTTCGAAAGCCCTGTATATATATATATATACATATATTTATATAAAAAAATATATATATACATATATTTATATAAAATATATATATATATATATAAAACAGATTATATTATATTTAATATGTTATATGTTTCATCTTTTAAATATCACTAATTGTTTCAGACTCGTGAGATTTGTATAATCATTAATTTGGAATAAATGCATTTCACAATTTTCTTATACTACCTACATGTATATTTCTGTTACATATTCTTTTATATTTATATAAAATATAACACATATACACTTGCGTGCGTGCGCGATTTGTTTACACACATACGCACGCATGCAAATTAATTTGCGCCTACTATATAAACAATTAATCATTTTTTCAAATAAAAAATAAATTATATAATCATGAATCATTTTTTCTGTAATTTAACAATATAGAAATTATCAAATTTAATTTATTCGATATCATATAAAAATCGCTGTTTTCTTTGGACTGATATATATATATATATATATATATATATTCGTGAGTTGGTAGTTTATATGATGTACACTGTGCGACGTTCAATTTACGGTTAATAATGTATTTTCCCTATTTTATTCTTTCTCTCTCTTTCTCTTAATCATAATGAATTTCAATATGTTGTCATACATCAGGAAGCTCGGTGATTCTGATGTCATCTTAATGAGTCGCCCGTTTGTCCTATGATACACATAATTATTATGTATAAAATAAGAATACATAATAACAATTCAACAGATTAACAGTGTACATTTAAGATTTGTCGATTTTTATTTAGTTTTTTAAATGAAAATATATGTTGATATTCAGAGTGAAGTTTCATATCTTGAGAATCACACAGTTGAATAACATTATTTTAGTTAAAGTCCAAATAAGATTGTATTTATGTAAGAAAATATAAAACGATTGCAAAATCATGTAAATCAGCAAAGTTAATTAGAAATTTAAAATATTTAAATAATTAATTTAATATTAAATTTTCGTTTAAAATGAATCTTTTTGAAATTGATATTTTAATAATGTCAGTGCAATAAACAAAGAAAAAATTTTACTTTTTTTTAAGAAAAGAAATCATTTATTTAAAAAAATGTACATAGTCACAAATATTCTCTAACACTGCGTCAAAAGAGAGAGAGAGAGAGAGAGAGAGAGAGAGAAAGAGATAGAGAGAGATTTAATAGATAAAAGTTTTTTCAAAGCCGCATATTCCATTGTTTAGACACTTATTATCAAAGCGTGAATTATTTTAATTAAAAGAATTTGCCCATTGTTGCCCTTCTCATTCTAAGCGCAGCGAACTCAATCATTTAAATAATGATTATAAATAGATCGCAAAAAACATTTGGCGTCATTATAAATTAAAAACATTTAGATGTCATTATAAATTATGCTTACAAGAAAAAATTATCAAATTAAAATGAATAATAAAAGGCAGTAAAGAGCCAACGCAGTTGTAGGGCGTGAAAAATCTTTTACAAGACAATCAATTTTTAAGAATCCTTCTTCTTTATTCCATCAAACGTTTCGGACTCAATTCGAGCCTTCTTCAGTGATTCTGATAAAAACAAGAAACAAAAATGTCAAATAAAATCGCGACAAAAATGCAATATTAATAAATTAGCGCAAAAGAAGAGAAAGTATAGTCACATGCATGCATAGTCTATAAGAGCGACGCGACTTCGTTAGAGCCGATCCACCCGAGAAAGTCCGATGTAAGTAGCCCTCTCGACGATGCAAAACGCGAAGAGCGATGCACTAACAAAATAAATATACATCTAATCAAAACCAGATAGGAGAAGTTGATTGCCACTGGTCAAAAATCACTTACTCGGACACGAGAAGATCGGCACAACCGACACGATCACTCAGCACGCTAACAGTCGACTAAGCCGAAAATTCAAACGGCAACGATAAAATGGTGTCAAATGATTGAACAATAACAAACAATAAACATTGAGGACAAAATCAGTCAAACAAACAACGACCCGTTAAAGCTTAGACATGTTTTCAATTATCGTCAGACATGAAGTATTTAATTTTGAAGTATCGCTTTGGAGATTCAACGCATTTTTTTGGCGCTTAATATAAATCATCTCAGATATCAATCTTTTTCCTAAAAACGCTTCCTCATCCAAAATCTCGACCTCATCAAAATCAAAAGTATGATTAAGCGCTCTATGTTCGGCAATGACAGACGTGAAATTCTTTCTATGTTCTTTGATCCTCGTTCTTAGTGAGCGTCCCACGTAAGAGGCGTCGCAATCAGTGCAGTTAATTTTATACACTATATTGTTGCGTGAATCTTTTTGTAAGCTATCTTTACCAACTTTAATAAATTGGCGCAAATTGTTTATTCCAGTATAAGAAAGCTTAACTTTGAGACCTCTGACACAATGTCGAAAACGTTCTGATATATTCCTCAAATACGGAACATTAAAATATGCAGTCTTATCTTCTTCTCTGTCAACGTCAACCACACTCTCACCATCAATCAAACCATTATCATATTTGTTGTTAAATCTATGAAATAGAGTGTTAAGTCGGTTACTAATTGTGTGAAAAATAAGAGAGAGCGGGTATCCATTGTTCAAAAGAATGTTAACGGCAAATTCAAGATTTTCCTTGTGAAATCTTGGATGAGAAAGCCAAAAAACCTTGTCTGTCAAACCAATTATTGTACCCTTCTTCTGACAAAGGGGGTGTCGCGACTCAAAGTGGAGGTATCTTCCTGAGAAGGTCGGTTTATGGAACCAATTAAGAAAAAATTATGTTTGCGACATATTACACACATTACTTGTCCTATATATATTTTTGATTTTATATAAAATACTATATTTCATTTTTTTACAAATTGTAAAGAAATGAAAAGGATAGTAATCTTATTTTATTTTAAATTAAACACGAATTATAAATACAATATGTAGGATGTTGGATTTAATGGTCAATTGCCGCGTGTGCGGCATCGATCGTTGGTATCGACCAATAATAACGAGACACGCGTTATATGTGCGAGTAAGAATAATATATAAGGAGAAACGCGCTCGCGGGCGAGAGTAGAGTATATCGAGTGTGCGAGAAGAAAAGATAGGAAAGATAGCGTGCGATAGATATTGAGTGTGAGAGAGAGAATTCCACGAATTTCGTCTTGTTTCGTATAGCCTGTTATATATATATTTTATACCGGATTTACTTTAATTTAATTTAATAAAACATTATTCTACATCAATATTTTATATAAAAAGATAAATAGTAAATACAATAGGAATTATAAATATAATATTTTGTAAAAAGATAAAAGTATTTAAAATCTTATTATCCATTTATTTAGTAATGAACAATATCTACTAAAAAGACTAAATTCTCGTATAAATTCTTTTATACGCTCTTATATTGTACTTTCGTATTAGTGAGTTTGGCAATGCGGTGGATGCTTTTATATTGATACTTACATAACATTGTATAAAATTATAAATATAATACATCAAAATACATATATCTCCATATGTCAACTTTTATTACATTGCTAATTATTGTTTCTAATTTTTCCCTCTTAAACAAAATTGAAACAAATATGAATATGAAAATTAATTTCCAAACATTCACATGCATCGCTTACAAATTTTCAAAATAAAGATTATGCATGTATATAAACTATATAAACATTGCTTACAATCTACTACCTCAATAAAAAATATACAAATTAAACTGTGTCATTAGGTAGGCTAATCCCTCGATTCAAATCAAATTGACTATGTCCGAAAACAATATTCTATTTTTATCTATTTCTCTCTTTTTCTTAATTAGCGATAAAACATTTATACGAGTTTCAATTTTTAAAAGATTGGACATTGATATTTCAGTTTTATTTCACCTGTATTTTCATAATATCTTTTTTGCTCGCATGTGTATGTGTATGCGAATGAAACATGAAAAATTAAAAAATTTTGATATGGGTTTTTCGAATTTTCGATATAGATGTGACTCATTATGTAATATTATTTAAATTTTAAATGAATTATTAATTTCTATTAGATTCACACTTATACTGTATAAGCTAAATTCACAGATTTTATGTATATAATTTCTTATGTATATTTTGAAATTTTTTTATAAAAATGTAAGACAACAACATTATTTACATGTAAATACGCACGGGAAAATTCTCATTTTAATATTATATGTATAAAAAATTTAATTTAAATTTAAATTTTTTTATTTTTGCATTTTACATTTACTAGGAATATAATAATAATTTTCAAAAAAATGTTCTCAAAATTCATAACTTTATATTTTCAATGGAATTCGTTTCAATAATTGTTACTTTTTAATAATTCTGTTCAATTATTTATAAGTCGAATATTATTTATGCTCTATACATATATGCATTACGGAAATGTATCTATATCCATATACGAACACACAATCAGCAAAGAAATAATTCTTGTCAAAAAAAAGAAATAAACTTTAATTTATATTAAATTCTTAAATGTCGCCAGTAGATAAAATAAAGGACGTAATTTAAATCTACCATACTGGCAATTTATTGGTTGGTAATGTATCAAATGGTGAATTGCCAGTGTGGTCGATTTAATTACGTCATTTAAACTTTAATTTGCCCGCTCGAAATAAAAATTTCTTAAATTTTAAATTTTATGTATATATATATGTGATTATATGTATAACGTTTTTCGCGATCAAGGCTTTACGAGACAATCTCAGAAGTTGTGTTTTCATGACACATATTTATTATAAGGTCAAGTGTATCAAGTGTTGTTAGTCTTTGGAGGTTTCTCGAAACAGTAAGAGCTCATAACTGTGTCCAATTACTTCGCACGTTACACAGAATGGATAAAACACTGATTTATGAGGTTAATATTATTATAAGGTAACATACATTTATATATAATATTAAATTCTTGAATGTCGCCAGTAGATAAAATAAAATAACGTAATTTCAATCGACCACACTGGCAATTTATTGATTAATAAAGGATCACTACGTTTCGACCATTGGTTTTGGTCCTTTTCAAGTGAGCTACAAAAGTTTACAATATCATAAAAACAATAAGAAATGAATAAAAAAGGAGAAAAAACGAAAAAAAATTAATTAATATATACGTACAAAATCTTAGTTAACCAATAAATAATGAGAAAAGAGAAATCACTTGTCAAGATCGTCAAGTCAGCCTACCGCTCACAAACAAGGAGAGAGACTAAACAGCCTTTATTAGTTTATCATAAATACTGTTCAACGTTTAACATTTACATACGAGACTGAGTCTGATTTTTGCATTAATTTTTTGGACACCATGGTTATTCTGACGGTCGGTTTTTGACCGATTGGTATAGAAAACCTACTTGTTCTAATAGATACATTAATTTTCATTCTAAGCATCCGTTTAAATATAAAATGAACACAATTTATAATCTTGTCAATCGCGCTATTTTATTATCTGACGTCCGATTTCATTTTAAGAATATCGATATTGTTAAACAGATTCTTTCCAACAATTGTTTTCCAGATCAAATTATTAACCGTTACGTTAAAAGAAGATTTGATTTTTTAAAACATCGTGACAATGAAAATACAAATTCTGAGAGTGATAATGCGGCTACACCTTGTTATATTTCTTTACCGTTTGTGGAGGGCTTTAGTGATGAGATTAGCCGCATCTTTAGTAATATAGGTCTTAGTGTCGTCTATAATGTACCGAAAAAACTTAACGTTTTGATTAAACGCGGAAAAGATAGATTGCCTACTAACAACAGGACCGAAGTCGTGTATAAATTAAACTGCAAAGATTGTAATAATTCATATATAGGCCAAACGAAAAGACACTTAGGCACTCGTGTCAAAGAACATTTTAACAATATAAAATTGCACGAAAGCAATCTATCTGTGATTAGTAAACATAAATTAGAATTTAACCATGACTTCGATTGGTCAATACCGATTATTTTACACAACGAAAGACACGTGAGAAAGAGAGAAATTGCTGAAATGTTTTTTATAAAAAAGTTTGACAACACGATTAACTTGCAGAAGGACACTGAGAGTACTTATGTATCTGAACAGTATTTATGATAAACTAATAAAAGCTGTTTAGTCTCTCTCCTTGTTTGTGAGTGGTAGGCTGACTTGACGATCTTGACAAGTGATTTCTCTTTTCTCATTATTTATTAGTTAACTAAGATTTTGTACGTATATATTAATTAATTTTTTTTCGTTTTTTCTCCTTTTTTATTCACTTCTTATTGTTTTTATGATATTGTAAACTTTTGTAGCTCACTTGAAAAGGACTAAAACCAAGGATCGAAACGTAGTGATCCTTTATTAATCAATAAATTGCCAGTGTGGTCGATTGAAATTACGTTATTTCATTTATATATAATTTGTAATATATCTTCCATATAGAGAGTAAGTCATTAAAAGTTCAGTACTTCTATATATTTGTTCTAATTTCTTTTTTGCATTAAACTATGATAAAGACAACGATTAATTTATCCGTTTATTTTTTCTAATAGAATAATGTTTTTACAGATATCTAAGATAAAAAGTAATATCATGTTTCTGAAACTAATATTAAGTAGCAATTTAGCAATCATCGCCGTAGGAATTTTTATCAATGATTCTATAGACTATGATTTCTACCCTCAAACAGAATCACAAATAGTACCAAAATATTATAACATCATGCTTACATCATACATTGAAAATCATACTTTTTTTAGTACATATAGTATCAATGTTGTGATTTTTGAACCAATGCAACGCATTATTTTGTATTCGAAGAAAATAAATATAACTGAGGTAATAGTGTTTGACAATCCATTTAAGATCGATGATTGCGGAGAACCGATCAGTTATACAGTAAAAAAGTCTCCAATACTATTTTACAATGCTATCATGTATTATTTCAACAATGAGCTACCATCAGGAAATTACACTATGAAATTAACATTTGTCAATATCATAAATAATACTGAAGGCTTAAGAATCATTCACAACAGAAATGAACAATTGTAAGTAACTATTAAAATATTAAATGTATAGCAATTACAACGTGTTTGTCAAAAATCTAGTCGAATCTTGGAATTCTGTTGAACAAAAAATTTTCTAAAAAGAAATTTGTACAGATATCTATTTGAAAAGTTTTCGTTCATAATTATACGTCTGTTAAGGTATTAATAACGAGTTTTGTAAATTTTGCTCTTTATTTTTACTATTATTATTACAATTGCTACATTATACTGTAAAAAAATTAATGTGATTAAAATAAGTGAAATAATTTTTTTCAATAATATACGTCAACAATCTTGTTGTCAACAATCGGGCAAATTCAAATATTCCGGTAGTGTTTGGAAACGTTTTCAAGCTCTAAATAATATGATAACAAGAAATTATGTACCACGATAACAATGATTTTTGTGTTTACGTTCTTATAAACATTGTTTATTTGAAATTTGAAATTTTGACATTCAATTCTCTCTTCTATACTATTCCTTTCGTCTTTCATCTTATACTGTTTATTTTCATAATATTAAACTTTAGGAAATTCTTTGCTAATATTTTAAAAAATCTATAATTCGAAATTTAAAAGCAAAACTATTTTTGCTATAATGTTCTCTAATAATTTAAAACATATATTTATATTTCATTTAATAAGTTATCACTAAAATATGCAGTTTCTTTAACGTACATAAAATTATGCAGAATAGTTGAATTAATAGATGAAATAAAGAAATAGATTAAAATAAAGTTTCTATTATAATATTCTTTTTATATTGAAATTTTTTTCACTTTTATGGAACATAAGCATGTAAAATTTTTGATATTAAAATATTAACTATTGTTTTTTCTGTATCTTTTACAATAAACATTTTATTATTCACGTTATGTAAAAATATTAGATAGATACCTTATTTATTATACAATTATATAAGTATCAAAAAAGTTAAAAGTAGTATAAACAAATATTATATATGTATACAGAGAAAAAATAATATTGAATCAACAACATCAGTATAATTGGAATTTATTTTATTAATTCAGTACGTGACGTATTCATTTAATTCATGATGTTATTGAAATAATCATTAAAATGAAATCAATTCCAACTGCATAAATTCCAAATTCCAAATGTTATTCAACATTATATTTTCCTCAGTGTATACATATATTTGTGTATATATATTTTTTTTTCTTTTTTCTTACAATTCGTATTTTCTATTTGTTCAATTTTTAATATTTCTATATAATTGATAAAAATTTATTAGCATTTAATTTATATTATGACAGGTTGGCAATGTATTTTGATGGAATCGGAATATCAAATCTGTTTCCAGATTTCATCGATTTTTCAACAGTCACTTTTAAGATATCTATAGAACATTATCAAAACTACACAGTTTTATCAAATATTCGAATACAAAAAGTGGAAATAAATGATAAAAACATGATGATGACACATTTTGATACTATGCTTGTAATGCCTAAATATCTTCTATTTTTGACTAATATATCCCTCAAATCTAGTATAAATGAGAATGTCAAAGTTAATATGTGGTGTACAATGTACTGCGTACTTGCACATGATGTTACTAAAAATATCACGCCGTACTTGTTTAATAAATGGAAACGCCCGAATAAAACTTGGGAAATAAATCTTGTTGCAATTCTGAATTTTCAAGACGAAGATTTCGTAAATGAGAGTCTCCTCGTTTATAGGTAACTATATAATAAAAAAAATTAATATTTTTTTTAATGAAAAATGATAATAATTTTGTCTAAAATATTATTTATATATTCTTTGTTTATTTTTAAAATATTATCTTTAGAATATTACTTAGAATTTTATTTAATTATTTAAATTTGTATAAGAGAATGAAAAAGAAACATATCTAAACGTCTATTTATCTTTATTATATACTTACATGAAAAATAATAATATTGTTTAAGCGATATAATAAGATATATGATAAAACAAAATATTATATTAATTATCATATATATTATAATTATAATTATAAAAAAATTATAAATTATAAATTAAATAAAGTATTATGTTAAAGATTTTATATTTTTTATAGATCAAATTTAATAAATTATTTTATATATATATTGGACACAAGTATCGCATTGTTTCATAATAAATTTTCATACGAGCAAATATTATAAATAAAATTAATATATATTTATAAAATTAATATCTAATAATTAATAAATAAATTAGTATCTAATATGTTAATTCATTGAGAATTATTTAATTATAAACTTGCAAACACTTTTAATATATATAAGCATACGTAAGAAATATTAAATTTAAATTCTATAAAACTTTCTATAAAACATTTTTTAGAGACACAAATATTATCTTCCATGAGAATTTAGATCCTATTGCGAAGAGTGTCCAAGTAACCCGCTTCGTAGCCCATAAAGTAGTACAGCAATGTTTTTATTATGAAAATCCGCTTTGGTCGTCATCATCCTTTTGGTTAAACGAAGCTATTGTTACATTTCTTGGATCATATATCATCAGTCAGGTTATTATAAGCAGGGCAAAAGTCGCTAACTAGCAGGCAATATAATAATTATATATATATATATATATACAATATGTTATATACAGCTTTATACTTATACAAAAACTATACATGTATACAAAAACTCTTTCTGATTTTAGTTTTATCAGAACGCATAAATTTTTTAATCAGAAATTACGAAGATTCTATATTTACAAAGAAAACTAGTATTTACGAAGAAAACTAGTTTTCATTTAAATGCTAAATTTCAAATAAATTTGTATCATACACACATATTATAATTTAAAACATTTTTATATTTTTTTCTATTTGTTAAAATCGCTATAATATGTTACAAGTGTTACATTTTTAAATTATCATAAAATGGAAAATTATATTCATAAATTATGTTCTGATTGCATGTATATTGTATATGAAATTATTATAAAGTTGCACATATAAATATAGAAATTGTGTAATAAGCTAATTCTGTTATACATATAATATATTATATAAATAATATGTTGTTACTTTGTTTAAAAGTAAATATACTTTACTTTTAAAAATTTTTAACTTAAATTTTATATTATGTATCCATTTTTGTTATTATTATTATTTTTTAATTACTTATTCTATATTTTAATAGGGACATAAGATAAACAACCAATTTTTTAGATAGATATAAAAAATAGCAATCCTAGTGCATAATTGTGTGCGAAGTCTTATATTAACTAATTAAATATATTAAAATTATTTTCTGTAGGCAATCCCAAGTACCCAGATGATAAATTTGTTTGTGGTGCAAATTCAACACGAATCACTTCATTTCGATACAAAATATAATACATCACTTTATAATACATCGCTAAGTTCTTTTGAAAGTCCCCATTACATTAGAGGTATGATAATATATTTATGAAATGATTATGCATAAATTTTTGAATATAAATACTTAAAAAAATTAGACAAAATAACTGACAAAAAATTTAACCTTACAATAGCATGATATATATACATATAATATATATATGTGTATGTGTGTGTGTGTGTGTGTGTGTGTGTGTGTGTGTGTGTGTGTGTGTGTGTAATAATAATAATATATTAAATATAAATACATTTGCATATATAAAGTTTATTTTATTTAACAAATATATATTTATATGTTAATCTTTCTAAATATATTTTATTATATATTATGTATAAATATAATTATTAACAATTATCTTATTTATACTATGATATAAATTATGTGATTGTAGCATCCAGTGTATTGCGCATATTACAAAATATAGATCTTGAAGAGATATTTTGGGAGAGTATCCGCATATATGTAAAGGACAAGTAAGCAATATTCTGTATTATTCTATAATTACTGCACTAGAAAACTAAACATGATAAATGATTATAGATCATAGATTTCATAAATGCCCCAAATCTGACGGTTATTTTGATTTAAACATACATCATTCTTTTCATACCTTATTATCTAACGACATGCAATTCTTTTTATCTCAGTGTCGTTAAATATTCAAGATATACTTTCCATTTACACGTACTTTTAAAAATAACTTAATTTTGCCATTTACACATATGTCTTTTCAAAATCATTAAATGTGGACATATTCCAAATTAAATTATAATTTAAAGCTTATAATTAAATTTAAGCTAAAGTATCTCAAATATTTATTAAAACTATACATTATGCTATTATTGTTATAATATAATATATTAACTTATATATTGTATATACATATATATATATATGTATATATATATATATATATTTATATATATATATATTTAAATGTGAATGTAATAGTAAATTTTGTTCGTTCTGTTTTAACAATCTTTATATACTTTTTTTATTTAATACTTTTTATATTTAATAAGTTTTCCACTAATTTTGAATTTAGCATTTCGTCTCTTGACTATTTTGGTAAGTTTTGAAGAACCTTATGCCCTCTAAAACATATACAAGTGGTTTGTTATTCACTATAAAACAACTAATGGATTATTGAATATATCATAAATATTGTCCAGTAGTGAAAGTAATACGAGATTATAATGATCCTAAGCTAATAAATATATGGATAGTAAATTTTGATACACGTACACCGACATGTTACTTGTTACCCGTAACATATACTACACAAACATATCACAATTTTACTTATATAAAAAGAATGTCTTTGTATCATGACTGGCCTTGGGAAGAATGTTTGAAATATAAAGAGAACGGTTGGATATTATTTAATATAAAACAAACTGGTAAATATATAACAAAGGGGGATGGTCGATAAGGCCGATTTTCGACTTAAATTGTATTTGGGTGAAAAAATTCGAAAAAATTTCTGTAGTATCTATTGAAAAAACTGAGTCGATTCCACCCTAAACGGACCACCCCCAACCCCCTAGTTTCCCCCAACCATCCCTCAAAATAATGAAAATACCATCACTTGGTAACAGCATTTTCGAAAAGATTCGTCACTGGCAAACTAATATTTGATATCTTTACTCTTATTAATCATTTTTTATCTTTTTATTCTCCCTTGAAGAGGGTGGAGGGGGTGGTTTTAGTATTTATTCATGTGTAAGGGGTATATAAGGGGTATATAAATACAAAAAATCAAAGTTTGATCGCCAGACTTGACCAGGATATTTTAGGGTTTCCGGGTCCGCTGATTCCGAATTCGAGGTCCGTTAACCTCTATCACATCAGGTTCAAGGTCATTTGAAGGTCTAATTGAAAAAGAGCCGGTAAAAAATCTATAAAAAATGATTACTAAGTTTTTGGGGTTTCTGAATCTGAATTTGGAGTTTGCTTAACCATTCTCTGCAAATTTAGTGTCATTTCAAGCTTAACTCAGTATCGTTGTAAGGTTAAGATGTTAAAAGTGCTGTTCAATGAATTTGGACCGCTTTTTGATTCCTTTATTAACGCTCGTTGAGAATAATTGTGAAAAATGGGTGTAATCCTTTAAGGATGCAATCGATTTGATATCTTCAATACATTTCTTACGTCCTTACAGTTTTATCGTGATCCTTGACCATCGTAACTAATCATAAACATCATGCCAGATGTGATGTTATGATAGTATGATGTGAAAGTTACCGCAGGTGTAATAATCTACACTCTGCGTTACCCAGGAACAACGACGTGGACATGGTAGATGATTGCTTCCTTCGGGGTGCTTGTTTAACGTGAGTCCCCTTGCTTCTCACTGGGATGCTTGTTTAACGTGAGTCCCCTTGCCTCTCACTGAGGTGCATGTTGAAACTTTTTATTTCATTTGTCACTCTCCTTCTACCTCTTCTTCTTCTTCTTCTTCTACATCCTCTTCATCAGAAACTTCAAAGTCAGCCGCGTCAACCAAAAAATCGGGATAGCTATCACTATTGTATTGGTGAAAATTATCCAAATGTCTGAAATATCCTAAATACCAGAAAACAGACGCTATATGAGCACAACAGCCAACTACTCCATTTTTGCACTGGCAATACCAATCTTTAATTGGATCGAAGCTCTCTGTTTCATATTGAATCCAAAGTTGGTATTGTTTTGAGGTTGTGTGCCGGGACTGCATAAGAATCCTTAAAATATCTTCCCGTTCTCTATGGACCTGCATGTAATTTTCTTCCTCGTCAATATGTTCTCTGGTATAGGATGCCACTTGCTTGAGCTGATATACCCCAATCGTTATTCTTTGGAGGTCATTAATCATCAAACGTGGAAAATCAACAAGTGAAGTTGCTTCTATGTTCTCCCAAATTACCCTTTTTTTAGCCCAACCATTGTTATCAACCATTTTTTGTACATTATTTCCTTTTTTACTCAAAGCAAGCATTCTTTCAGCAATGATGGCATCATCATGGCATGTCGCCGAAACTCTTGGTGGTCTGTAAGCATTGCAGATGGCTGCAACGATTCTTACATAATCTCCAATAAAAGGTATTTGAGAGTTAGGCATGACTTGAGAAAGCATTTTCCATTGTTTTACCAGACCGTTCACCGATTCAACAACCCATCTTATCTTCGTGACTAATCGAGATTCATTTGCACTCTCGGTGTCATGTTGAGATCCACTTTCTAAGAACTGGGGCATCACAGGTATTAGTCCATATTCTTCTAATGTTGTTATAGAATCTCGAAATCCTCTATCAACGACTAACGTCGTCAGGCATTACCCATTCCAAAAGGGGAGATGCTCTCTGCCGTATCAAGCTATTCAGAATACTGGCATCATTATTTTTCCCATTAGCAAAATAAGGCCCGAATATTTCTAAAATATAGCCAGTTGTGCTTACTAACATTATAGGCTTAACTAGAGGCCTACCCTTATGAACAGAGTAACTCCGACGTTGAAACATGTAGTTACTGCTTTTTTCAATGTATATATATATATATATATATATATACCATCAGCAACAATGATGGCTACATCTTCACCATTTGCAAATAAGGCTTTAGCTAAGTCTCTTGTATGATGATTTATAAAGTATTCCCTGTTGATGTGATCTAAGCCAAGATGAAACGGGACAAACTCGTCCATGAGAGCTTTTCTCGCAGTTTCAATAGCTTTACCTATATACCTTCGTGGCATCTGGAAAAGTGTAGAAAGTATAGAGTGTGAAAGACCAGTTCTGAGTTTCATTAACATTATTGCAAGACAAGTTCGTGAACTTCTATTAGCTGTATTTCGAATGAACACTTTCACATACTCAAAGAGATTATCGAAGTTTGATGCAGTTATACCTGTAAGTCTTACGTAGTCAGAATCGCTCATAGCACCAGGAATGTCAAAGTTTATTGATCTTTTTCTAGCAAAACACCTAAAGTCATTAAGCAAAGCACCAATCTCTGAACTAGTCAAGGTTGTCGTATTTGAAACTGTTGGGACTCGAGATTCTTCATCTTCTTTAATGACCTTACCTTTTAAATATCTCTTACACAATAGAGATTTTCCCTGAATAATTATGCCACGGTTGATGAATATACTCAACCTTGCTTCGAATGATACAACGCAAAGCTTGCTTGTGGAATGACAAATGAGGCAACGACTCTTAGCTTTACTCGTTCTTTTGAAAGGCAATGTGATTTTCTGATCAACATCTATTTTTTCACTTGTATCATTTGATTCAACATTGATCAAGTTTCCCACCAATGTTGAACTACGGTCATTTGATGACGACGCCTGCAGGCCTCCGCCTTCCGCCTTGCCGGCGAGCCATTTTGTGCTGGGGTCGCCAAATCCACTGCGCGTGGTTGCCATGACGGCATGATCGCTGTAACCCAGGGACTCTGCCGGATAGTGGGACAACTCCGTTGCCCATCGTCACCACGTGGAGGTGCCCTGGTTGCAACCACACGTCAAACAGCTCATTGATTTGAGATCAACAATCCCAAAAACTTAGTAATCATTTTTTATAGATTTTTTACGGCTTTTCAATTCATAGACCTTTAAATGACCTTGAACCTGATGTGATAGAGGTTAACGGACCTCGAATTCGGAATCAGCGGACCCGGAAACCCTAAGATACCCTGGTCAAGTCTGACGATCAAGCTTTGATTTTTTGTATTTATATACCCCTTATATATGAATAAATACTAAAACTACCTCCTCCACCCTCCTCAAGGGAGAATAAAAAGGTAAAAAATGATTAATAAGAGTAAAGATATCAAATATTAGTTTGACGAATCTTTTCGAAAATGCTATTACCAAGTGATGGTATTTTCA
The DNA here is from genome assembly GCA_030586385.1 of Camponotus fellah. Classification (NCBI taxonomy): domain Eukaryota; kingdom Metazoa; phylum Arthropoda; class Insecta; order Hymenoptera; family Formicidae; genus Camponotus; species Camponotus fellah. The sequence goes on along the minus strand of JAPIVC010000413.1, from coordinate 45,168 downwards.
TTATTTTGAGGGATGGTTGGGGGAAACTAGGGGGGTTGGGGGTGGTCCGTTTAGGGTGGAATCGACTCAGTTTTTTCAGTAGATACTACAGGAATTTTTTCGAATTTTTTCACCCAAATACAATTTAGGTCGAAAACCAGCCTTATCGACCCTCCCCCTTTATTACATTTTAAACTATTTATCTTATATATTGGAAATTTTATATTATTTTATTGATTATGTAAGCTTCTATATTATTTATTTAAAGATCTTTTATTTGATACATATTCAAAATAGTTTACTGTAAAATAATAAATATTTTACGTTAATATAATAACGATAATTAAAATTAACTGCTTCCTACAATATTAAATAACACAGTTATTAATTTTTACACATGTCTAGCAAATTTAATATCTTCCGTGTTAAATTTAAATATAATGTAATTTCACAGTTTTATAAAATATCTGCAATACATTTGAAATCTTCAATATAATTGTATTTTTTATTTTGATACTTGATTACTTGATACTTGATACTTGATGAAGATTAATATGTGCAAAACTTTTATACAATTTATTGTTCTGTAGATTCTTGCCATTTTGGGAAGAATGGACATACTGTCATGATTTAAAAGCATTGCTTCATCCTCTTAGCAATGAAAATTTTTCTTGGTGGCGAGTATATTATCTGGGAAAAGAAAAATTTAAAACTAAATTCTTAAAATTTCTGGCATGCCCTAAAAATTCAAGCTTTACCAAAGACTATTTAAACTTAATAAAAAATGATAATACATCATCGAAAATGTTTTTTGAAGAGTTTTCCGATCAAGATTATATTAATTATTTTCTTCTTATTATCGCGAAGCATGCAAGGAATCCGGTAGTACTCGACTTTACATTACAAAATCTTAAGAATATGAAACCCAAGTAATACAGTTTTCTCCATAAATATATACCTATCATTCAACAGTTTATGTATGTTTCAATAAATTTATTGTTTTACTGTTCTAGACAAGTCAGCGAGTATGTAGCATTTACAGTTATTATTAATCATGTGTGTTCCACAGATCAACTCCAAAAGGTAAAAATTGCATGTGCTTGTATATATGTATATATATATATATATATACACACACATATATATATATATATACATATATGTGTATATATATATATATATATATATGTAAAATAAATAACCATAATGCGACATCAATTATTACAGTTTAATATCATCAAAATAATCTGTTTTAGATAAACGACTCTTTAACAGATAAATTTTTTAAGGTAACGCAAGTTGAATTAAATGAATGTAAGAAGTTATGGTTTTTTGTGAAAGAAAGAAATACGAAAGTAAAGGTAAATTTTATGAATATCATTATATTAATATTTCATTTATTAATCATTGATTTTTTGTTTTCATACAGAATATATTAATGTCACAGTATCCCAAAATAACAAGCAAAAATTAATGTCATTTAATTTTTTTTATAAAATAAGTATATTCTTACTATTAATTTCCGAAAATATATTATTTTGGAAATATGTAATTTTTAATGAATGAGAAAATGGGAAAGAGTGAGCGATAGCAAAAGAGAAAGAGAATTTCTTTACTTGAAAATTTTAATGAAAATCGATTTAATTATAAATTTTAAAAAAAGAATTTACAAGCTTCAGATTTAAATCTTAATTAGTCTAGATTCTAGATATTGAGCTCTAAGTTGAATAAATTTAAATGTTTTTCAATATGATTGACAAAGTATTATATAATGTGATTCGCATACTTTAATATTACACGATCCATTTGTTTACTAAAATAAAATTTTAATAAAGATGGATAAGTTAAAAAGATTAAAGCACTTGCTAGAAATAACAATTATAATATTATAATACTATAATGATGTTATCTCTGTGACAGCTCATATTAATTTTTAATTTTATTTTTAAAATCTCTAATTCTAAATTTTGATTTTTATTTGTCGAAAGTTATTTGCAAAGTATTATTTATAAACATTCCTTGCAAAATAAGGAACAAATAAAAGAGTTGTTAAGTAAAATATAGTGCAGTACTATATTTTACTGTACACATAATACATATAATAAGAACACATAGTACAATAGAAGAATGATTTTATTCTCATTTCAACAAATTTGTATTTTTTATAATCCGTAATTATTATTTATTTCTATTATATTTAAGAATATTATTATTGTATGTATAATATTATATATATATATATAATATATATATATATATATATATATATATACAGGGTGTATAAAAAGGTCGGAACCCTTGAATATTTCGAAAAATATAAGTTTTATCAAAAAATGTTTCAGACAAAAGTTGTAGGGTTTAAAAAGTTCTATTTACTGGCAATATCAGTTTGACCTTGAAGAATCACTGGAAAGTCACGTGAAGGTCACTTCAATTTTTTTAAATGGAACACCCTATATATTTTTGCATATTCTTGTAGCTTACCTCGAGAGCTTTCCAAAACACTATGATAAAGTATTTTTTCATTAAAAACTTTTTGAGTTATTAAGGTTTGAAAGTTCCAATATTTTGACAAATTACAAAATATCTTACAAAATATTCATTTTTCAATAATCTTACCCTAATACTTTTATGCACAGAATAATGAGATAAATTGACTGGCGTAAAGAAAATACACAATTGTTTAAAAAAAAATAAGTAAATAAATTTTCAATAAATTATAATTTTTTTTTTCGGAAAAAAGTCGGAACTCTAAAATGTTACGAAAAATATGAGTTTCATTAAAAAATGTTTTAGACAAAAGTTGTAGGGTTTTAAAAGGTCTATTTACTGGCATAATCCTATTGACTTTGAATAGAGTCATCAAGGTGACATTAAGGTGACCATAAATTTTATAAATTGCACTTCCTATTTTTTATCACATATTCTGATAGGCTATCTTGAGACCTTTCCAAAGCATTACGATTCAATCCATTTTAGACCAGTTGGTTTGAAGTTACCGGGGATTTTATTGGTATTATATCAATGAAAATAAGATCGGCAATTGACCCGGCCAACAAAGGCAAGATCGGCAATTGACTCGGCCAACAAAGGCAAGATCGGCAATTGACCCGGCCAACAAAGGCAAGATCGGCAATTGACCCGGCCAACAAAGGCAAGATCAACAATTAACTCAGTCAAAAAATATTACAATAATTGTTCAAATTGATCGCCATTCACCTCTTGACAATATGCTAATCGATCATAGAAAGATGACACAGCACTTCTAATGTAGTCATTAGGAATGGACGCAGCTTCTTCAAGGATTCGATGAGAAAGATCATCCAGATATTGTGGTTTTGTTGTGTAGACTTTACTTTTTAAATATCCCCACAGAAAGTAATCAAGTGGCGTTAAATCAGGTGATCGAGGTGGCCACTCAATTGTCCCTCTTCTGCCTATCCATCTATTGGCAAAAATTGTGTTCAAATAATTACGAACATTTCTACCGAAATGCGGTGGGGCACCATCTTGCTGAAACCATGTACGCTCAAAATTCTCACCAACGATCGCAATTATTGCCGGTAATATCTGATTTCTCAACATATCTTCATACTTTGCTGCTGTCAAATTGCCATCGATAAAAAATGGACCAATTAAAACATTATTTAAAACACCTGCCCAAACATTTAATTTTTGTGGATATTGTGTTTTTGCCTCTAACATCCAGTGAGGATTATTATCAGACCAGAATCTGCAATTGTGTCTGTTGATGTGACCATTCAATTCAAAAGTGGCTTCATCCGAAAAAACTATGTTAAATAGAAAGTTGAGTTCTGCATCAATTCTTTGCATCATGGTCTCACAAAATTCAATACGACGATCAAAATCATCGTCGTTGAGTTCTTGTACAAGATAAATTTTGTACGGATGAAATTTAATTTGTTTCAAAATATTCTGTACAGACTTTTGAGCGATGTCTTGTTGTTGAGCTGCTCTACGGATAGAAAGATGTGGATTTTCAACAAAGGATAGCGCAACATCTAATGATTTTTTTGGAGTAGTGACTGATACTGGCCTTCCTGTAATTGTGCAATTTTTTACGCTTCCAGTTTCTTCAAAGCGTTTTATCGTTCGTTGGACAGTTGATTTTGAAATATTAGTGTTTTCATCACGAAATGTCTCATTAAAAAGCTGCCTTGTTTCATTATAGGATCTTTTTCGATCACCCCATCCTCGCATCATTAAAAGGGATATTCTTTCTTGTTCTGAGAGATATGCCATAATCGCGGTAAACAATTATTGTGATAAATTGTATGCGCTTTATTGAGTATAAAGAAAAAGATGATGAATAATCCATCAATTTCACATTATTATTGAGAAAGTGATTTCCCTTGGATGCCTTCATTTGTTTCATACATTACATCTTTTTCATCGTCTCAACGACAATACCAACTGGCGAATGAGATATCATTTTATGTAAAAATACTGTAACTTTGAAGCCTCATAACTCAAAAAAAAATTAATATAAAAATCATTTATTATAGTGTTTTGAAAAGATCTCGAGATAAGCTACAAGAATATGCAATAAAAAATAGGGGTTCTATTTAAAATTTAACCCCCCTTGTACCCCCGCGTACCTGGGAGTGGGGAATGATCAGTATCCATGTCAAAAGATAACTTTTTTGAAACATCGTAAATTTGTAATTGTTGCAAATTTATTTATTTTTTTTTAAACAATTGTGTATTTTCTTTACGCCAGTCAATTTATCTCATTATTCTGTGCATAAAAGTATTAGGGTAAGATTATTGAAAAATGAATATTTTGTAAGATATTTTGTAATTTGTCAAAATATTGGAACTTTCAAATCTTAATAACTCAAAAAGTTTTTAATGAAAAAATACTTTATCATAGTATTTTGGAAAGCTCTCGAGGTAAGCTACAAGAATATGCAAAAATATATAGGGTGTTCCATTTAAAAAAATTGAAGTGACCTTCACGTGACTTTCCAGTGACTCTTCAAGGTCAAACTGATATTGCCAGTAAATAGAACTTTTTAAACCCTACAACTTTTGTCTGAAACATTTTTTGATAAAACTTATATTTTTCGAAATATTTAAGGGTTCCGACCTTTTTTATACACTCTGTATATATATAATATATATATATTGTATATATATTGTATATATACAGGGTGTCCGTCGATTTTCGACCTTAACGAAAAAAATAAGTAGATTGGCCCAAATTAAGAAGAAATTATTTATATTGTTTTGGGATTGTCGCAATAATTACGGAAAAATTAAATAAAGAAGATCGGCCAATCTGCGTGAATAGAAGCGCGCGGCGACGAGAGTCGTCCCATTGTAATCCGATACTAGTCGCGCCGCGAAGCGGTGGGCGGGTCGCTCGAGACATGATACGATATATCGCAATACCGCGCCGAAAAATGACCCGTTCTTTTAGCGGCGAGAAAATGATGCGCTACCATTTCCACACCACCTTGCGGTAGATAGCATGGTGCGCTTTTTTTATAGTGGTTTCCCCCATAGGCCTATTCCACTCTCAATTTGAAAATTATTCAAAATGTCATTACTATACGCTGAATACATCATAAATGTAAAAAATTAATGGTGACAGTACCTTTACAAAAATTAATCCGTGATTGAAAATCCTTCGATAAAATGTATTGCACACGTTGATAATGATACGATGATAAAATGCTTCACGAATCCTTTCTTCACCTCGTACGAAAGCGCACTGCTGGACCGATTATCCTGATATTATGCACGACACGCAGTTTCACATAATTATTGCACAACACATAAAATTGTACGGCCACTTGGTTTTCGTTAACGCGTGGGAAATGATTCCATGTAAACTACGGCCGCACGATATTTTCTCCCGCTAGTCCGTATGCCACAATCATATCCATATATTTCTGCAGAATATACCTCATTTTCACTGTTAATTTACTACGCAAACACAAGATTTTTATTAAAACATCTTAGCTCTCGCACACTGTTATCAGACTGTGTACGCCGGCAGCACGCAACTACAGCTGAGCGGACAACCATAGTGCGCAGGCGTCGGACTCACACGTACGCTTACACTCACATGTCCGCTCAGCTGTCAGCTGTAGTTGCGTATATATATATATATATATATATATATATATATATATACATATATATATATATATATATATATATATATATATATATAAAATATATTAATGTTATACACACACACACACATACATGAGATAATATAATATTTAATATAATATTTATTAATAATTATTAGCTATTTACAAATATAATATAATATTTATTAATAATTATTAGCTATTTAATACTTAATACCGACATAATCTGTTTTAGACAATCGACTTAACAGAATTTACAGAAAATTTCAGATGTATGCAGTAATATATTTCAAATATTTAAAGCAAGATATAAATGCGCTTTTTCGAAATCAAAAGTCAACAGAATTACTTTCAAAATTTTGTGAAATATCAACAATAACCATTTAATAAAAATAAAAGTTGTGACGCGAATACATCTATATATCTTTTTTACAATTGCTTTTTATAATGTTTATAGTTTTCGATTTATTATTTATGCTTATGTGCGTTAATAATATAAGTTTAAATACACGTGCATTTACAAGTATTCATTTTAATCTGCAATTTACTGATGTTTTTATTTCCTTATTAACATGAAGTAAAACAAAGTGTAAATTATATTCATAATAATAATATATTAATAATTATAATTAAATTATATTATATTATAATTAAATATATAATTAAATTAAGTGTAAATTATGCTCATAATTACAATATATATATAATTATAATTAAATTATGTTATATTATATGAATAAATTTAATTATATTAAAAAAGAAAGTATCTGCAATATATTTAACATTGTATTATTAATGTACTAGAAATGTATTATCTAATTTGTATTCTGATTTATTTTTTTTAAATTATATTTGATTTGTTCTATATTTGTAACTTTATTTGTTAATATTTATGTAAATTTAATATAATTTTTGATTTTATAATAAATCACATGCACAATTTTCTCATACATCTATATGTCTATTTCTCCATACTTCTTACATATTTAAAGAAATGTAACATGTTTAACTTCATAGACTCTTGCCGTAGTGGAAAGAATGGACATATTGTCAAGGTTTAAAAGTATTGTTAGCGATGAATCTAAAGATTCTCCTTGGTGGAGAGTATATTATCTGGGAAAAGAAAAATTTAAAACTAAACTTTTGAAATTTCTGGCTTGTCCTGAGGATTCAGAATGTATCAATAACTATTTTTCTAATAAAATATGATAGTAAAACATCGATTAGAAGTTTTTAAAAGATTTTTCCAAGATTATATTAATTATTTTCTTCTTACTATCGCGAAGCATGTGTGGAATCCTGGAGTACTCGACTTTACATTACAAAATCTTGAGAATATAAAACCCAAGTAATACAGTTTTCTCCATAAATATATACCTATCATTTAACAGTTTATGCGTGTATTAATAAATTTATTGTTTTACTATTTGTTCTAAACAAATTAGCGAGTATGTAGCATTTAATGTTATTATTAATCATCATCTAAGGAACAACTCAAAAAGGTAAAAATTGCATGTGTTTGTATACATTTATGTAAAATAAATAATTATAATGCGACATAAATTTATTTATTGTTCTTGAATATCAAATTAATCTATTTTAGATAAACGATTTCCTGACAGATAAACTTACTAATGCAAGATGAATTAAATACATATATGAAAATATTTATACATTTGACAGGAAGAAATGTAAAAGTAAATACATATTTTATGTATATTATTATAATATTATATATATATATATATATGTTCATGAGAGAGTCACGCGACAGCACAGTGCGGATCAGGAGTGTATTGGCAAAGAGAATTGACCTCGGTTCACAAAAAAGACAGACTTTATTTAACTCAAGAAAAAAGAATAGTGTCCAGTGCGAATAATCGGAGTCCGTGGAAATGAGCAGTCGTTTGTTAAATAGCGGTTTTTTCAAAGCGGTTTGACGAGCGGCGTAAAGTGCGAGACACGAAAAAGTGCAAGACTTCCCGGAGTTCACCCGTGGTACCCGTTATATACCGGGTAAAATCTGGGGCCCGAGGTAACGTGGGCCAATTACTTCAAAATTTGGCGGTGACCTCAGGGGCGCCGCGCATCATTGGCCGCTGATGAGGTCTATCTTCGCTTCGTTAGTGATTGACATGCGCGTGCTCTTTTTTGATCAGCTGATTGGCGATCAGCTGATCGTGACGCATGGGCGCGCATGCCCGTACGCTTCGCTAATGTGGCTGGCGGTTGGCATTGTTTTGCCAAATGTTTATAGCGTGCGGCGCAAAAAACAAGAAACAACGCGAACGTTCGAGTTTTTCTGATGAACCGAAGGTTCGAGAAAAATCTTGCCCGTTAGATTCAAATTATAATTGCCGATTTTTGGCTTATGCGATTTACCGAGTCGAGTCATTTTAATGAATTTCGAACAATATATTAGGTGTATAAATAAGTTTCCGCGGTTTTTTATAAAAAATTAGGAATTTATTGTGAAGGAACGGTACATTACGTTTTATTCAAAATATTTTCCATCACTTGCCATCACTTTTCTCCATCTTTCTGGCAGCATTCGGATACCACGTCGGAAAAACTCTTCATCTTTTGACGCTATCCACAAATCTACCCAATTTTTGTTATCTTCATATGATGTAAAGCGCTGCTCAGACAGACCATGTGCCATCGACCGGAACAGATGATAATCAGAAGGGACTAAGTCTGGGAATATGGCGGGTGGGGTAAAACTTCCCACTTGAGTGTTTCCTAGGAAGTTTTTACCGCCGCCGCAACATGTGGACGAGCATTATCGTGTAGGAGAATAATTTTGTCGTGTCTGGAGTAATGGGCCCGGTTTTTCCTTGAGTGCCCGACTCAATCTCATTAATTGTGTTCGGTAGAGAGCTTCAGTAATCTTCCTCCAATAATACTGCCAATTCCATGTCTTCGTACACTTTTGGCCTTCCACTGCGTTCTTTGTCCTCCACGTCAAACTCACCGTTCTTAAATTTTTGAAACCACTCCTGACAACTTCTCTCACTTAAAGCAGCCTCACCATATGCTTCTAGAAGCAATCGATGCGCCTCAGCTGCAGATTTTTTTCAAATTAAAGAAGTAAATCAAAAGTTCCCGCAAATGACGCTTATTCGGCACAAAACTTGACATTTTCGCACGAAAAAAATTACGTGATGCTGATACGGAATCACTAATACTTCAAGGTTGTGGTGTTGCCAGATGACGAAACTTGGGATATTACGTTTTACATCTGACAATTTCAACATGACCTTCTGGTGGTGCTATCTTTTGTCAAACCGCGGAAACTTATTTGTACACCTAATATATATATATATATATATATATATATATATATATACAGGGTGTCCCGCAACTACCGCTCCATATTTTAAAGGTAGATTCTCTGACCAATTTAAAAACGATTTTTCCTCAGTGAAAATGCCGAAGAAGATCATTATTTTTTGCATATTCCTAATTTTTATCATGATGTATCTTTTTAATTAAGCCTTAAATTAAAATTCTATTAAAGTAAACTTTACCTAAAATTAATTAAAGAATGTGACTTTATTAATATTTTATTCCCATAAGGCTTAGTTTGCGAAAAACCCTTTATTTTCATCAATCATTTATAACTCGAAAACTATTAGTGCCTCGACATTTTCGCTGAGGAAAAATCGTTTTGAAATTGACCAGAGAATCTACCTTTAAAATATTGAGCGGTAGTTGCGGGACACCCTGTATATAAATAGGTGTAGTATGTTAGTTCTAACTCGATTTTCCCATTGGTGCGAGAGAGAGCTCTGTAAGAGCGAACGTAGATAGAAAAATATCTGAGGGACGTTGTGACGCCTGCGCGGGCGAGTAAGGGGAGTAAGTATGGCGAGGGGAGCTGCTCGCCATCGGATGGGTAAACGGGCGATTCTCGACGTCACAGGGGTGGGAGCGAGCAGGGCGAGGGGGAAGCGGCTCGCCGTCGGGCGGGGAGGTGGTAAGACATCGCCACGCGGAACGTCCCTGGTTACGGCGTTGGTACGCCGAGCGTCCCTGGTTACCGTCGCCGCCGCTGCCGCTCTCGGACGCGCGCGCTCTCGGACGATGAGCGGCGGCGGGCGTTGTTCTTTCCCGCCGGTTCGCTATCGTTCGTTCGCGCGCTAGCGGGAAAGAGAAAAAGAGATATAGAAGCGGATAACGACGATACGGAAGAGAGAGAGACGATGAATCTCGATTAAAGCATTCTCTTTTTTCGCTCTTGGACGATGAGCGGCGTAGCGTTCTTTCTCGCCGCGAGGATCGAGCGGTGAGCGGCGGGCGGCGGCGTAGCGTTCGCGCACCGATTTCTCTCGCGCCTCGCTCCCCTGAGAGGACCACCGAGTTAGAGAGAAGGCGACGTAGCGTAGCGTTCGTTCCTTCGCGCGCTAGCGGGAGAGAGAAGGAGATGGAAGCGGATAATGACGATACGAAGGAGAGAGAGAAACGACGAATCTCGATTAAAGTGTTCTCTCTTTTTTTTTTATTAGAATTTATATATCGTTAGAAAAAAGATATATAATAATTTGATATGATAGAGAGAGAGAGAGAGAGACGAATCTCGAGTAAAGTGTTCTCTTTTTTTTTTTATTTTATTAGAGTTTATATCATTATAAAAATATATATAATTACGTATAATTAAAATTTTAGTCTCCTGGGAGTCTTTACGTGTAACCGCAACGATCTCAATTGTTCTTTCTCGCGCTATCTTGTCGCAACAATCTCAATTGTTCCTCCTCTCGTTGTTTCGCCCGTTTCACGAGTTCCGGTGATTAAGCGACGTCACGATACCACCTTTCCCAATTTGTAGCGTAACCTCGCGTACGTATCAATGCGACTTCCGTGTTTAGCAGCTTCCTCCAAGCGTCATATATCTTTTTGTAAAACTGTGGGTATTGATATCCGAATGGTCCAAAACAATGCAGTTCTTGAAAAAAGCCTGGATCGCTAATTCGCACAGCGTATTTATCGGTTGAGGACGTCTTTTCCATACCATTCGATTCGTCGTCCAATCTATCCACGGTTCGCCGTCGCTGTCGATGTCCGCGTCTAAACACTCCATACGAATATCTACAATTTTAGTCGACGAATGACGTTGCGTGTGTAATTTATCTTTTTTATAATAACGCGCTACTTTACTTTCCCGTACATTTTCTCGCCTATATACGGACGATTTTTTATTGGCGCGAAGTTGTGATTCGCCGCTCTCGTCTCGAGTATTCGTTCGATCGTTAAACGGTCCTGGTATCGGCGATGCGGGTAATATTTCGTCGCATTGTAAATTTTGACGTCTTTTCCACACCGTTTGATTCGTCCTCCAATCTATTCACGGTTCGCCGTCGCTGTCGCTGCCGATGTTCACGTCGTCTAGGCGCTCCATATGAGTATCTATACTTTTAGCTAATAAATGACGTTGCGCGCGTAATTTACTTTTATAATAATAATAATGTGCTATTTTACCTGCGCGATTGTCACGATCGACATTTAAATTTTTATATACATTTTCCTGCCGTCGAATTGGCACGGCAACCACGTGCCGTCCTCGTACTCCGGTAGGTACGGAATTTCCACATTTTCGTATTTTTTCTCGCTTATATACGGACGATCTATCATCAGCATGAAGTTGTAATTCGCCGCTCTCGCGTACGCGCTTACGCTCGTTTCGAGTATCCGTTCGGTCGCTATGTTGCGACATTGTTCCTGATATTGGCGATGCAGGTAATACTTCGTAACATTGCAAATTTTCTTGGGTACTATCAATCTCTCGAGAGAACGACATGCTGTTTTCGTGGAACAACACTCCATTAATTTCTTATCTATCGCATTTTTACTTAAATCGATTAATGAAAATTTCGTCGTATGCGTACAAAATTCGTCGTTCTGATCTTTCAAGGAATCCGTCTGCTGATCTTTCTCGGAATCCGTCTCAGAGGTAGTTGACATGCCTTTAATAGTAGTAATGGCACTTTTCGTTATTCATATGTTACTAATTAGAAATTATTATCGCTAAGCTTTATATATAGTCTATTTTTAGTAATATCGTATCGCGTACGCATCTCACATCCCGGATTTTTTTTTCTCGGGATGCATCTTGCATTCTGAATTTTTTTTCCTCGAGCGCGTGCGCGATAACGAGTGAATCCCGGACAAATGCGGTATCGTCGACAGATTAGCTGTTTTCCTCTGGATACGTAGTGCTGATTCTTTTCCCCGTTTTTTTTTTGCGGTTTCGCGTGTCATCTTTTATCGTTCGAACGAACGTATAAAACAAAGAAAAACGCGACGATATTTTTGGAGGACACAGCTACGCGCGAGGAGGAACGTCGAGTGCTCGAGAACGCGAGCGAAGTCGTCACGACGGAGGATTATCGCGCGTGGGTGAGATGTGACGAGTGTCTCGCGACATTGCGCGAGAGATGCCAAGATGCGCGCCGGCGAGTCTCGACAGGGGCGATTTTTTCCCTGGTCACTCGAATTCTACGAGTGACCGGTACGAGGAATCATTTGCGAAGACGTTTCAAAGGCGCGGGTGTGAGTGGTGATGGCGAAGTCGAGCCGCGCGCGGGATTCACGTGGACTGAGGTCGATACGGCTTTCAAGAGAAGTGTTGATCGGCGCGGTGATTAATCTAGATTATATTGAACCTCTACGATTTCTCGAGGATATCGTGCTTTGTCGCGTGCGAGACGTTATGGGTCGATATCATAACGTTAAAGTGAATACGATTTTTAATGGAGAATTCGTATCGGGTGATAAGATCGCCGTTAAGACTATCGCTACGAGAAATCGTTTCGCTTTTACCCGCGACGGATTTGCGCGAGTGGTACAACAATCGCGTCATCGACGATATCGTGACGTCTTTGGAGGAATTTCAAGAACGCGATAGCGGATGGGCCTTGTCGCGCATACTCAATTTAACGGTGAATGTGAATAGATATAATCCTATGCGCGCGAGTTGTTACGTGCGAGTTCCGCGGGAGATTCAGATGAAGAGAGCGGTGGTTAACGTACGATCTAATGACGAGGCGTGTTTCGCGTCGGTGACCGCCACTTTGTATCCCGTTAAACAGCGAGAGAAATTCGAGATATCCGCATTATTCTACGGTGCTGAAACTGGAAGGTTGCGAGTTACCTATGACTTTAAATGGAATCGGACGATTCGAGCAATTGAACGAGATATCGGTGAACGTGTATACCGTCGGGGAGAGAAGACGTGGGAAGAACGGTGACAGTAGAATTCGCATCGTTCCTCTTCGTTTGACGAATCAAAAAAGGGAGAAACACTTAATCTGTTGTACTTGAGCGATACGACGTGTGAAGATAATGAGATTGGACATTTCGCTTGCGTTAAGAATCTCTCCCGTTTAGTCGGCGCGCAAGTGAGCAGACGACAAAACAAGACGTACGTGTGCGATAGGTGAGTTTTCGATTGTAAAAAAAAAATGATTCGGTAATGAAATATCGATTTAATATTTTATTTTATTTTTTTTTCTTTCATAGGTGCATGCATTATTTTTACACGAACGAGAAGTTGACCGCACATAGCGCGGACTGCGAGAAGCTGAATGATTGCGCGATCGTTCTTCCCAGCGAGGACGATAAATGGTTGACGTTTGATAATTTTTCGAGAAAGGAACGAATTCCATTCGTAGTGTATGCTGATTTGGAATGCGTGCTGGAGAAGAAAGATGGAGGTGAGAAGAGGACCGCGAACACGGCTATCACTCAACATCATAAAGTTCATAGTTGGGTTATTACACGCGCTGCTCCTTCGATGATGCCGCGTACAGATCTTATCGCGGCGAGAGATGCGTCGCGTGGTTCGTGCGCGAGTTACACGAATTGGCGCAGCGCGCAAAGATTGTTCTCGATATCGCGATACCGATGGCGGATCTTACGCCCGACGAATGCGAGAGATTCGCGAGCGCGACGCGCTGTCACGTGTGCGATAGACCGTTCGAGGCGAGGGACATTCGCGTGCGCGATCATTGTCATTTGACTGACCATTTCAGGAGTCCGGCGCATTCTAATTGTAATTTGAATTACAAGGATTCTCACGTCATACCTGTCGGGTTCTTTTTTTTTTCATAATCTGTCGGGTTACGACGCGCATTTTATTATCAAGGATGTGGCTAATGGTTATCCCGGCAGCGTCGAGTTGTTACCGATAACGAAGGAATATATAGCTTTCGTGAAGAACGTTCAGAATACCGCGGCAACGACCAATAAGTGACCAAGAAGCGACGGAAGCTCCATACGTTCTAGATGCGTTAAATTGCGATTTGTGGATTCGTTCAAATTTTTAGGCGCCAGTCTCGAAAAACTAGCGTCGTATCTCGACGAGAGTAAGTTGAGGATCGCGCGAGGCGAATTTCGCCATCTCGTCGACGACAACTTTAAACTTCTCACGCGATGTGTTTCCGTACGAGTATATCGTCGAGAAATTGCGAGAGACGCGTTTTCCGCCGCGCGATTCCTTCTACAGCTCGCTGATGAACGATATTGTATCCGAAAGCGATTACGCCCACGCGACTCGCGTTTGGGAGCGATTTCGCATCGAAACGTTGGGCGCTTACAGCGATCTCTATCTAAAGACCGATGTTCTTTTACTCGCGGACGTATTCGAGAATTTTCGCGCCGCCTGTCTGGAGAGTTATGGTTTAGATCCCGCGTATTATTTCACGTTGCCGGGATACACGTGGGACGCGATGCTGAAATACAGCGGAATCCGTTTCGAGTTGCTCACCGATATTGACATGATAATGTTCGTGGAGCGCGGAATACGGTCAGTCAGTGTTCGAATAGGTAGGCGCGCGCGAACAATAAATACATGAGCGCATTCGATTCGTCGCAATCGTCTATCTATCTGATGTATTTAGATATTAATAATTTATACGGTTGGGCGATGTGTCAATCGTTACCCTATAAGCAATTCGAGTGGGTTAGAGATCTCGAGAGTCTTGATGTGAACTCCATAGCGGAGGATTCGCCCGTCGATTGTATTCTGGAGGTCGATCTAGATTATTCGACCGATGCGCACGACACCCACGCCGATTTGCCGTTTTGTCCGACGCGCGACACGCCGCCCGGAAAGCGGCAGAGCTCCTAGCTACGCTATACGATAAGCGCAGATACGTCACGCATTATCGTAATTTACAGTAGTGTATTCGTCACGGTTTGCGTTTGACGAAGATTCATCGAGCGTTTTTTACACAGTTACGCGGATACGTGGAATTTAATACGCGTTTACGTACTAATGCGAGTAACGATTTTGAAAAAAATTTATACAAGTTGATGAACAATGCCGTCTTTGGTAAAACTATGAAGAACGTGCGTAATCGCGTGGAAGTTAGACTCGTGACTAAATGGGATGGGCGATATGGAGCCGAAGCGTTGATCTCTAAACCGAATTTTCACAGTAGAAGCGTATTCTCGAAGATTCTCATGGCTGTGGAATTGCGTAAATTGGAAGCGAAAATTAACAAACCGATTTACGTCGGCATGTCTATCCTCGATATCTAAAATTCACTTATACGCTTTTCACTATGAATACATGTTGCCGCTCTACGATAATTGTAGAATATTATAGTATATAGTATGACGATAAACGTTACGTTATACCCGATTCAGTCGACACTCTACCGTGGGGACATTATAAGATACCTCTGTAAGAAGAAAAGAGATGATGCGAGTCGACAATTTGTAAATATATATAATACAATGTATTATTTTTTTTCCTTTATTTCACTATTCACATATAAAATATATTTATTATAATGTGTTACAATATGTCTTATTTATTCAAGAATTATGCGATTTGTCCATTCCCAATCACTTTATGGTTGCGAGCGCCATATTACCCTTCTGACGTAATACTCTCTCGACGAGATACACATCGGGATCGGAGACTCGCTTCGTACTCATAGAATCCTCCGGTTCGCCGCGCGAATCCGTTAGCGTATACGTCACGGGATTCGTTCTTCGAACCTCGGCCACGCAAAAGATCTCCGTGGTCCAGTTCGGCGTGTATCCCTTCTTTCGAAAAGCGTCTTGTATTTGCTCACGCGCACGGGATCGTTCGGTCGAAATTTTCCCGGAGCAGCGATCTTCGGGCGGCTGTACACCGTCGATAGGAGTTTCGACGTTCGAGCGGACGTCACGTCGATTGGACACATCCCAATAGTCCGATGTTTACGAGCGTTATACTCGGATATTAGATGCGGTAGCGCGTCGAGCCACGCGTACGTTCCGTTCAATGTGAAATACTTCCACATGGAATTTTTGAGCGTGCGATTGAAACGTTCGACGATCGAGGCTTTCAACACCGAATATGTCGAGTAGTGATTGATTTCATGTTTTTCCACGAATCCGCGCATCTCAGCGTTGTAGAACTCCTTTCCTTTGTCAGTTTGCAGGTTTTTCGGATAGCGCTTGAAGGGAACGCGTTACGCTCGAGAGAGCTCGAGTAACTTCGACGCCGCTTTTTTTCTTAAGCGGTATCGCCCACGCGTATTTGCTTAGAGCGTCAATGATAGTGAGTATGTAATTATAATCTCTATTGTGCCTAGCGTAAGGGCGCTATGCCGACGACATCCGCTTGCCACAGATCGTCGTATCCGCGCACGATGACGCGTCGGCGGGGAAAGTTCTTTCTCGCGGGTGCGTGCAGTTCATCTACGAGTTTTCGTTTCGCGGCACTCATTTCATTAACTCTTTCTTTTTTCGCTACCATTTTTTAGACATTTTATCATCTTGTTTAATAACTACCACGCTCGATTTGTTCGTTTTAGGAATCGTCGTCGTCGTCGTCGTCGTCGTCGTCGTTGTAGTTATTTTTCGCATTAATTCGTTCACATTTTTCCTTAGTTGCGTTACTTCAATATTCAAGTCTCGCAATCTCGTATTACAATTCCGCTCCAACTCTCGTAAATCCGTGTTAGAATTATGCACCATTCGCTCTATCGAATTCTTCAGATCTTTCGATGCTTTATTTAACACGTTTCTAGTCATCTCGACAGACTTTTTTAAATCGCTTATTACTCTATCCTTGGCGATGCGCGTCTGCGAATCAGATTCGATGAACTTCCGCAAATTATCGACCGTTTGCGCGACGAGTTCCTGCAAATTCTCGTACGTTTGCAGTCGACTCTCGAGAGCGTTCTCTCTCGTGGAAAGAGAAATTTCGTTTTTCAGAGAACGCGTACTTTCATTCGCGGCATTCTGAACAGTGACGATCTTCGCGTACAGAAGGGTGATTTTCTCATGCAGATCAACGATATCTTTCGCTGACGAGTTCACGTCGTTTTCTAGTTTCGTTCGTAAATTATCGACCGTTTGCGCGACAAGCTCCTGCAAATTCTCGAATGTTTGCAGTCGACTTTCGAGAGCGTTCTCTCTCGTGGAGATTTGAGAAATTTCGTTTTTCAGAGAACGCATACTTTTATTCGCGGCATTCTGAACAGTGTCGATCTTTGCGTACAGAGGAATGATTTTCTCACGCAGATCGATGATATTTTTCGCTGACGAGTTCGCACCGTTATCTAGTTTCGTCATTAAAAATCTTATATTCGCGCTGTTTTTCCTCTTCCGTTTACGCGTCGCGTATAATACGCGCGACGTATTTCCTGCTCGTCACGTCGTCGTCATCGATCGGCCAGGCTACTTGCCGTATTTTGAAATTTCGAGCGTCGTAATGCGATGCGGAGGAAGAGGCGTCGTTGTCGGAGATACTCAGGCACAGCGCGTTATTGCGCACGTAATTTCGTAGAGATTCCGCACTCGCGCGTAATTTACCGCCATAATCGTGTTCGCGTCTTTTTTTCTGTAACAATACGCCGAATTTGTTTACAGACATCGCGCGGTCGAATAACACGTGCGCGCTCGCCGCCGTCTCGACGCGGTATCTCACAGTATCGCGCCCGTTTCACGAAGCTCCTCGATTATCGATAAAATTTCGTTGTCGTGAGCGTTGTTGCCAGCTCGACGAGAAGCGTCTAGCAATCGAAGACGATCCACCAATTAATTCGGATCGTCCCAATAATTCACGGTATCGTCGGTTACGCGCATGGCGGATAGCACACGACCTCCGCCGATTCTTTTTCTCGGACTGTCCATTTGTAGAATCGGCGCTATAACATGCTTGTATTTGTATCCCTTGTTTTCTAATACCGGCATGCGAATATTATGTTCGCGTCTGTGAGCATTAATTTGCAGCAGTATATTCTTATACGCTGCTTTGTCTCTTTCCGTACTTGAGATCGTCGGGAATTCTCTTGAAGATCAATTCGTACAGACCGGGAGTACCGGCATATCTGATTCCGTCTATAAATATCGCATCGTCGGCACCTACGTCGAATCATTTATTTCCAAGCATAGTGCCGGCATCGGAAAAGTAAACTCCGTAAACATGATCGAATTCGCTTGGTACACCGCTGAGAATTGCGCCTACGTATCTTCACGCCAACGGACCTAATTGATTGCGTAGAAAATCTCGTCCTCGAGGAGACCGCAGAGACTGTCTGATTGACGTTTCGAGTACTGCGGGTGAATCGAAAACGTCGCTCGTCTCGAATGTTTCCTCGACGAGCGGCTCCGTGAAAGATTCTTCTCCTGTCAACTTAAGCCGTTTTGCGGGCGATATATTCGACGTTCCTACGGGTGTGGAAGTCACCGCAGGCGAATCCGACGTACCGTCCAAACATTGAAATCGTTTAGCCTTCAAATTTTTCGCGGATAGCAACGGTAATGCGCCCCTCTCCGTCTCTTCCTCCTCATTCTCCTCTTCCTCCCGTTGTCGTTTTCCCGACACTTCGCGCAAATGCGTCATCGTCATATTCATCATTGTCATTATCAATCTCGTTCTTCTTCTTCGCAATTTCGCGTTTCGTCAATTCCTTTCGCGCGGAATCGTCTCCGATTCCGTACGCTCGGCGATATGACGCAACGGTTCGACGAATCGGTTCGAATCGCGTTTCTAAAGCCGTCTTACTCTCCATTTTACCGATCTTCAATGCTCTGTGCTTCTTGCGAATCGACGCGCGCGTTCTCGCTATCTCTCTCGCGGTTTTCTCACATTTATCCACATCCGTCATCGCGCGTCGTTCGTCAACGTCTCGCCTTCTCTCTCTCTTTCTGTCTCTTTCCTTCTCTCTATGATAGCCGCCGTTTCGAGAACGATTAATTTATTGCGGTAACGACGATGACGGCGGCAGCGGCGGCGGCGGCCGCGATAATTATAACGTCTGAAGCCTCGTCTACAATAGTCGCAAAGGTTGTGTCGCATGTCGTAAGTAGTAGTGTCGCAGAAAAGTTTGTCGCATGTGTCGCTAGACAAGTGTCTACAATAGTCGCAAGGATTGTTTACAATGGATCTGCAGCAACTATTAATTTTTCTGCAACTTTGCTCAGAATTTTTAAATTTATTATCTCTATATACCCGTTTGCTCAGTGAATCAAATAATAGAAGATGGTGGGTGCGGCTAGTAAATAATGAAAAAAAACGGCGTGCTAAAGGCTTCCATTTAATCTATTTTCGTGAGCTAATAGAAACAGATCTCTCTGTCACTGAGATATTCCTCTAATTCCTGTTCACTCATTTTTAAATTAAAAAATAAAAACACAAATAAAAACGAAAATATACCGCGGATCAACTAGCAACACACGCGACTGTGCTGTGATTGGCTGATTTCTTGCGACATGCTTGTCGCAGTCGCAGAAAGTTGAAGTTGGTTCAACTCCGTGCGACAAGAGTTCTTGCGACTGCGACACACTGCGGCAGTCTACGACATTCGCATACGACATGCGACACAGCCTGTGCGACTATTGTAGACAAAGCTTGCGACTATTGTAGACGAGGCTTTACGGCACGATGTAATCATTGAATCCTCTGTATCTGCCGTTACTTAGCGCGCTATCTTTATCGATCACTAGAAAACCGTATCGTTATTTCCAACACGCGCGACACAGCGCGTAAAAATCATCATACGACATATCGGTATTCATGTGATCGTTATATATGTGTTTAAGATTAGTATCATTTTGTTTAAAAAGTATTAACAGATTCGCGTTATCGCGTATCAAATGTTTCGGTATCTTAGCGTACGACTTGCACAGATAGAAACAATCAACGTTGGCGTATCGCCCCATAGCGAAGTATTCCCTCACAGTGTCCTGTTTATCGCAAACCACGTCGTCGAACACGAATATTGAATTCGGTAGCGCCTCGCTCGGTAAAATGATCGTCGGTATTGTTCGAATACGTGAAATAACCGATATCTTCCATCGGTTTCAATAATTTTTCAAAATATCGATACTTGGGCTGATGTAACGATTTTGAGTAAACATATACATTCTCGAATCTCACGCCGTGAGGACTCTCTAGAAGACTTATCAACACGTTTGTTTTACCGCAATTAGACAGATCGCAGATTACGCAACGAATTGCGGTTGATAATAAATAACCGTGTTTCCGTTGTTTCTCATTCATCGAACTCGTTTTACCGATATTCGACACTCTTATCGCGATCAGTTGACGCACGAAACGCATCGTCTCTCTCTCTCTTTTTCTTTTTTACGATTTTTTTTTCATCCATTGTCGCGAGCGACTTCGCACGTTAGTGCGCAGACTCGCGCACAACGGATAAAAGAGAGAAGAACGGTCGCGTTGTCAGTTCGATTAATGACGGCGGCGATAACGCGATAAAATTGCGCATTTTCGACGTCCGCGCTCGACGAACGAATTGTGAAACGATACGACGATGACAGTATATAGATTTATTCGTTATTCACGTACAACGAATCGACATGTTTATTCTATTGGTGAATGATTCCGATATTCTCGGACTCAGTGTCGATCAGTTACAATACATTTCGAAAAAACTCTTACTGGACAAATATGACCGTTTCATCGATCAACTGTGGGAAAAATTACCCGTGCATTTGAAGAACGATCCCGATATGGAGCGTTGTCGTCTTTGTCATAAACATCACAATCAACCGTGGCAACGAGATCACATCGATGGTCCGCCACCGATGATTAAAGATTGTTACGCGTGCATAGAAGAAGATAAAACGACGATCGCATGAAATACGCGAAGGACATCGGTGGTAGAGGTTTACTCAATAGAGCTATAAATACTCTTCCATTCGAACTACATATACCTGGATATCAGTTTTGCGGTCCCGGTACTCGTCTCGCAAAGCGGCTCGCGCGAGGCGATCTAGGGATCAATCCTCTAAATGCGGCTTGTCGCGAGCACGATATCGCTTATTCGCGAAGCGACGATCTCGCCGATCGGCACGTCGCGGATTGAGCGCTCGGAGCGAGAGCATTTGAGCGTATCCGGGCCGGAGATTCGACTCTCGGAGAAAGATTAGCGGCATCGGCCGTATGGGCGGCTATGAAAGCGAAAACGAAATTAGGAATGGGTATGATTGGAACGCGAAAAAGTGGCGGCAAGAGGAAAACGAGTATGAGAAAGAGAACGAGGAGCCGAATTCTTCCTGCGGCGAAACGCGGCGGCTTCTTACCGCTGTTATCCGCACTCGGGGCATTAGGATCGTTGATCGGAGCAGCTGGTATGGCAAAAATGATAAGCGGCAAAGCGGCGCGTCGACAATTGGAGGAGCTGTAATGGCACAATCGAGCGATAGAAGGTCGCGGTTTATATCTCGCACCTTACAAGCGTGGTGGAAGCGTCGCGAGAAGAAAACGCGTGATTAAGAAGAAAAAAAAATCGCGCAAACATTGAATAACGTTATAATTCCAATCGGCATCATGACGAATGAACAATTGAGCCGCGCGGCCGTGCGCGCTCGTATGCGTCATTTCAGAGGTGTATTTATGCGTAACGCGCTGCCCGCGCGAGTTCGTGCGTTCACAATGAGAGCGGTATCATGAATCTGGATGACACTTCGGGACCGGGTACGCATTGGGTGGCGTATGCTAAAAAGAGAAAAGAGGCGATCTACGCCTTCGACGCTTTCAGCAATCTTCGACCGCCGTGAGAATTAGAATCTCGGATGTGATACGCGTATCGCATATAATCGTGACTCTCAACAAACTTACGATCAGAGTGTTTGCGAACAATTGTGCCTACGTTTTCTCCGACAAATCGATTGGAGGGGGAAAAAAAAATCTTTCGGTATCTAACGATACTAACGCGCATTACTATGTCGTTGATTCTTACATTAACTACAAGAAGCAGCGTTCTCACGGCGAACTACTTTCCGCCTTTAGATCTAAGTGATGACGATTACGAGCTCGGTTTAACTAATTTCGAAATCTACAATACAATACCGAATGTGAATGTCTCGAATAATAAATTTTATTTCGACGATAACGACGAAATGATCTCGATTCCCGTAGTATCGTACGAGCTGCGCGACATAGCCGCGTATTTGAAAGCGGCAATTCTTCACAAACGACGGCGGCGGCCGGACGATGAATCTAAGAAGAAAGAAACCGATAATTACGACGGCAACGACAACGAATATCTGTATGATATCGAGAACGAGGAGGAGAACGAGGGCGTCGACGGTGGCGATGGCGGCGGAAACGAACGCATTCTCTCGTTACGCCGTAACGACAATATCATGAGAAGGGAGATCAAATGCGCGTATCGAGTTAATTTCGAAAAGCCGAATAATATCGGCTCGTTATTAGGTTTTTCTCCGTCTCGTGTATTACAGCCGAATAAATGGTACGCGTCCGATAAGCCTGTGAGCATTATCGCGGTTAACACGATTCGCGTTGAATGCAACTTGATGACGGGCGCGTATGTAAATGGAAAATCTGCGCATACGATACACGAATTCGCGCCAAACGTTCCACCGGGATATAAAGTGTCGGAGATTCCAACGCAGATCATTTATCTGATTATCGCCCGACTCGTAACCGATATATCGTTGCGCATCGTCGATCAGAATGATCGATTGATCGATTTTCGCGGTGAGGAGATCACAATTCGTCTGCACGTGCGGCGCAGACGATAAAACGGACGCGAGCGAGTAAGATGTGAAAACGGGAAAGGAGGGAAGAAAGAGAGAAAGACATAACGATTTGCGCGATGCTCGTCGTGAGTGAATTTAATGCTGCGAAAGCGCATCGCGGCATCGGCAACCATATTCGTATCGCACGGGAGAGGAATGTTAGAGGATTATCCGCCGCCAATATCGCTTTTCTACGATCTATGGGTTTCGCCGTACCGAAATATAGTTATATAGATAGTTCGACATTATGCGTGACATTTTGAGTATCGGCGGAGAACCCATCTTCGACGATCGCATCGTAAAGATTGAGAGTCACACGTACAATCCGTACGCCGACACCACTTTCGAATACAGCGACGAGATACGAATACCCATTCAACAACAGGATCTGTTATACGCTGCCGTGCGAGAGTTTTCTCTATATTGAGGGCAGACTACTAACGAAAAATGTTCCATCGGACCAACAACCGTCGGTATCGGGTAAATCGGGAATCCCCGCGGCACCGGCATGGTTGGTAAACAATTGTGTGGCCTTTATGTTCGAGGAAATATGCTACGAACTCGATGGCGTGGAAATTGACCTTAGCCGTAATGTCAGAATAACAAGTACGATTAAGAATTACGTGTCATTGACAAGCGAACGAGGAAATATCTTGAAGAATGCCGGATGAGATTTCGCAATGGGATCAAGCGGCGTTGCAACAACGGGTGATTTCAACTTCTGTGTTCCTCTCAACACGCTATTAGGTTTCTGCAAGGATTACAAACGTATTGTTATTAACGTGTGTCACGAATTGATTCTGATACGAGCGCGAAATGACCACAATTGTCTGATATCGCACGAGGAAAACGAGCCGAAAGTGGAACTGACGAAGATACAATGGCGTATGCCGCACGTAGTGTTAAACAACGTTAATAAATTGTCGTTATTGCACACATTAGACAGCGGCCGATATCTAAGTATGCTCTTTCGCTCGTCGGATCTCTACGAATTTCCGTTATTGCAAAGCACGACCAAACACTCGTGGGCCGTAAAAGCGGCTACGCAACTCAAAAAACCGTGTTACGTCATTTTCGCGTTACAAACCGCAAGGAAAAACGTTCTATCGCAAGATGTTTCCAGATTTGACGCGTGCAATCTAACTAATGTAAAATTGTATCTTAATTCCGATTTCTATCCATACGACCATATGAATTTAGATTTCGATAAAAATAGAATCGCGATACTATACGCGTATAGATATAGATATGACGCGTATGCGCGAAGAGTACTATATATATGCGTATGAGCGTATTACGCATATATATAGTACTCCTATTGTGGCGGTTAGCATAAATAGATATTTACTTTGTATTTGTTTTTCGTAAAAGTTTATTTGTAAGACGACCTAGCCGAATTGTCCGACGCGAAGTTTCCGTTAAAATCTTTTGTTATCTTACACGTCGAAATGAGAAGACGTTAATATTGTAAAAGTCATGCTTAAATACAACACGAGTTCAAAGATGATACATGGAGAGGTAGAGGGGATTTTTGCGGCGCGACAACGGCTGAGGATCCGTCGAATATACAGTTCTGGATCGACTAGGAAAATAAACAGAAGTACAAATCAAAAAGTCAAGACAAATTCAATCTTAACCCGGCTCCCGTTTTCCGTTACAAATTTAATTTCCAGTTCGCGTAAGATTAATCATACCGCACTTAAAATCGAGACAACGGCTAAAGTGATGACCCCGACGTGATCTTTCTTTCTTTAAAAGAAAGGGATAATAACGAACTCGAAATCTAACGCGGTGACAGTGGACAGTGAATGAGTTTGAACAATGGTAGTGACGCGCGAAGACGAGACATGACATCAGGAACCGCCGTTGATACGTTTGCAGCAGCCGCCACAGCAGCATGTAGTGGTAAATCAACCGCCGTGTTTTTTTGCACCGAACGCGGAGATTAATCGAGTGGGCATGCGAATGCCGGAATTTACGCCTACAGATCCAGAACTCTGGTTTAAAATAGTCGATCAGGGCTTTCAGGCTGCCGGTATTACGGTCGACGCGACAAAATTCGGCTACGCTCTTACCGCGCTAGGTCCGCGATATACCATCGAAATGCGCGACATTATTATGAACTCGCCGCCGAACGAAGCGTACGACACCCTTAAAACCGAGCTTATCAAACGCCTGAGTTCATCACAGGAGCAGAAGACACGGAAACTCTTGGAACACGAGGAGATCGGAGATCGAAAACCGTCACAATTCCTGCGTCATCTCCGTAGTCTAGCCGGCAATGTCATCGGGGATCGGATTTTGCGGACGATATGGTTGAGTCGGTTACCCGCGCATTTACAGCCACACTTAGTGACCCGGTCGGAGGAACCGTTAGATCGGGTGGCCGATATCGCAGATGCGATTATGGAAGCCGTTGGAGCATCAGCGTTTCAGATCGCGGAGGCTGCGCGGCCGCCGACAGCGTTCGCGGGACGCTCCGAGGAGACGAGCAGCATGGCCGCATTGGAAGCAAAAATAAATTTTGCAGATTGCGCAGATGCGCTTAACCATGCAGCAGGAGATGACCGAGCAGTTAGCAGGAATCCGAAAATCGATCGAGGCGATCGGGGAGCGAGGAACGTGCAGGAGAGATGGATTCGATCGTCGACGAGGACATTCGCGGTCGCGTTCGCGGGGCCGCGGCCATCCGTCCAATGAGATGTGTTGGTATCATTGGAATATTCGGTCCGGGGGCAAAGCGATGTGAGCCTCTTTGCTCCTCGCAGATGACGGGAAACGCATCAGGCCATCGTTAATGACGGCGGGCGATTCAGTCCGCACGACGCGCCGTCTTTATATGACTGATCTGTACAGTAAGATTCGTTTTTTAATCGACACGGGCGCGGATCTGTGCGTGTATCCTCGAAAGATGGTTCGAGGACCGCGGCAGAAATCCACTTACGAATTATTAGCCGCGAACGGAACGGTGATTCATACGTACGGGACAGAAACGTTGACGTTGAATTTTGGTCTGCGACGAACATTTACATGGCGATTCGTGCTCGCGGACGTATCGACGCCCATCGTCGGGGCCGATTTTTTATCATATTACGGACTATTGGTTGATTTACGGAACCGTCGGCTCGTCGATCAGGTAACGAGTTTGACGGCGATCGGACGTTGCGTGCAGTGCAGTGTGCCGAGCGTAAAGGCGGTCACGGGGGAAACGCCGTATCATGATCTGTTGCTTAAGTATCCGGACATAACGCGGCCGGGAGGGCCAGCGAGGACTCAGGAGCAGGCATGACACGCGGCATTATATCGAGACGACACCGAGAGCGCCGGTGGTTTGCAAGCCTCGGAGGCTTGCGCCAGATCGCTTAGCGGCGGCGAAAAAAGAATTCCGGAAGATGGTAGAGCTTGGCATTGCGCGACCGTCAAAGAGCTGTTGGTCGTCGCCCTTGCATATGGTGCCGAAGAAGAACGAAGAATGGCGACCGTGCGGCGATTATCGGGCTCTCAACGCACGAACGATCCCAGATCGTTATCCGGTGCGTCATATTCAAGATTTCGCACAGACATTGCAAGGGAAAAAGATTTTCTCAACGCTAGATCTCGTTCGAGCATATCACCAGATCCCGGTCGCCGATAGAGACATACCCAAGACGGCAATTACGACGCCGTTCGGCATGTATGAATTTCCGTACATGTCGTTCGGATTGCGGAACGCAGCGCAGTCTTTTCAACGTTTTATTGACGAGGTTTTACACGAGATTGAGTTTGCTTACGCGTATATCGATGACATTCTTGTCGCGTCGGCTTCAGAAGAGGAGCATGTCGAACACCTCCGAACATTATTTACGCGGTTGCAAACGTACGGCGTCATAATTAATTCGGCCAAGTGCGTGTTCGGGCAGACGGAGGTCAAGTTTCTCGGATACCGGGTGACAGGTGAAGAAACGCGACCATTGCCGGCTCGAGTACAAGCGGTCGCGGAATTCAAGGAGCCCAGGACTGCTAAGGATCTCCGCAGATATCTGGGTATGCTAAATTTTTACCGCAGATTTTTGCCCAGGGCCGCTGAAATACAGGCACCATTAAACAATATGCTGTGTGGAAATGCAAAAGGAAGAACGCCGATTGAGTGGACGTCGCTGGCGCGACGGGCGTTCGAGGCATCGAAGGAGAGCCTGGCACAAGCCGCTCTCTTGGCGCATCCGCGGCTCAGCGCGGGGCTTGCGTTGTTCACGGACGCGTCGGATCACAGCATCGGAGCGGTGTTGCAACAGCGCAGCGATAGCGGATGGGAGCCCTTGGCTTTCTTTTCCAAAAAATTAAGTACGGCTGAATCTAAGTACAGCGCATTCGACAGAGAGCTCCTCGCTGTGTATCTGGCGGTCAAACATTTTCGACACATGGTAGAGGCAAGAGATTTTATAATATACATGGATCACAAACCTCTGATGACATACGTCACGTGTCGGACGACGACAATGTTGTGGCCGACACGCTGTCAAGAATCGAGGAAGTACGGGCGCCGTTGGATTATGGGGCTCTGGCATCATCGCAGGAGAAAGACGAGGAACTAAAAATGTATTTGAAGCAGAAATCTGGCCTGTGACTTGAGCGAATTGGAATGCTCGGGACGGGCGTATCTATCTGGTGTGACACGGCGACGACGACGCCACGCCCGTTCCTGACGAAACCTTTTCGGAGGGCTGCATTTGGAGCGGTTCATGACTTGGCACACCCTGGAATCAGGACGATAGTCAGACTCGTGACTCAACGTTACGTATGGCCGTCAATTAAGGGTGATTGCCGCAACTGGGCTCGTGCATGTGTACGTGTCAACGGGCGAAGATCAGCCGACATGTTTCAGCGCCTATCGGAAGATTCGAATTACCTACAAGAAGATTCGAACAAGTACACCTAGACATCATCGTGATGCCCGTCTCAGGGAAAGAGATACTGTCTTACCTGTGTCGACCGATTTACGCGATGGCCGGAAGATTTCCATTAAGAGATCAGGAAGCCGTGACGGTTGCGAGAGAATTCTACAGAGGATGGATTTGTCTTTGGTGTGCCTCTTCGAGTCACAACAGATCAAGGTCGCCAATTCGAATCTCATTTATTTAAACAGTTGAGCGAACTGATGGGGACGAAGCATCTCAGGACGACCGCATATCACCCGCAGGCGAATGGCATGGTGGAGCGGTTTCATCGCCAGCTGAAGGCGGCGATAAAGTGCTACCAGGGCGACCGCTGGACCGAAGTATTGCCCACAATACTTCTTGGCATACGGGCAGCCTGGAAGGAGGACTTGCAAGCAACAACGGCAGAACTGGTTTATGGAGAGACGCTCCGACTTCCGGGGCAGTTTCTTAATCAGCGGTCCGAGGACGATGCAAGCGCCGTTGATTTCGTGAAGGAATTACGTCATTTTTTCAGCGACATTCGACCAAGTGGGGGCACACGACATGAAGAACGGAGTCCTTTCATTTTCAAGGACTTAAAGACAGCGGATCAGGTGTTCGTACGACATGATGGTCCAGGCGCGCTGTTACGGCCACCGTATGACGGACCTTATGCGGTAGTCAGCTGTAACGAGAAGACTTTCGTGGTGCGGATCCACGGGAAAGAGAACACGATATCTATTGATCGTCTTAAACCCGCTTACATAATTTCAGATGACGAGGCGAACGATCGAGCAGAACCCCGTATATGCGGGGCATGTATGTATATATATTTGACGCATGCGCAAAGTGAAATCGTCGCATAAAAGAAGCGAGAGAAGGCTATCGTCTGCACCGTGATGTTTTCGCTCACTCCTCCTACAGAACTGGCAATATAGGAGTACTATATATATGGTATTACGGATCCGAAAACGACGGGACGATTCTAACTATGAATAAATTTTTACATTGCGGCCCGCTCGCAGTGATAGATTGTTCCCATCAAAACGAGGCGATTAAGAGCGCTACCGTGGACGTTCGTCTAGAATTCGACTGCAAAGAGAATGTTCCCCCTAACACCACGGCGTATTGTCTCATCATTCACGATCGTGTAGTGGAATATAATCCGCTAACAAATGTTGTGCGTAAGATTTTATAAAAACGATGCGTAAACGGTCGTCGAATTGAAAGAGAGAGAAGGGAGAGATAATGAGACGGAAACGGTGGAAAAAAAAGAGGGATTTCAAAACCACATAGACATCGAGAATGCACTCGCATAGACATCGAGAATGCACTCGCATAGACATCGAGAGCACACTCGCTTGACAAACGCGAATAAACGTTGATCTCTCTCTCTTTCGACTATGGCAACGGCGGCGGTTACGAGTAATATCGCGATACCAATCTTCATCGATCTGCAAGGTTTTATCGTCAACGAAAGATTCGTGATGAAAGAAGTGGCGATACTCGCGAACGGTAAAGATCTAACGCATCACGTCTTTCGCGCATCGATGTCGTGGAATTTATTAACGAAAGGCGAAAATCCCAAGCCTGTTGGTTGACTTTGAATCATCACGGATTCCATTGGACCGACGGATACGTGGACTATAAATGCGTTAGACAAATTGTCCGCGACGCGATATGTCACGCGTCAAAGCGCGATCTTAACACGGACACTGCGACAATTTACGTCAAGGGTCACGAAAAGAAGAAATGGTTGGCCATTGTGGGAGAAGTTGCGGAGCAATGCGATATAAAAATCGAAAACATCGACGCCGATTACGAAGACATTGGACTTTTAGGAATGCTAACCGCGACGCACGCCTATCGTTGCACCCACCACACGAAAAGTTGCGCCTTGGAAAACGTCTGTAAACTGTATAACTAGTGGTTGGAGAGACGCAATCAATTACACGATATGTAAATGACGATATATTTATACATGCGCAATATTTTTTATATCGGAAATTAATCTTTAATACGTTATTCTTTTTTTTACGTCAACTAAATAATTTAATTAAATTAAATATAATATTTACTAATCCGATGTATTGCGATTAAGCGTTCGTACGCGCATTACCCTTCCTTCTTCGAATAAATCTATAATAATAATAATAATATTACGATTAAGTATTTATCTTTTAGTACAATATTCTTTTTATGTTAACTACATAATTAAATATAATATTCACTCATCTAGTGTATTATCTTTTAACTCAACGAATATGTATTACGAATAAGTTTTCATACGCGCGTCACTCTTCTTCGAATAAATATATATCACGATTAAATATTTCACATTCTCGCGCGCCCATACACTCATCTAATGTATTATCCTTAATTCGCTTATACGTATTTCGACTTTCTTCAATTAAAATATATCACAATAAAAAAAATTGTACAATTAAACACGATTCTCGCACGCACGTTACCCTTCTCTTTCCCCCTCCTTCTCTCTCTCTTTTCGATAGATCGACGCTCCATCGCGCTTTCGCGAATTCGAGCGACTCGCTTTCGTGCGCGCGCCCGCGAGAGCCACGACGCGCGTCGCGATATCATTCGCGCTATCGTTCGCGCTATTCACACTTCCGTTTGTCGCTACGTAACTAACCGATAACGATATCGCGGAAGCGTTTCATTATCTACGAATTTCTGGAGACGGCTATCTGGAGAACGATGAAAATCAACAATCATTGGACAACGTAACCTTTCTGAGCGACACATTGATATTATTTCAAGAATACTACGGTCTGCCTGGAAATGGAATTCTAAACGTAGAAACAATTCGCGTAATGCGCAAACCGCGATGCGACGTCGCGGACATTCACACTCAGAGCTCATTAACGCGAAAGTGGCCGAAGATGCATCTCACGTGGAACTTTAGACTAGCAAATAGAGAAACTCTACGCACGACTCAAATGGCATTCGCTTTATGGTCCGAGCATTCTTCGCTAACGTTCTCGCGCAACGCGTCACAACTCGATATATTGATATCGTATCAATCGGGCGTACACGCGTATGAGAACGATAAGAATGGAGACGAGTGCCCGTCACCGTTCACGGGTCCGGGGACGGCCGTCGCTCACGCATTCTTTCCAACGATCGATCACGTGACTGAGGTGCACGTCGACGAATCGGAACCGTGGCACATCGCGCTAACGAAACCTCCATCGGATAGATTGTACCTCCTTCAGACGCTAACGCACGAAATCGATCACACTCTAAGTCTGACTCACAGTCTGAAAGAAGATTCGGTCATGTACGCTTATGCGCCTACGGGGAACAAACAATTTCCGCTCAGATTGAGCACAGAGGATATCATAGGCATACGAAATCTCTACGGATCGTGAAAGACTTCGACCCCATCAATTATCGTTGCTACCCCAGCAACAACGACAACTACAACTACAGTAGCACCGACAACTACAGCAACGTCGACAACTATGAGGACGACAACAACAGTTCCTACCAATACCGTTGATCTGTGCGCCTTAAAGCATATAGACGGAGCATTAATTATAAATCATCGCTTATACGTTGTGCGTAAACGCGACATATAGTCGATCGACATAAGAGGAAAACGCTATGGCTCGTCCTTCTCGCCGACTATTTTAAATTTCTTCTTCGCGATCTCGCGCGTATATCGGCCGTGTATCAGAAACCCTCGGGAGACATCGTGATATTCGCGAACGGCTCCGTTTATCTCGCCGATTCGAATTTTCAACTGAAAATAGGATGGCCGAGATCTATCGAATACATCAGATTCAGACACGGCTCTCTATGGGATACGTTTTCCGGAATACCGTCCGCGATAACGACGGCTTTTCGTCACATCGACGGTAATCTCTATTTCCTCAAAAAACACGATTATTACGCGTACAACGAATTCATCGGCGCGATAATCTCAGCCGGTCCTTTCGATCTCAATATACTCGGAATAAAATGTCCCGCCGAAGACATTCTAGATCAATTGGGCGAACTCGTTTCCAAGATATATCGTCTGAAATACGCATCCGTCGACAGACCGGACGACGACGACGATAACGATGACTACAATGACAATTATGCGAGAAACCTTGAAATCTAACGTTTCAGATTATTATATTTTTTCGCGTCGTTCTAAACCGCTTCCTCGTTTGGAATGCGCATCAGCCTAGAAATTAAATAACTACATCAATTGTGCAGATATCTCTTATCCTTTATGACTCGACGTTTAAAATTACCCACACTTCTGTTAATCGGAAAAAAAATGTGTATATAAGAAGCACTTCGCGACGAGCGCTCATTTTTTTCGCAGTGCTCGAGATTAACGCGCGTCTCTCTCTCTCCTCCAACGAATCCGCATCTCCCAACGCCGACATGTTTCCAACGAGCATCGAATCCTTCTTCGCGAGATCATGTTCGCG
Organism: Camponotus fellah; assembly: GCA_030586385.1. Lineage (NCBI taxonomy): Eukaryota > Metazoa > Arthropoda > Insecta > Hymenoptera > Formicidae > Camponotus > Camponotus fellah. The sequence goes on along the minus strand of JAPIVC010000413.1, from coordinate 12,717 downwards.
GGAATCGGACAAGAGTATCGCCGAGTCCTCGGGGATCAGAATCAATCGGCGACGCCACCGCTACCGATACCGCCGCCGCTGCCATCGGCGACACCGCTACTGATACCGCCGCCGCCGCCAACGACGACAATGACGACAATGACGACATCGGCAATGACTCAGACGCCCAATCCCTTCGTCGCGCCTTTACGTCGAGACGAGGACGATATCCAAGACCGCTGCGTCAGTCCGCCCGTGGAAAAGAAAGCCAAATTGTACACCGAAAACGAGTAGGTATACATCTCGTGAATTATCTCTCTCTCTCGCATTTTTTTCCATTCTACGATAACGAGCTAATTTTTTTCCTCATTTTCAACAGATGGATGAGAAATTGGATGTTTAAACGCGAGATCAATTTCGCGAAACATCCGATTCGCATATTAGGAAGACGATACGCGCTGACTAAGACGTCTTACAAATACATCGCTATCGTCGTAAAGCGTGAATCATACGTCGACATCGCTCTAGGAGACTGTCATGGAAAAGAGATCTCGTTGACGGCCGATATGTGGAGAGATCTGCTCGCTCTACGCAACGATATATTGCGGTTCGAGAATGACTCCGAGGAACCGTATACTCTAACATCCACGATAATCGGAACTACGACGATTCGGCAAGATAAACAATCTCAAGACAGTGCGATTCGAATCGGGAAAGAATCGCATATCCATGTCGCAAGCTACAATAAAGGCGCTGTTCGATCTCGAATTATGTTGCGTGAATCGCATCGTCGCGACGCTAACCAGCGTGCTCGAAATCGTCGACAACAAGCTATCGAGTTTCATTGATATCGCGACGCAAATCGATCACCCGAATGATATTCCGGAAGGAATTCGTCGACACGAGGACTTCGACGCGAACGATCTAATCGATTGCGAGTTACACGCTCTCCTTTTCGGACTCTACTACAGTTTGTAAAATTCTTATAATAAAGAAACATATTGCTAATGCAATCTTATTGACAAATTATGTATCCGCGCGTGTAAATTCGAATAAAAAAAAATATACGCTTCGCTAACGCAATCCCATTAACGACTTATGTACTCGTATATATGTAATGTTCATCGAATAAATAAAAAAATATTTTATATGAAATTCGTGATCTCTCCTTCTCATCCTCCTCCTCCTCCTCCTTAATTTATATAGAATAATAAATATATATTACGCGCGAAATTTTACACCTCTACGCGCGACATACTCTCCCGATACATCGAATTTTTTTTATTCATAAACGGAAAAAAAATACTACTTAGGTTAAGCGGGAAAATACGGAGATAATCGTATCCCCTGCGCCGAGTCGCCGGAAACATTCGCGACCGCTTATCGCTCTTTCCTCAATCTAAAACGCGTTAATGCGTTAATGCGCGATGCTTTCAGGAAGATATGATTAATCCCGTCGATTAAATCGTTTTCAAGCTTTAGTCGAGTTTCATTCGAGATAGAGAGAACGTGCTGCAGTTACAACAAAATTAAATATGAATAACACCGACAGGAATCTCTATGCTCTGTGAAAGGAAGATTTCATCAACTTATTGTTTTGCATCGTGGCTAAAGTGATGTTCTTTTGGACGGTAAATAATATTTTTTTTACGAAAAAAAAAATTATACGCGCGCGTATATATAATATATATATCATTTTTTACAGTTCATCAGAGAAGTTGAGATTCCTGGATTCGTAAACATCGAACATCGGCAGCGAATACGAATGGAACGACGAAACGCGCGACACGATCTCGCGGAAGAATGCGATACTCCAGAGAGTCACCAGGATAACGAGATAAACGGATAGAGATATCTCGATATCTTCAATCTGCGACTACTCTTCGACATGCATGATTTGTTCGAAGAGATAGAGGAAATATCCGTCATGCGGTACAAGGAGAGACGAATAATAGAGGAGGAGAAGGAAAGAAGAGTAGTCGCGGAACTAATGGAACATGCGGAACAGCGAGGTATAAATGAGATTATTGCGGATATACGTAAAGGCTCCGGGAGGATAAAATTTTAATCGTTATGTATTTATTATATATTGTTATTATTACTATGTAATTATTATATATTATTATATATTATTATATATTGTCATTATGTAATTATTATATATTATTATTATGTAATTATTATGTATTATGTATTATTATGTAATTATTATATATATTATTATGTAATTATTATGTATTATTATGTAATTATTATATATATTATTTTTTTTTATAACGATAAACAAAACTCTAATAGAATAAAAAAAGAAGAACATTTTAATTGAGATTCATCGTCTCTCTCTCTCCCGTATTGTCGTTATCCGTTTCCATCTCCCTCTCTCTCTCTCCCGCTAGCGCACGAACGAACGATAGCGAACCGGTGGGAAAGAACAACGCCCGCTGCCACTCGTCGTCCAAGAGCGCACGCGTCCGAGAGCGGCAGCGGCGGCGACGGTAACTAGGGACGCTCCGCGCGCGCGCCATCGCGCGGCGACGTCTTACCACCCCCCCGCCCGACGGCGAGCCGCTTCTCCCTCGCCCTGCTCGCTCCCACCCCTGTGACGTCGAGAATCGCCCGTTCACCCACCCGACGGCGAGCAGTTCCCCTCGCCATACTTACTCCCCCTACTCGCCCGCGCAGGCGTCACAACGTCCCTTAGATATCTTTCTATCTACGTCGCTCTTACAGAGCTCTCTCTCGCACCAATGGGAAAATTGAGTTAGAACCAAATACTACACCTACTTATATATATATATATATATATATATATATATATATACAGGGTGATTCAAAATAACCCCTGTGTCCCTGAAATGACATATTATTGAGTCAATTCTAAGACGATTTTTCCTTTTGCAAAATTTCATCCGAAGCTTAGTTTTCGAATTATTAAAGAAAGTAGTTAACGCATGATGGGTCGGGTACAAGAGGCAGGCAGGAGCGACGCGATTCACCGTCAGACGCGGGCGCTTACGCGGGGGGCCTGCTGCGATCAGCTGGTCGCTGCACATACAGACACACATGCGAACACATACATTCTCTGTCTGTCTGTCTATTTGCATAAAATGCATTTTCCCCTCTCTCGTAAAAAAAAAATTACAGGTGAGTGAACGAATGAAAGAGAGAGAGAGAGAGACAGACAGACAGACAGAGAAAGTATGTGTTCGCATGTGTGTCTGGTATGTGCAGCGACCAGCTGATCACAGCAGGCGCCCCGCGTAAGCGCCCGCGTCTGACGGTGAATCGCGTCGCCCCTGCCTGCCTCTTGTACCCGACCCGTCATGCGTTAACTACTTTCTTTAATAATTCGAAAACTAAGCTTCAAACGAAATTTTGCAAAAGGAAAAATCATCTTAGAATTGACTCAATAATCTGTCATTTCAGGGACACAGGGGTTATTTTGAATCACTCTGTATATATATATATAAATATATATATATATATATATATATATATATATATACAAGGTATCAGGAAATTTTTGACTTTTACGAAGTAAAGAGGTAGAATGGCTCAAATTAAGAAGAAAGGACCTCTATTGTTTTGTGATTGTTGCAATAATTAACGAAAAATTAAATAAAGAAAATCCGCCAATGCGCGTGGCTAGAAGCACGATGGCGATGGTGGTCTGACTGTAACATAATGGCGACGCGCGGCGAAGCGGTGATTGGGCAGGGGAGGAACAATGAGTGTGTAAGCACGTGGCGAAGACTCCTCCCCTCCCCAATCACCGCTTCGCCGCGCGCCATCATTATGTTACAGTCAGATCGCCTTCGCCTTCGTGTGCTTCTAGCCACGCGCGTTGGCCGATCTTCTTTATTTAATTTTACGTTAATTATTGCAACAATCACAAAACAATAGAGGTCCTTCCTTCTTAATTTGAGCCAATCTATCTTTTTACTTCGTCAAAAATTTCTTGACCCTGTATATATATATATATATATATATATATATATATTACATATACAGGGTGTCCGTCGATTTTCGACCTTAACGAAAAAAAAAGTGGCTCCTATATTGTTTGGGATTGTCGTATAATGACGGATTAAAAAAGAAGATCGGCCAAAGCGCGGGGGTGGGCGTCCCCAACCGAACGCGCCGCGAAGTGGGCGGTCGCTCGAGACATGTACGATGTATCCCTACACCGCCGAAAATGACCCGTCCTTTTAGCGGCGAAGAGGCGCTATCATTTTCAAACCTGCGATAGATAGCATGGTGCGCTTTTTATAGTGGTTTCCCCATACTTACCTTTTATTTAAAACCCAATCCCGAATAACATAAATATAAAAAAAGGTGAGGTACAAAAATCCGTGATTGAAAATCCGATAAAGGGTCGTTGATAATGATACGGTGCCACGAATCCTTTCTTCACTGCGTCGAAAGCGCCCTGCGAATGATCTTATTATCACCAGTTCATAATTACCACAAATTGCCGCCCACTTGGTTTGTTAACGCCTGGGAATGATCCATTCAGGCCGCACGATAGGTATTTCTCCCGCTAGCTGTATGTCATATCCGTATTCGCAGAATTACATTTTATTTTTGCGCAAACACAAGATTTTATTAAAACGTCTTAGGCTCCCGTTTATCAAACTGCGTACGCCGGCAGCACGCAACTACAGCTGACAGCTGAGCGGACATGTGAGTGTAAGCGTACGTGTGAGTTCGACGCCTGCGCACTATGGTTGTCCGTTCAGCTGTAGTTGCGTGCTGCCGGCGTACACATTCTGATAACAGCGTGCGAGAGCTAAGACGTTTTAATAAAAATCTTGTGTTTGCGTAGTAAATTAACAATGAAATGGCCGCAGGAATATTCGGATATGATTGTGGCATACGAACTAGCAGGAGAAAATACTTATCGTGCGGCCGCAATTTACATGGATCATTTCCCAGGCGTTAACGAAAACAAGGTGGGCGCACAATTTTATGTGTTGTGCAATAATTTTGGAAACTGCGTGTCGTGCATAATATCAGGATAATCGGTCCAGCAGTGCGCTTTCGAGATGAAGAAAGGATTCGTGAAGCATTTTATCATCGTATTATCAACGTATGCAATACATTTTATCGAAGGATTTTCAATCACAGATTAATTTTTGTAAAGGTACTGTCACCATTATTTTTATATTTATGATGTATTCAGCGTATAGTAATGGCATTTTGAATAATTTTCAAATTGAGAGGTGGAATAAACCTATGGGGGAAACCACTAAAAAAGCGCACCATGCTATCTACCGCAAGGTGGTGTGGAAATGATAGCGCATCATTTTCCCGCCCAAAAGGATCATTTTTCGGCGCGGTATTATCGTAATATCTCTCATGCTAGCGCCCGCCCCTGTTCGCGGCGCGACTAGTATCGGATTACAGTGGGACTTATCGCCGCGCGCTTGTATTCACGCAGATTGGCCGATCTTCTTTATTTAATTTTTCCGTAATTATTGCGACAATCCCAAAATAATATAGATAATTTCTTCTTAATTTGAGCCAATCTACTTATTTTTTTCGTTAAGGTCGAAAATCGACGGACACCCTATATATTGGAGTCGAAATTTTATTTGCCTCGATAAAAGCTGGTTTATAAGTTTTTAAACATTTTAAATCAGTTAATGTCGATTTCTATACAAGTTTCGCATCTTCATAAAATTTTGTCAGCAATCGAATAGAGTGACATGCATTTTAAGAAATCAGCAAAGCTCTAATTATGAAACACAAATTTAAATTTTTCGAATTAATAAGGGAGCCAGATAATATAGTGCCTCAGTTTTAGAGAAATTAATTTTTCGTTCAAATTAAGTCGTTGTATCAGAAATACATTTTTTCCTCGATAACAAATAATTAAATTAAGTTTTAATTTAAGATTTTTAAAATAAATTATCCCTAATCCCTTTAAAGATGCATAGGCAAAAAAATATTGAGTTAAATAAAAATAAAAATTATTGTTCTATTATACTATGTGTTCTATTATATTATGTTCATAGTTTTACAGTATAGCTTACATAATAATTCTTTTGTCTGCAGGAAATGTTTATAAATAGTATTTTGTAAGTAATCTGACGAATAAAAATTCAGAAATTATTGATTTCAAAAATAAAAAATTAGAAATATATATGAGCTACGGTTAACATAGAAAAAATATCATTGTATTATAATAATTGTTATATCTAGTAGGCCAATGCATTAATTCGTTAACCCATCCATCATTATATTTAATATACATAATATGTACAATAATATGTACAAATAGTATGTACAAATGTATAATATATTAAAATATGCTAATCGCTACGTGAAAACAGCCACGATGGTATTAAAAAATACTTAATCCTTTCGCTGTAGCAAAGTCTAATGCAAAGCGCGAGTGATAGACAGCACATATTTAGCCATGGCTACTATGAATGGTGAATTTTTTTGCTATCGCGCATTGCGTATCAATTATTAATATGAAGATATTTGAATGATCCCATACGGCACAGAAGTTTGCATCAACATTGCTGGAATGTTACAACATTGTACATTGCAGTGTAATGCTGCAGAAATATTGCAGATATATTATTTTGTAATATTACTTTGGCTATATTGCAGCAACATTTTAACATAATGAAAATGTATAACATGTGTTTCTTTACTTGCTACTACGGTGACACCAAACTTAATTAACTCGTGTTCGAATTTTCGTCTAAAGTGGACGTAAGGTCTACAAAGGATGCATTAATTATTTTTCTTGTCTTGAATCAGTTTAATTTTTGATAAATTGACTTGATTTATTTAATATTCTGAATTTAATATTCTAATAAAGGATCTAGATTATTAAACAAATAATTTATTTAATTATCTGGATCATTCATTCCGAATGTTAAATTTTTCTTCATTGAATGGATAAATGAGAAATAATTCATTTATTGCACGTATTAAAATATTCTGATGTCGAAAGTATGTAAAATAATTATATGCATATTATTGAGGTAAATTTAATAAGAAATATTTATAGATAAAAAATTAATTATTGATAAATTTATTAATAAGAAAACACTAATAGATATATTTTTAAAGGCGTGAAATTTTTTTCACGCCTTTAAAAATATATCTATTAGTGTTTTCTTATTAATAAAGGGAAAGGGAAATGTTTTTTCTATTTTTCTTAAACATTTTTTAAATATTTTCAAAGTTTATTTATTAAATTTAAAACGTTCTGCATTTATAGCATTTTACTATTACAAATAATTTATTTAATAATCTGGATCCAATACATTGTTGATTGCCAATCAGCTGATCGAAAAAGATTGCGCGCATGACAACCAAAGAATTTTCGACGTCAGACTTTATCGGCAGCCAATTGCACGTAGTGCCCTGAGGTCATCGCTAAATTACAAAACTTATTGGTCCACGTCGTCAAGGACTTTAAAATCTGCTCGCTATATAACGAGTACCGCACGTGGACACCCTGAAGTCTCGCATTTTTCGCAAAATTTTCGTTCTTAGTAAAACCGCTTTTGTCAAACCGCTCGCTTTAACCGCTCAATTTCGTCATATCGCTATAATCTTCGGATTCATGTCTCCATAATTTCAATTCCTGAAATTATTGTATACATACTTTTCTGTAATTTATGGTGTGGTGTCTTAAAATAAACTCAAAAATACAAAAAATACGTGTCGTGTAGAGTGCCTCTAGCTATAAGAATTGTCGTGTCCTGTTCTGTCGCGCTTTCTCTAATTCTGCGCTGTTACGGTAATCCTCGGTCGCTCCGCGAACACTTATAAATCCTATCTTTAAAACTTATAAATCGGTTTTTATAAAGATCATTAAAATTTCCAAATAAAGAAGTTTTCTTTCTTATTTGCTTTTGCTTGCTGGTTTTCACTTTTTCATCCACTAAAAATTACAATATTTAAAAAACATTTTAATTTTGGAAATTAGTAATAAAAATATGTTTATTTCATAAAAGGAATAATGTGACATTAATTTTTGCTTATCTTTTTGAGATACTCTGAAATTGTAACACTAATATATTCTATATGAAAACAATAATAAAATCAATGAATGAATAAGTGAGTATATATTGATATAATAATATATTTAAAATATATATTTACTTTCACATCTCTTCCTGTCATATGTAGAATCTTGCTATACTCATTTGTTTTAATTTTCAGTACATTAATAAGTTTATTTGCGGTAGCGGGTGGATGCCTCTCGCCGATCCCGGGCGAGAGCACATCTGCCTCAGGGCTTGGCAACCCTGCCCACGCAATGCACTTGATGATTCCCATCTCCTGACAGGGAACATTATGTCCTAACCCTACTCCTACCTTAACCATAACTCCTTCCCCATCCCTAACCATGAAGGAAGGCAACGGGAAACCACCTTCATTATTCTAGTCCCAAGAAAACATCATGGCTTTGTTCAATGCAAAATATTCCGGAGGTATAAATAGCCCCCCAATCGGATCTCCGGGGGGGGCGGCCCTGGACAGCGCCATGCAGAGAGCATTAAATGCACGCAAGGACACACGGATTGGAACTTGGAACACTCGAGGATTCCGCCAAACTGGGAAACTACATATTGTGGAACGAGAGGCCTTGGCTAGGAGTCTAGATGTGTTGGGTATAGCAGAGACGCACTAGACAGGAGAAGGACATTTCGGAACCAAAACAGGAAACACAGTATATTTCTCAGGCAGCGATTCGGAAAGCCGTAACGGAGTGGCAATAATGGTCAGTGGACCAACGGCTAAAGCAGTCCTAGGATATGAGGCAGTGAATGATCGCATAATAACGATAAAGATCAAGTCACGTCCTATCAACATCAATGTAATACAGGTATACGCTCCAACTGCGGAATCGAATGAGGAGGAAATAGATGCTTTCTATGACAAATTGAACAGGACAATAAATGCACTCCCAAAATAGGAAATACACATCATACTAGGGGACATGAATGCAAAAATTGGACAAACGACAACGACGGATGATAATCTTAAACAGATAATCGGTTCTTTCGGCTTGGGTGCAAGAAATGAAAGAGGAGAACGAATGCTTCAATTCTGCCAAGAACAAAACCTCGCAGTCGCCAATACGCTTTTTCAGAATCACAACAGACGCTTATATACATGGAAATCACCAGGAGATAGATACAGAAACCAGATTGATTACATCATGGTCAAATCACGCTGGAAATCGTCCATCAGGAGTTGCAAAACATACCCAGGTGCTGACTGCGGCTCGGATCATCAGTTGCTAGTAATGCAGTTCAAAGTACGCCTGAAGGAAATAAAACTTCCACAGAAAAAAGCGATCAACATTCCAAAACCTATGAAAGAAAAATTTAGAGAAGGAATGCAGAATGAGCTAATGGAGGGGAGAATGCGGATCATGAACAACCAAGATCCTAACGAAGAATGGGAAACGTTAAAAGACATCATCAAGGAGATCACAGGACGATTACGGCACGAGTCAACATTCCAAACATTCCAAACAAACAAACATTGGATCACGCAAATGACTCTCGATACAATAAGAGAACGAAAGGAAATAAAGAACAGAGGAATACTGACAGAAGAAGATAGTATATACAGGAATCTGAGCAGGAAGATACAAAGGCAATGCAGACAAGACAAAAACAACCATATTAAAGAAATATGCAGAGAAATAGAGGAACATCACCATACCAACGACACCAGAGACCTATACAAAAAAGTGAGAGAGTTAACACGAAAATTCAAACCGAAGACAATAACCATCGAGGATAAGGATGGGAAAGTGATATGGGAAGAGCAAAAGGTCCTTGAACGGTGGAAACAATACTGCGAGGAGCTATACAGTGAGGAGAGGGACCAAACAAATGACGTTCAAAAGGATGACATGCAGCACGAAAAGGAACCCAACATTCTCTTATCTGAAATTAAAGAAGCTATAAGACATCTGAAGACAAATAAAGCTCCGGGAGTAAATCACAGGGGATGAAATCACAGCCGAGATCATAAAAGAACTAGGAGACAATGGAGCCGAAATATTGCAGGATATATGCAATAAAGTCTGGTACAGTGGACACTGGCCCAAAAACTGGATCAAATCCGCTTTCATCCCAATCCATAAAAAAAGTTCCACGAAGAAATGCCAGAATTACCGAACGATAGCTCTGATATCGCATGCGAGCAAGATCCTGCTGAGAATACTGGATCAAAGACTCCGGAGATACTTGGACTGCCAAATTCCGCCTGAACAAGCGGGTTTTGTCAAAGGAAGAGGAACTAGAGACCAGATATTTAATATTCGGCAGCTGATCGAGAAAGCAAGAGAGTTCAATACCTGTGGAAGGTGCTGAAGGAAATGGGAGTCCCACACCATCTCACGTCCCTCATAAGGAACCTGTACCAAGAAAACAAGACTACTATCTCTCTTGACAAAAAAAACTCTGGAGTCTTCAAGGTACAGAAGGGAGTCAGGGCTGTATCTTATCCCCGAGGTTGTTCAACATCTATGGAGAGTATATAATGAGAAAAGCTTTAGAGAGCTTCGAAGGCGGAGTATCGATCAACGGAAAAAAGATAAACAACCTCAGATATGCAGACGATACTACATTGATAGCAAGAAGCGAAAATGAAATGATGATTCTCCTCGATAGAGTAACCATCGAGAGTCGCGCCTTGGGCCTCGAGATCAATCTCGATAAGACCAAACTTATGGTCATTGACAGAAATGACACCCTGCAGCCGAGAAACCTTTCAAGTAGAATGAAAACCGTTGAAGAATTTATATACCTAGGATCGCTAATAACAAACAGAGGAGACTGCGAACCAGAGATTAGAAGAAGGATAACGTTAGCAAGAACAGCTATGTCGAATCTGCTCAAAATATGGAAAGACAGACAAATATCTAAAAACACTAAGAAAGCCCTAGTGAACACACTGGTATTCTCCATACATGAGAATATTCTCATATGGGTCTGAATCCTGGACCATAAAGATGGCTGACAGACGACGAATAGATGCTTTTGAAATGTGGTGTTGGAGAAGGATGCTCCGCATACCATGGACTGATCACAGAACTAATGTCTCGATATTAAAAGAGCTGGATATTAAAGACCGACTATCCACCATCTGTCGTCGACGCATTCTGCAGTTCTTTGGGCATGTTACACGACGCGAAAACGACAACTTAGAGAGATTGATGATCCAGGGGAGAGTCGAGGGGAAAAGACAGGCAGATCCCCGACCAGGTGGTCAGACCAAATTAAAGACACCATCCGGGAATCGCTGCAAACAAACACAAGGACAGCAGAGGATAGACATCGCTGGAGGCAATCAATCAAACAGCATACACAGTCATGATGTCACGATTCTTCAGACATGAAGATACGGAGAAGAAGAATAAGTTTATTTGTCAGGAAATCGTTTATCTAAAAAGTCGCATCATAGTTGTTTTACAATACATATGTATACAAACACATGCAATTTTTACCCTTTCGAGTTGTTCCGTAGAAGATACATGATTAATAATAACAGTAAATGTAGCATACTCACTAATTTGTCTAGAACAATAAAACAATAAATTTATTAATACACGAATAAATAAACTGTTAAATAATAGGTATATATTTATGGAGAAAACTGTATTACTTGGATTTGTTACGTCCAGACTCTGAAATGATGGACCGTATGGAAGAACGTAACTTACTTACTCCGACATACTTTATTCGGGCATGTGTATGGATCGGGTCAAACAAATGTGAAAGGCCTGACACAGGTCAACGACCGAAGGTCTCTTTAACTCTGCGTTTTTAAGCCTATTCGTTCGGTGGTCTTTTTTAAAAGTAAAGGAATTTAATCCTTGTTACGCGGGATAGGACTTAGTGCAATCTCAAGATTTAGGGAATAGAACGGGTTAAATAATTAAATTATATATTAAATTAAGAATACATATATTATAGAAAAAATAAAGAAAGAAAAATACATCTTAGCAGTTGTAGCTATGCGTGAGTGGGTATCTTTTTGTGTATGTAAACATTTTCGCGGACAATCGTTTAGAGATCATCAGTCAGAATATACAAGGAAGAATTTACGTTAAGAGTTAAGTTTTGATTGGTTAATACAATATACATATGTAGGAATATGATTTTAATTGGATGTTAATTGGTTTTAATAACGAAGAACACTCAAGCAATGATATGAGAAACAGAAAAATAGAACACTTTATTAATAATAAGTTAGTACTCGTCAGATCGAAAATTAATGACTGAAATATATATTCGGATACAGATTTCTCGGCTGCCTCGTGTATATCGCCGCGCATCTTCTCCACGATTAACTCTCCGTTATCGAAATTGATCTTGAATCTCGAACGATGCGGTCAAAAAATAAAAACAACATATTCGGGAGAAACTAACGAACAACTATTTTTCAGATCCCATACTCGGCCATCCTGCATTGACATACGACCTCGTATGTCTCTCGGTCTTAATTACTCGATTTCGAAAATTAATATTTTTCTTCTTCCTTTTTATTTTCTTCGTCACCGTTTCCATCTGCCCTCTCATCGAACTCGACATTACTGTCGTCGTCAAGCTATAATTTCATAAAGTCGGCTGCAATCGATGTTTGTCGCGGTCCTTCATGTTCACCAACTTTGTGGACCAGATAGCGATTGTTACGCAAAACTTTTACGATACTGTAGGGCCCAAGATACTTTGACGCCAGTTTTAA